>JAQHUG010000068.1:2089177-2105866 GCA_028555095.1 Dicrostonyx torquatus | reverse complement strand
AATTAAATTGGTGTAATATTGTCCTGTGACAATAAGTTACTATTTCTCAGAATATGGAATTTATAGGCAGCACTTGATTTAACTCTCACAAGAATTAATAATACATACATACATACATACATACATACACACACACATACATACATACAAACAAACAAACACCCTCTAAAGACCAAGGACCACTGCTGCCTCTATTTATTAGAAAAACAACAAACAAACAAACAAATGTGATTAGCAAATTTGTCGTCCAGGTTCTGACTGCTAACACTACATGGCACCACGGCACCCTCCTCATAGTAGACCCAGTTGTTCATTGCTCTTTCCCTAGAGAAGTCAGGACTTACCACAGAAAGCTGTGACAAGATGATCCAGTTTTCAATGAGTGATCTCTGTCCCCAATCCCCACACCACCCTTCCATCCTTCTCTAATCTTTCCCCTCTCAAATTTTCTCTTAGCATTTCTGGATATGACCTCGCACAAATCATCTTACATTTCCTAGCCCTCAAACATTTGGGGGCATGACTCACATACAGTTCCTCTGCTCCTCTGCCTCGGTCCAAAACATAAGAAGATAAAGGAATTAGTGGGCCATAATCTCTCCCTGTAAATCCTTTCATCTTGGTTGGTTTCCTAACCTTCTTAGATCCCTAATATCCTTCAAAGGTTGAATTGTTGGTTTCACTGTAATATTGACCTCAAGGGTGACATCCTCAAGGCTCCAGGTCCTCTTGCTGTCCATATGTATGGGTGACCAAGAAGAAGCCTGAGGGTCAAGTTTAATAAATACCATTCTAAGATGAAACAAGATACCTATCTCTCATCCTGTATAAAAATCAACTCCAAATAGATCTAAGATCTTAATATAAAACCTGAAACTTTGAACCTATTCAGGAAAGTAGGAAAATGATTCGAGATAAGAAACAGTTAAGTCACTCAGGAAATAATGACACTTGACAAAGAGGACCTTGTGAAATTAAAAACGTTCCTGCACAGAAAAAGAAATTGTTAATCAGCTAGGAAAAAAAGTCTACAAAAATGGCAGGAAAATCTTCACTAGCTATATGTCCGAGAGAGGATTAATATTGAGACTATACAAAAAACTAAAAACAACCCAATCAATAAGTGGACTAATGAAATGGACAATTTTCAGAAGATAATCACAAATAGTCAATAAACACATGAAAAATGTTCAAGTATATTGGCTACAAGAGAAACATAATTTAAGCTACATTAGGATTCCATAGCGTGCCAGTTACAATGGCAATCACTAAGAAAATGAATCACAAGTACTGGCAAGGATGTGGACAAAAGGGGAAGCCTTATGCACTGCTGGAAGGGAAAATGTCCAGTTACTATGAAGTTTTCTCAAAAATACCAAAGCCACAGAGAAACTCTGTCTCGAAAAACCAAAAAAAAAAAAAAAAAAAAAAAAGACTAAAGCTAGAACTGCGTGATCCAGCTCTCACTCCTGGAAATTCAAGGAAGGACTCCAAGCCAACACAATGTAACAGAAACACATGTACATCAACATTTATTGCAGCATTATTCAGTGTCTAAAATATGGAACCAATGTATGTATCCGACGGCACAGAAAAGGATAAAGAAACATGGCCTACATACACATGGAATTTTTCAGCCTTAGAGAAGAACAAAATTGTCATTTGCAAAAAGAAAATGATTCAAATAGAGATGATCATATTAAGCAAATTAACCCAGTCTTAGAAAGACAAATATTATGTGCTTGCTCTAAAATGTGGTCCCTAATTTTTATATAAATATATAAATTTGTTTGAGGGTCCCCTGGCAGTGGACCAGAATCTATCCCTGGTTCATGAGCTGCTCAACCTTGATGCAGGAGGAGGGGCTTGGTCCTACCTCCATATAATGTGCCAGGCTTTGTTGACTCCATTAGAGGCCTCACCCTTTCGGAGGAGTGGATAAGGGGTTGGTTGGGGGGGGGAGTTGGAGGAGTAGAGGGAGGGAACTGTGCTTGGTATGTAAAATGAATAAAAATTTAAAATAAAAAAGACTTTGAAAATAAATAAATATATGAAAATCACGTATGTATACGTGACATGAAAGTTGAAGGGAAAGGGGACTGATAGGAGGTGAGGGATTAAGAAAGGGAGTGGGACTATGGAGAGACATTTCATATTGTCGAAATTGTCCTTAGGTAGCATAATACCATGTACAATGAATATATGCAATGAAAATTAAATTTAAAGAAAGAACAAAATATCCCATTTCCACACACACACAAATAAATAAATAATCCCAGCCCAGAAGCCAGTCCTGGAGGTCAGCAGTTGGTTCCACCCAAGAAATTAACTTTCCAGTCTAAGAAGCTTTGAAGACAGCCTTCCTCTTAGCTTTAGATACGAGCACTTCAACCAGCCAGCACTTAGAGACAACCCTGAGTACCGCTCCCCTTGAAAGGAACCCAGAGGCACAGAAAAATGACCATTTCAGGACCTGGAGGAGAAGTACAAGAGAACTTGAAATACTTATGAGGACTGAAAAGGGGAGGGAGGGGTGCTCAGAAGCCAATGAGCAGAGATGGTGTAAAGGGTCTTCGGTGGCCAAATTTGAGGCTCAGAAAGAAAAGTTAGTTAGGCATCATGAAATAGAGCTGTCACTCCAGCATGCAGAAGGATGACGCAGGAAGACAGAGACTTCTAGTCCATCCTGGGCTACATCCTGAGACCCTGGCCAAAAAGAAAATGAAGGAAGGAAAGGTTGTGTTAGCGTTATAAGACACAAAATGCTCAAGGTTATAGTACAGGAAAAGAGAAGTCTTGTCACATACTGAGAAATGATCACTGCTGAATCTAGACAGACAATATAAACAGAGTTTTTCAACTCGGTAGACTTGGAATTACTCTAATTTTAAAGTTGAGAGAAAGAACAAGGAAGCATCTTTCCTTTAGTAATGTATATGGTAATATAGCACCCTGGCTCCTAGCATGGATAGTTTGAGAACACCACACTGTCTTTCTTGAGCAGGAAGCTGAACACGAGTAATCTCTCTCGGTCCTGGACTCAAGCATTCTCCTAGAAGCTAGAATCTGACTGTAGCAATGGATGAAACAGTCACATACCAAGTTTTAAGACAGGAGGCAGGTTAATATTAACAATATGGACTGTTAAAAAATTAAGGTACTATTCCGTTTCTCCAGTGCCAAAAGCTCTAATGCTTTAGTAAAACCCGGAGTCTTCCAGTGTTGACCGGCCTTGCCCCTTTCCTGCTAAGAGGGTACATGGCACTCATAGAGGGAAATTGCGGAGCCCTATGAATGGTACCTTGAAGCCCGGCTTCAAGACAGATCGAAAGGATTGTTTGGGCGCCATCTACTGGCAAAATTCTGGTACTGTCTTGTAATTCCTGCACTGTGCCTCAGCCAGGACAGGGCCATTCAAGTCTCCTGTCGCCTCATCATAGAAGGCAGCTTAATGCCCAGCTGCAGACAGGCATTCAGCAGACAGACAGAGGAATCACTTTTTCCCTTGGATTTGTTTAGAATTTATGCAGTGACAGAGTGAAGTGTAGGTGATAAGAATCTAATAACATAAAGGTGGTGTCTTCTTGGGGTTGACCTTTTCCTACAGATGGGATTTACCCTCCTTGGGGGCTCACTGTATTCCGTGATGGCCAGCCCAGGCTATAATAAACACTGCATGTGTGCTTGCAGCTGTGATGACATACACTGTGTGTGGAACGAAGCTTTCAAAACAGGCAGAACGCAATCACGCCGTCACATGTGTCAAAGACAGAATCATATGCAGTGAGGAATCTGGCCTTTAGTCTGCTTGTTTACTTCACAGAATAACTGTTTGCCACATTTGTTTTCACTCTTTATTGTTGTTTTACCTTCCTTTGCTGATCTGCAGATCTACAACAGGAGAAACCCTATCTGTTTGCTTGTCGTCCTGTGTCCAGCACCTGGGGTGCATTCCTTTGAATGAATCTGCGAACTGATGAATAACGCCAAAAGCTTCCTACTTGACCTAGTGGGATCACTGTCTACCATGAGCCAGCTCTGTGGTCCTTCAGAGTGTCTGGCTACTAGAATGTTACCATCAGCAACCTAACCAATCATACTTTGCAGTCAGCTCTCACACCAGCAACCCAGCCAACCACTCATACTGAGGCCCAACCCAAGACAGAGACTTTAGGAAAGGCCATGCATGGGATATCTCTGGGTACCTGCTCTCTGCCTTATCGATCTCCCAAATGCAAATATCCTTTCCCTCCGCTCTACCCCATACATGAATAATTGCATGAGGTAAGAGGAATGTGTGTCCCCTTGGCATCAAGTGCACGTGTCTACTGGCTGATTTGTAACTTAGCTGTGTGGCTTATTTTTTGCTCGTGAGATGTTAGTGAATCGCTGTGAGCAGAAGCCTTAAATGTATCTCTGTGCCCAAATGGAGTTCCGAATGACTTCTGCCTTCTGCTTGAGGCTGCAACCCAGAGCTTTATCCAGGCCAGCACTGAGGGTTTCATTGTCACCACCTCAAGAACATTTACTTAGAAATCCTATTCTCGACTTGACACCTCTGCCGTCTATGAGGCTCCACGGCTTTACTGCCATTAGACAGTCCAGCAGTTCTCAACCTGTGGGGCGTGACCCCTTTGGGGGCCGAATGAGTCTTTCATGGGAGTACCTAAGGCCATCAGAAAATACAGATACTTACAATATGATTTATAATTGTAGCAAGATTACAGTTATGAAGTAGTAACAAAGGGGGTCATCACAACACGAGGAACTGTATTAAAGGGTCACAGCATTAGAAAAGCTGAGAACCACTGTTGTAGCTCATGTCTGTCCCCAGTGCCCCTTCTGCCTCCACCAGTCTTTTTCTACTTAATATCCTTTCCAACCTGAGGCCATTTTTGCTCCCATACAGCAGGATAGGATCTCTCAGCCACCCTAACAGACCATGTCACCTTCATAGCAGCTTCATCTGCCGCTGCATCTCAGAATATTTGTGCATGCCTTGCTGTATCACTTGTGGTCCCTTTCCTGCTTCCGACAAGGCAGTTTTAAACATTCGAGACTCTCAAGCCCCAGCCTGTCTCCACTCTGCTCTCAGAAGAGGGCGGATTCCCTACTTGCCCTGGAACAACAGACCTATTAGACAGAAATTCTCTACTAGAAAGTAGGATACTAGTGTAATGTGTGTGTGAGAGAGAGAGACAGAGACAGTGAGAGAGAGAGAGAGAGAGAGAGAGAGAGAGAGAGAGAGAGGCTGAAGCAAAAGAATCTGTAGTTAGAGCCCAGCCTGAGCAATATAATACAGCAAGTCCCTATTGAAAGGTAGAGACCAATTGCGCCTCAGTGCATGAGCTCAGGTAAATGCTAATGTATGGAATGGCTCACACATCTGGAGGACTCTGAGTTCCAGAAAACTATTACCCATACAGTCTCTTACTGCTGCACAAACTTCCACTGACCCCAAGTGGAGTGCCAGCTCACCAGTACCCACTGCTGCAGCTGCTCAGAGTGGGAATCAAACTTGAGGCTCATCACCAATCTTCCAGTGTGGCAGTGAATGGCATCTTCCTTTCAAGCCCTTCCTTCTCATGACTTGTTCTTTCCTCCCGACCAGAGCCACTAAATTAGAATTCCTAACTATGACCGTTGCCCAAGGTGCTAACTCTGCTCCATTGGTCCCACGATATGCTGATGGGATTACCTGTCAGATGTCACTTTTCTGGCTATGTGGTTAGTTTTTATCAGCTTGACACAATCAGAAGTCACTTGGGAAGAGGGAATGTCGGTGAGGAACTGCCTCCATCAGTGGGGAAAATTCTTGATTTCTTACTGATGCGGGAAAGCCCAGCCTATTGTGGGTAGTAGGTGAGCCTGGGATGTGTGAGGGAAGCAAGCCAGGAAGCGGCATTCTTTCACAGTCATGCTTTAGTTCCTTCCTTGGCTTCCCTATGATGAGTTGAAGCCCTTCCGCTATTGCAAAGTAGATTTTGGTTATGGTGTTTTTCACAGGAACAAAAGGAGATTAAAATGCCTATCAGCCTATCAATACACACCAAGAGTCCTCCAAACCATCAAAATCTGAGCTCTGGCCCATGAAGATCTCACCTACCTTTCTCATCGCTCCCCGGTACCATCACACTGACCCAGCCACACCTGACATCACCTGCCTGAAGACACACCACAGTTTATACCCCCGACCCTTCCATTCCTTCTGCCCTTTGTAGCCCCTGAGTAAAGCCATCACTCAACCATCGCCTGTCAAAAAAAGCTCCCTACCTTTGCAGCAGACAGACGTCACTACACAGAGACACCCAATCAGAACGCAGAGGTGTCCAGCTCACTTCCAGCAGAACATTCCTACTCCTAAAGCTCAGGAACATCATGGAAGAGGGGACAAAGGGCATCTCAGTGCACCTGAATAGCATCTAAACTCCTCAGGGCCACACAAGATTGTAAAACCCAGAGGATCGGGGGGCTTGCTCCAAAACTATGTCTCCCGGTAATGCCAGATGATACATCCTCCAAGTCTCACCAACGTGACTGCTCAACCCCGAGATAAACAAGGACGACACCAAGGAACACAGCAAATGACAGAGAAAAGCCACGAAGCCCCAACCATACACAAAGAGCTGTAGACAACTAAAGAAAGCTGGGCATGGGAGAGGCGGTTTCCCTGGGGAAGGGTACTCCAACTGGTTGTCTAATGCCAAGTGGTCCGCCCTGAAAATGTACAAGCAAGTAACATTATGCAGACTGCACAGGAAGAGTATAGATGCATATACATATCTGTACGCAATAATAATTAGTTTTTTCTTAAAAAAAAAAAAAGAGGCCACAGATTTGAAGAAGAGCAGGGAGGAGTGTATGAGAGGGTTTGGAGAGAAAAAGGGGAAAGGAGAAATAGTGTAATTAGACCATAATTTCAAAAATGATTCCTATATGACTCTTTATATCTGTAATAATTGTTCACTTAACTGTGTTCTCAGAACACTTAGTTCAACCTGAGTTCATATCTCATTGTGTTCCTATCTCATCCTTGGCTTCCCAAGGCACCTGAATAGCATCTAAACTTCACAGGACCGCATGTGATTGAATCTCTATTCAGTATTTCACCCCCACACAGTCCCAATATAACCTAAATCAAGTGAAAACCCTAAAGTTACCTTATTTACAATAAAGTCATGCATTATAGTGCTGTTTCACTCTTTTTGTGGGTATCCACATGGGGGTGTGTGTGTATGTGTGTATACATGTGTTCATGCTCTGTATTTGCATGTGTGTGGCGATAAGAGGACCTTGGGTGTCATTTCTCAGATACTCTCCATCTCTTTTACCTTTGACTGACCTAACAATCACCAGGTAGATTAAGCTTGGCCATCTGCAGTCTTCAGAGAGCCACCTGTCTCGGCCTCCCCATTATCACCATGCCTAGTTTGTTTTTTTTTATATAGGTGCTAGAGATCAAACCTGAGTCCTAATGTTTACATGACAAGCACTTTCCTGACTGAGCTGTCTTTCCAGGATTTTTCCTAAGTTGTTACTGAAAGTTGTTAGGACTTCTTACTATCTTATTAATGAGAGGTATACAGAAAACATTCAAAATGTCGTATGTGTATATGGCATTGAGCTTTCACTATCTCTAAGCAAAGCACTAAATGCCCCACGTGTATTTAATTCATTTAATCAGCTTTATAAGGTAAGCAGCATTCTTCCCTATTTTAAAGAAAAGGTAGCAACTGTCACTGAGGCTGCACGACTTGCCCAAAGTCATATGGAGTTACAGGCCATCATTGCTTTAGCCCAGGTCCGTGTCATTGTAGAGTTTGTATCCTGATCACTGTCCTCCCACACTGTCTCACAGAACAGCTGCCAAGGTGAAGAATGGGTTATATCCTACAGCTGACCTTCCTGGGAAAAATCTACACAGCCCAAAATTCAATTTCCTAGAACCCAATTAAAGTGGCATCGAAGCTTCAGTAGAGACCAGCACTTTGAAATGTACCCACCTTCTAGAGCTGTTACATTTACGCCGGACTACAGACAAACCCGGCTCCTCCCCTGGCTGTGGTGGAGTTTCCAACTACAACTGTTTGGCCTTACATTGGGACCAGTGGTCAGGTTAACATCACTCCAAAACATCTTTGTAAACTGGGAATGTTGTTCATAGAACTGAAGCTGATCGTCCTAACTGCTTCTGATTCCACTAAAAAGCAAACAAAGCAAAGCTGCTGAAATCACACAGCATGGGCATTGCTGTGGATTCAGGCTCTCAGAGGACCTCGAGGCCAGCCATCCTGGGGCCAGCCAGGAGGCCTTTCCTGTTCTGAGAGAGGTGCTAGCTTTTTATTCTACTTTCAAAGATCTTTGAAGCTCAGAGAAGAATAACAAAAACTAATCCTCCGAGATCAAGTACTTTTCAGAAATTCCCTTCCTGGGTAAAGTGGCGTGTTGGCAGTTTGCTGTGGTTTCAAGAATTTAACCCAGGAGTTAAGAAATTTATCAAAGAAATTCCTATTTTAAATGCACTACAGATGACAACAGTGGAGCCTACTTTGCTGACTCCTGACCAAAGCCACCTCTCAAGTTCTCCTGGCATGGACACCAGGTGTGTAGTGAACAATTAGGCTTCACTTGAGCAAAAGGCGAACTTGAAGATCAGAAAAGGAAGCTTCTGGAAACAACAATCCCAAGTGCATGTCCACTATCCACCCTCCATAGATGAAAACACATCTTTGATTTGACAGTCCTACCTACAAAGTGGAAGACCCAGATAAATCCAGACCCCCTAGCAGGAAAAGTAGAGCCAAAAATCTAGCAGGAAGAGAAGAGCCAAAAATCTAGGTTAGCCGGTTCAGTGACTCTGTTCCAGGAACTGGCTGACCATAAAGTTAGATTATAATCCTGAGAACAATCTTGAGAAACGGGGAGTTAACCTCTTGTGATGATCACTGGTATTTTTGGAATTTTCCAATGGCACCCTCCCTACCCTCTTTGGGTTGTGTTTTTTTTTTCCCTTAAATATCCCTTCTCCCAGCTACTCTGGGTCAAACTCCTCTACCCCTGCATGGGATATGAGTCTCGGCCCCAGTGCACTGGTTCCTGTCAATAAACCTCGTGTGATTGCAGCAACGACAGTCTCTCGTGAGTTCTTGGGGGGTCGTGTTATTCCGAGACTTGAGTGAGAGTCTCCCCACTCCAGAGGTCTTTTATTAGCCCTCTGACTACGAGCTTTCCAAACTCAGAGTTCACAATGATAAACTTGGATTGTGTTGCAAGCTGGACCAAACAAAGCTGGGGTTGCTGAGTGTGTGCAGGGTATCTACTTACGCATGCAGTCTCCTCCATACCAGCCTGCTCTGCACTCTGCACAGTAGAATCCCTTCACGTAGAAGTCATCCAGAGTTCCACCCCACGAGCCATTCCGGCAGCTCTTGCAGTTTTCAAAGATGGTACAACCTGAAACATCGCATAATATTAGTCTATAGTCTACACGTTTGCAGATTCTGAGGCTTCTCAGGAAACAAACTCTCTCTCTCTCTCTCTCTCTCTCTCTCTCTCTTCCCTCCCCCTTTCCCCCACCCTTATAGCTCCATCTCTACCTGGGGCATCTGAACCTGGAAAGACACCAAAGATCTTAGGTAACCTGCTCTTCCCAAGGAACAGGAGAGTCACGAGGATTCAGGCAAGGAGTGTGGAAGGAATGGGATTTGAGCATCTCCCTGATTAGCAGTTGTTGTTTTATAGAAAATAATACAAAAGAGCTTGTAGTGCAGGATGGAATCAGCTAGTGTGGTACTAGTTTTTGCTCTTTGAAAATTTATTTCATGTTTATCATATAATAGAAAATTCAGATGAACAAAAGAATTTATTTAAGGAAAAAAAAACACCCAAAATAGTATCATCTGGAAAATTTTGCTAACTCATTCTTATATCTGGTGGCTGGGAATATAATCCAGACCTAAATTCAATCCCAAAATCCAGGTTTAAAAAAAATTAAAAAACCAAAATCTGGGTATGATGGTGTGAAGTTGTAATCCCAGTTTCGCGAAGGCATAGACAAGCAGATACCTGGGGCTCACTGGCGAGCCCACCTAAACTACTTTGTAGTGATATTTTGTTTGTGCTCTAACAAATAAAGCTTGCCTAGACATCAGAGCTAGCCACTAGCTAACCATAGAGGCCAGGCATTGGTAGCACACACTTTTAATCCCAGTACTTGGGATTTCATGCCTTTGAGCCCAGTACTTGGGAGGCACACACCTTTAATCCTAGCACTGGGGACAAAGAAACAGGAAGTGCTATGGCTGGGCAGAAAGAGGACTATAAGGCAGGTCGAGACAGGAGCTCGGCCCTGTTGGTGAGGTAAGAAGGAGCTACGGCTTGCTCATTTGTCTCTCTGACCTTTCAGCATTTACCCCTCTATCTGACTCCAGGTTTTTATTGTTAAGACCAATTTGAATTCGTGCTACACTATTTGGCAAGTTCCAGACCACTGAGAGACCATGTCTCAAAAACCAAGATGGGTCATATCTTAGGAATGACAGCCAATGTTGTCCTCTGGCCTTTGAACACATAAACGTATATGTATGCATGTTCATACATATACTTGAATACTTATGTACACATAAAATTAGATTTCTTCTATATATTATGCATTTTGTCTTAATAATTCATTTTATTTATGAATGATAAATGCCTTTCTATTAAATATTCATCTATGTCATACACTTTATAACAAAATTACAGTATGAAATCAGCACCAATGACTAGCTATAGTTTTGCCCTGGAAAGGTCAGGCAGGTAGCCCCCAACAGGCAAAGCACATTAGAGAGAGCTGAGTGTTGTTCAGATGTGGTTTGCCTCAGAAGCAAGGTCTCTTGAAGGGTTTAAGGAGCGTGAGAAAAGGTAGAAATAATTTCTTCTATTTATCAAAACACAGACCTAAGCCCTGTCCTAATGCCCTCACCTGTCAAAATGTGATTAAATGGTATCTACCTCTCAGAATTGTTTAAAAATACATTAATATGTGTAAAGTGTTTGATGCATAAGTAAGTACTCTGAGATTGTGAGCTCTTATTATTCTGCTTTCCCATAATTTCATCTGATTTATCCTTATTATTGTACACTCCACACTTAACATTATTGCCATTCTCCTATTGCAGACTCAAGCAAAGGGATCTTGATCTGCATTAAATCCCCAGAACCCAGTTTGGTGCTAAACAAAAACTATCCCAGATAATGAATAAATAGTGAACTGTTGGAGATGGCCAATGTTGGCTTGGGTTGACATGGTTCTTCATTTCGTGTGTGCGTGTGTGTATATGTGTGTATATGCATATGTGTGTATGTATGTGTATGTTTATGTTGTGTATATATGTGTATGGCTGTGTATGTGTGTCTATGGAGTGCTCTATATCTGTGGGATTCTTGTCATTTCCTCCTGACCTTTCTTCCTCTTTTACCAGAGAAGCCAAGTTGCTGATATTATTAATGTGGTTGACCCATCCTCTGCCTCAAAACTGAGACCCAGTGGGCTCCCTGAACCTTCCAAAGACATATTCACTCATATGTCACTGAGGAGGCAAATGAACTCAGAACCTGTACTCAACAGCCCCGCTAACTCTGTTCCTTAGTATTAAGGGTCCTTAGGTTCCATCCACAAAACCCAGCTTGGAGATGAAGGTGAGCCAGGCTCTGCAAGAACACACTAGGATGCTTGTGGGCTGTCAGAGGAGCTATTGCAGAGCTGCACAGCACAGCCCAATGTCAACAAACTATAGTAATTCACACAAGGCAGTCTTACGCAACTGAAGAAATGAAAAGGATAAATCTTTCTGATGTGAGATATCGCCAGCACATATTGTTATGAAAAAATACTACAAGATAGTTTGCAATGTTTATGCTATGTTGCCTTTTATGTGGACTCAGGGAAGAGAAATAAAAGCATGTGCCTATTCCCTTGTGTTTTCAGATATAGAAAACAAATAACCTATCTAGATATTAGATAGGTGGCATAACACCAAAAAGGAAGCTACCTCATTGATTTTACAGTATAGCATTTTGATTATACACATCTACCGACATGCACTCTAAAGTCAAGAGTAACCATAAAGAATCATAACTGTATGAAGTGGAATTATGAGTGGTACAGATAATGCTATTGTTATTTTTCACATTTATTGTATGCTATACGATGAGGCAGATAAGGAATATTTGTTAAATAAGATGAGGCAAATAAGTTAATATTTGTAGGAAATGACTTTTTACCTTGGGGAAAAAAATCAAAGAAATAAATAGCCTTGTACTGTTATGTATGGACTTGAGCATTTGCATGCTTTCTATTATTTCTTTAAAAAGAATAGGTATAGGATAGATAATAGAGGGATTAGAGATAAAGGATAGATAGATAGATAGATAGATAGATTTATAGATAGATGGTAGATATACAGACTGACCATACCTTTAATCCCAGCACTCAAGAGCTGAATTTTGTTTAAGAAGAGCCTGAGCTACATAGAGTGATCATCCTCTTTTAAAAGCAGTAGGGTCTGGGCACATAACACAATGGTAACATGCCAATCACTCTGGGCATGATCCCCATCACTGCAAGTGTGTGTGTGTGTGTGTGTGTGTGTGTGTGTGTGCGCGCGCGCGCGCTCTAACAAATATCACACAAAGAAAGAAACTAAAAACTGATTACCTATTGTCTTAGTTAGGGTTTCTATTGCTGTGAAGAGACACCATTACCACAGCAACTCTTATAGAGGAAAACATTTCATTGGGGCTGGCTTATAGTTTCAAAGGTTTAGTTCATTATCATCATGGCAGGGAGTACGGTGGTGGGCAGAGAGCTTTGGTACTGGATACTGGGTACTGGAGAAAGACCTGCTACATCTTGATCCACAGGCCAACAGGAAGTAGACTGACATACTGGGCATGACTTAAGCATATGTAAGACCTCAAAACCTGCCTCCACAGTGACACACCTTCTCCAACAAGGCCACACCTCCCAGTAGTGCCATTCCCTGTGAGTTTATGGGGCCAAATTACATTAAAACTACCATACCTATCAGCAATGACAATCCAAAATTCAGAAATACCCACAGTACCAAGACTGTGTTCTTAGGATAAGAGTTTCTTGAAGAAAAAAACTGAATACAGATCTGGGCTGGAATATATATAAAATCTGAAACCCAAGAAGCTTCTAACACCAGGGCCCTTGTCTGAAAGACAAGGAGTAAAGACTAAAGGAACTTTCAGTACCCTGAAAATGGGATCATATGTACGCTAAAGAAGGTAATGACTGAAGCTGATAAATTATAACTTTAAACAAACCACAGTTCCCAATGGCACACACTGAGGCTTCTTGGACCCCAAGAATGTACTGGCTTCTCAGTGCTCGGAAAAGGAGTCTCAAAGCAGCCTTCTTCCTTTGCCTTGCCTGCCCTTCAGGGTAGCAGAGTGATTTCCTGTGGGACAATCCTTCACTCTTCAGAGCCAGTGGCTACTCCCAGGACCTCCGAAGGAGGGACTACAGATCTTGCATGCTGCCTGTACATTGTACCATTCTTGCCTATCACATGACTGACTGACACCCACATCACCTTATAATTGGTGCAGGAGAAGTCTGTATTCTGTCAATCATGTTTTAAATAAATGCTGATTGGCCAGGCAGGGAGTATAGGCGGGAAAACCAGACAGGAAGTAGAGGGGAGAACAGGAGAATTTGGGAAGCAGGAAGCTCCCTTGGCATTCCTGCGCAGACCACCAAGGAAGCAGGATGTAAGCTGCCCAGCTGAGAAAACTATGTGACTAACATAGATAAGAATAATGGATTAATATAAGTTACAAGAGCTAGTAAGAAGGCTGAGATAATGGGCCAATCAGTTTATAACCTAATGTAGACTCTCTGTGTGATTTTCTTTGGGGCTTGCCGGCTGTAGGGTACCGGGCGGGACAGTAACCCCAACAAGCAGGCCGTCATGTTACATATAATAGCTGAGGCTACCCTGTGGTTACCCGACAGTAAACACAGGTCTTCCTCAAGCTACTCAAAATCATGCAGACCATGGCTAGTGTCCCATAGAGCAATCTTGAGACATCGTTCAGTCATTTCTCTACAGATCTCTTGCCAGCCTTCGCCTTCAGAAAGATCACTGGACAGTCTCTGTGTTCCCTTCCTTCTGACCTGTCCTGGAGGTTCAAGGTAAGCCTCCTGGGTGGGGGCAGAGTGGGAGTCAGAATGTAAGGCAGGATTAGTCCCTTGTTCTCATGCTGGTAAATGTTCAGTGCCAGCCACAGTGGAAACACAGTGAGAGGCTCAGCCTCCATCATCCTTGATTTCTGCTCTTCCTGCCCAATTCCAAACTATGGCCAATTCCACTCCCCGATGACTCTCAGCCCTTTACCTAACTCTATCCACCAGACTTCTGACCTTCATTGCAGTCCCCATTAATTCCCTCCTGCCCTTCGTTCTGCCCTCCTTCAGATCTTTTTCCCATCTATAGCTAAAGAGAAATTGCTTTTAACCTTTCACCAAAAGATCTCCAACAGCCTGGATCTCACAGCATGGCTTTGGAAAAAGCTCTTTTTTATTCAGCTCCTGCTCCTCCTTTTAAATTGCTCTTCCTTAATATCTTCTTTCCTGTCTCCCTTTCCACACGTTTCACAGCACAGACTTGCGTTCTTTGATGGAGTGAGCTCCTTGGAATTCTCAAAACCTCATGCTTCCTCCTGATGCAGGTCCCTTGCACATTCTGTCAACAGCTGAACCCCTCCAGTCCCCTAGATCCTCTTAAGACTGCTGCTTCCATCTTCAGCATACACATCACATCACCTTATTAAGTCTTCATTGATCTTTTCTCTGCCTCACCCCATTCTCATCCCTGTTGCCATGGTACCCTGTGCATCTTCACCACAGTCCTTACATAGCAACAATCACAGCTCCCTGTTCCCCACCTTCCCTATCAGGCTGTAAGCTCTGGCAATGTTGGGAATGTGTCATCAAACAAAATGGCTAAAGAGATGGCTTAGTGTTTAAGAATGTATACGGCTTTTGCTGAGCTCAGTTCTGGTACCCGTGTCAAAGCTGCCTGTAACTTCCAGTGGATATAACATCCTCTTTCTGACCTCTATGGGAAGACACACACACACACACACACACACACACACACATAAATAAAAATTTAAATTCTATAAAATGAAACAACAACAAAATCATCTCAGATTGTCATCTCCATAACTGCCTAAGAGCTACTTGGTCTGCTTGCTAAGTGAATGGATGAGTGGACAAACTCTCAAATGTACAACTAGATCACGGAAAAGAATACCAGTTATATAGATAACAGATAAACAGATTCTTTTCCATGCAGTCAGACATAGCTGAGCTGTGTCACTCTCAATAACCATGGCAACACATCCCTGAATGGATGGCTGGCTGCTAGAATCCAGATGTCCCCTCTGTGCCTGCCCATGACCTCAGATAATGTGATGATAACTTGTGGTGTCCCATTGCACACTCACCTGGGTGAATCAAGCAGGAGTCACATTCATTGTCCTCATTCCTGCAACACGGGATGGTGTAACCCACCACTTCCTTCTTCCCTGGGCAGACGCACTCAATCTGGTCATATTCACAGCACTCCCTACACATGATGTTCCACTCAGCTCCAGGGCAGGCTTCGTTAATGACTGTGTACTCTGCAACAGAAACCAAGCAGGTAAGGCTAGGGACTAGCAGGCATGGGAAGACCCACAACCATTCCACCATTAGGAGCAACCTTGCCCTACCAGAGTGTCATCTTGTCTGAATGAGAGGCACTGGTGTAACCCCTTCCCAGGTCAGTGTGTCCAAAGTGAGGTGACCCTACCCCAGGGGTATTCAAAGCCATTCCTTGGAATACATAAAACAATGGTTCTGGTTTTTATCTTTTTTAATCTTTAAAGATTTTTTTAATCTTTAAAGAATCATGCTTCAGGGGCTGTGGATGTAACCCACTTAGTAGAGTACCTGCCTAGCTAGAATGCAAAAAGCCGTGGTTTTGATCCCTGGCACCACAAAAATGGGTGTGGTGGCTCATATCTGTAATCTCCAGTGTTTGGGATGTGGAGGCAGGAGGGTTATGAATTCTGGGCCATCCTTGATCTATATAGTGAGTTTTAGACCAGCCTGAACTACAGGAGAACTTTTCTCAAATAAAATTTAAAAGTGTGCTTCAGCAAATACAAGTAGACAAGCAGTAAAATGTCTTTATAATCAATACGCCAATACAGATTCCTTAGGTCTTGAATTTGTTTTAGCTGCATTAAAAACTGAAACCAAAGCACTTATTGCCAAACTTCACTCCCTCCTGAGTTTTCAGTTCTGTTTTTCTTGAGATATATCTTGCTACTGCTTATAGATGCATGTGTTGCTCACTGCACAACACCAAGAGAGACCATTCAATTGCACGGTTGCATAGGACAACCTGGCAATGGGGCCCATCAGAAAAGCCCAGACACCACTTTTTAGATGGGGCCATTCAAATACAAGACTAGTGGCCAAGTGGAAACTGTGTCATTGCTTCCAAACTTGATTCTTCAGTGATGCAGCATGCCATAGCCATGGTATCTTCAAATAGAAAACCAACAGAAAAGACAACAAGTATCTTCATTAGAATGTTTGGGAGAATGTCAAGGATGAATTCTTTTTTT
>JAQHUG010000068.1:2064654-2089037 GCA_028555095.1 Dicrostonyx torquatus | reverse complement strand
CCCTCCATCTCGGTCTAGGAAGATGTGCAAAAATTATCTTATTATATTTTCTTACATTATTATCACTTAGAAGCCTATTTATCTTATTTTTAAGGATTTATTTATTAATTATGTATACAGTATTCTGTCTGCATGTCTGCTGCAGGCCAGAAGAGGGCACCAGATCTCATTACAGATGGTTGTGAGCCACCATGTGGTTACTGGGGATTGAACTCAGGACCTCTGGAAGAGCAGTCAGTGTTCTTAACCTCTGAGCCATCTCTCCAGCCAAGGATGAATTCTTTAGCCCAACTTAGTACAGCCAAGCATTCTTTCCCCAGACAAAAAATATTTGTTTGTGGGTGGGATATTTTTTCATTTTTTATATATGCAAAAATATACTTTAAGTAAAAAAAGAAAACCATCTGGCAAAATCTATAAGAGGGATCAGCTGGAAGCTGTACAGAGCAACTCAGGCTAAAAAAACAGACCTGCTAGCTCGTATTAAGTCTTCTTGTTTTTCTTTTTCTCCACTTTCTATTTCCAAAAATGTTGCATAAGACGATTAAAGCAGAAGTGGGTCAGGTATTTGAGGAAGAAAGTATATTTGTCTGGGCAAGGTCCCCTGAAGCTTTCCCTAGAAACTGTCTGCAGGGATCCCCAGCATGCTTTCTGCCTAGCAGCTGCTATGGCTTCAAGACCTTTGAATCTCATAGTTTAGTTCTCTGGTTTTTTTCTTCCACATTTGAAAATTCCCGAGGTTATCTCTGGCTTCAATTTGCGCAGGTCTTGAACACGATGTCACAGTCTCAATAAACTCGTGCACACTTGTCCTGTGGTGTCTGGGAAACGCTATTTTCTTAAAACCACCATTCACCACCTCTGGTTCTTACAGTCTTTCCGACCCCTCTGACATGGATCCCTGTGCACTGAGTGAGGGGCATGAGAAAGACATTCCATTCAGGACTGAGCACTCCAAAGTCTCCCATTCTCTGCACATTGTCCAGTTATGGGTCTCTGTGTTAACCATCTACTGCAAGAAAAAGCTTCTCTGATGAGGGTTGGAGAATGTATTAATCTATGTGTATAGCAATACAGCATTAGGAGGGGTTTTGGTGTAAAAAAATTATTATTTACATAATTTTTATATACAGAATATAACTGCTTTTTGGGAAAAGAACATTTACAGATGAAGGATATTACTAGTCTTTTGTCAATAACTTTTTCAAGTAAGAAGTTGGTCACTTTCATTTAGAATAATATGGTGGTAAACAGAGGATATTAATATTTTTATCTATGCCTTCATTGTTTATCAGCAATTAGACTTTTGAACCATGATTGGCCACTTGCTAAGATGTAAGTAATCTGGATGGAAAAAATCAAGAAAAAGAAAGACCTTTAGTCACATCTTGAAGATTTATAAAACAAATACCTTGTAACATATTTATATCACAGATCTTTCCACCTTCTAAGCTACATACCCTAATTATGTTACTTTTTCCCAATATTTGTTTTGAAGCTGTAATAGTAGGACAATTTGTTGACTAATTTGATTCTCTGTACAATGAATGTCCTTGTGTTCTTTATACAATAAATTACATCTTGCCAAAAATTAGGTTGTTTCCAGGTTCTGGTTATGACAAACAATACTGATATGAACATAGTTGAGCACATGTTACAGAATAACAAGAAACAGGGGTTAAAAACATAAATATTATACAGGAATAAATTATAGTTTACTCAGTCACGGTAATCTAATCCAAATAAAGTTAAAAATAAAAGTCTTTCCAGAACATAAAATTTTTTAAATTTACAAAAACAGCATTGAAATTGCAATATGAATTACTCCCATGGTTTTGCGATGTTACTCATATGAAATAGATGCACACTTTTGAGAATTTTCTTCTAATTTATAGATCTTCCTTCATAACAAAGATGTTAAACCATAAATTTGACTCTAAACCACAGAATGGGAAATGCACTCACAGCAAGTTAGCGAATTAGCATCACTCTGGGGCTCACTGAGTCCTATCCTCTTTTGCTTAGGAACATGAAAACTGGCCACCATTTTATCAATGTACAAAGATAAAAATTAGCTAGATATAAAAATATTTTTCCAACTAAAATACATTCAAAATGGTGATAAGAGAGAAGTTCATAACACTAAGTGCTCACATTAAAGAGAGAGAGCTCACGAGCATCTCTTTTGTCACTTCTAAATTGTTTTTATTGAGCTATATTTTTCTCTGCTCCCCTCCTTTCCTTTTCTCTCCCCTTCTACCCTCTCCCATGGTCCCCATGCTCCCAATTTACTCAGAAGATCTTGTCTTTTTCTATTTTCCATATATATTAGATCCATGTATATCTCTCTTAGGATCCTCTTTGTTGTTTAAGTTCTCTGGGATTGTGAAGTGTAGGCGGTTTTTCTTTGCTTTATGTCTAAAAACCACTTATGAGTGAGTACATATTATATTTGTCTTTCTGGATCTGGGTTACCTCACTCATTATGATGTTTTCTAGATCTGTCCATTTACCTGCAAATTTCAAGATGTTATTTTTTCTGCTTTGTAGTACTCCATTGTGTAAATGTACCACATTTTCCTTATCCATTCTTTGGCTGAGAGGCATTTAGGTTGTTTCCAGGTTCTGGTTATGACAAACAATACTGATATGAACATAGTTGAGCACATGTCTTTGTGGTACAATTGAGCATCCTTTGGGTATATACACAAAAGTAGTATTACTGGGTCTTGAGGTAGGTTGTTCCCTAATTTTCTGAGAAATCACCATACTGATATCCAAAGTGGCTGTACCAGTTTGCACTCCCACCAGCAATGAAGGAGTGTTCCCTTTACCTCACATCCTCTCCAGCATAAGTTGTCATCAGTGTTTTTGATCTTGGTCATTCTTACAGGTAGAAGATGCAATCTCAAAATTGCTTTGATTTGCATTTCTCTGATGACTAAGGATATTGAGCATTTCCTTAAGTGTCTCAGCCATTTTAGATTCTTCTGTTGAGAGTTCTCTGGTTACGTCTATACCCCATTTTTTTTATTGTATTATGTGTTCTTTTGGTGACCAGTTTCTTGAGTTCTTTGTATATTTTGGAGATCAGACCTCTGTCCAATGTGGGGTTGGTGAAAATCTTTTTCCATTCTGTAGGCTGCCATTTTGTCTTGTTGATCGAGTCCTTTGCTTTACAGAAGCTTCTCAGTTTCAGGAGGAATCATTTATTAATTGTTTCTCTCAGTGTCTGTGCTACTGTTATATTTAGGAAGTGGTCTCCTGTGCCCATGCATTCAAGCTCACTAGTATCTTAACAGCACACATGAAATCTCTAGAAGAAAAAGAAGTAAGCGCACCCAAGAGGAGTAGACTGTAGGAAATAACCAAAGTGGTGACTGAAATCAATAAATAGAAACAAAGAGAATAATACAAAGAATCAATGAAACAAAGAGGTAGTTCTTTGAGAAAAACAATAAGATAGACAAGCCCTTATCCAAACTAACTGGAAGACACAGAGAGAATATCCAAATGAAGAAAATTAGAAATAAAAAGAGGAAAATAACAACAGGCACTGAGGAAATCCAGAGACTCAAAAGGACATACTTTGAAAGACCTGTACTCCACAAAATTGGAAAATCTAAGAGATAGACAATTTTATTGATAGTTACCACTTACCAAAGTTAAATCAAGATCAGGTAAGCAATTTAAAATAGACCTAGTGAAATAGAAGTAGTCATTAAAAATCTCCCAACCAGAGGGCGGTGGTGGTGCATGCTTGTAAACCCAGCACTCAGAGGCAGGCAGATCTCTGTGAGTTCAAGGCCAGCCTGGCCCATAGCATGAGTTCCAGGACAAGCCAGAACTTCTTTACAAAGAAACTGTCTCTCAAAACCACCCATAACAAAGAAAACTCAGGCTAGATAGTTTTAGCATAGAATTCTACCAAACTTTCAAAGAAGAGTTACCACCAATACTCCTCAAATTATTCCACACAATAGAAACAGAAAAAATATTGTCAAATTCATTTTATGAGGCCACAGTTACCCTGATATCCAAACCACATAAAGACCCAACAAAAATAGAGAATTACAGATCAAATTCCCTTATGAACATAAATACAAAAATACTCTATAAAATACTTGCAAATTGAATCTAAAAACACCATGACAAGTAGTCTTCAACCCAGAGATGCAGGGATGGTTCAATATATGAAAACCAACAAGTGTAACCCACCATATTAAAAAAAAAAACCCACATGATCATCTTATTAGATGCAGAAAGGGCCTTTGACAAAACTCAACACCCTTTCATGATAAAAATCCTGGAGAGTTTGAAGATACAAAAGACACACCTAAACATATTAAAGGAAATTTATAGCAAGTCTATAAACAACATCAAATTAAGTGGAAAGAAACTCAAAGCAATTCCACTAGAATCAGGAACAAGGCAAGGTTGGCCATTCTCTCTATACCTACTCAATATAGTAGCTCTATAGCTAGAGCATTAAGTCAACTGAAGGAGATCAAGGGTATACAAAATGGACAGGAAGAAGTCTAAGTGTCTTTATTTTCACATGATAATATACATAAATGATCTAAAATTTTCACCAGGGAAATCCTACAGCTAACAAATCCTTTCAACTAAGTGGCTGGATATAAGATTGACTTTAAAAAAATCAGTAGTTCTCCTAAACCTAAATACAACTGATAAATGGACTGAGAAAGAAATCATGGGAACAACATCTTTCTTAATAGCCTCAAATACTATAAAATTATAAAATATCTTGGGGTAACTCTAACCAAGTGAAAGACTTGAATGATAAACACTTCAAGTCTTTGAAGAAAGAAATAGAAGAAGATGCCAGAAGATGGAGAGATTGCTCATGATCATGGATCAGTAAGAGTAATGTAATAAAAAAATGGCCATCCTACCAAAAGCAATCTACAGATTCAATGAAATTCCCACCAAAATTCAAACACCATTCTTTACAAACCTTAGAAGAACAATTTTCACCTTCATATGAAAAAACAAAAATTCAGGATAGCTAAAACAATCCTGAACAATAGAAGAACTGTTGGAGGCATCAGCGTCCCTGATTTCAGGTTGTACTGTAGAGATACGGTAAAAAAAAAAAAAAAAAAAAAAAAACCATATGATACAAGCATAAAAATAGACGTATTGAACAACGAAATCAAATTGAAGACCCAGACATTAATCTAAGCACATATGGACACATGATTTTTGATAAAGAAGTGAGAAATACAGAAAACAGACAGCATCTTCAACAAATGGTCCTGGTCAAACTCAATATCTGCATGTCAAAGAATGCAAATAGATCCATATTTATCACCTTGTACAAAACTCAAGTCCAAGTGGATCAAAGACCTCAAAATAAAACCAGATAAACTGAGTTTAATAAATGAAAAATATCCTTGAACTCATTGGCATAAGAGACAACTTATTAAGCAGAACACTGATAGCACAGGCACTGAGACCAACAACTAATAAATGGGACCTCATGAAACGGAAGAGTTTCTGTACAGCAAAGAACACCATCATTCAGACAAAGCAATAGCCTACAAAGTGGGAAGAGATTTTTTATCAACTCTAAATCCAATAGAGGACTACTATCCAAAATATATAAGGAACTCAAAAATATTAAAAAATCAAATAATCCAATTAAAAATGGGATGCAGATCTAAACAGAGAATTCTCAATAGAGGAATCTCAAATGCCTGAGAAATACTTAAAGAAATGTTCAGCATTCTTAGCCATCAAAGAAATTCAAATTAAAACTTCTTTGAAATTTCATCTTACACCTGTTATAATGGCTAAGATCAGTAACACAAGTGACACCCCATGCTGGCAAGGATGTGGAATAAGATAAATAACTCATCTATAGCCAGTGGGAGTGCAAACTTGTACAACCACTATGGAAATCAACATGACAGTTCCTCAGAAAGTTGGGAATTGCTCTACCTCAAGACACAGCTATACTACTCTTGGGCACATACCCAAAGGACGTTTCATCCTACCACCAGGACACTTGTCATTGCAGTTCCTTGCTGTTGTATTCACAATAGCCAAAATCTGGAAACAAACTAAATGTTCTTCAACAAAGGAATGTATGAATAAAGATATATGTACACAATGTGGTGTCACTCAGATATTTATAAAATGGCATCGTGAAATTTTCAGGCAAGTGGATGGAACTAGAAAAAAAAACAATCCTAAGAGAGGTAACCCAGACCCAGAAATATTGTATTATTCACTTATATGTGGACATTAACCATTAAATAAATGATAACCAACCTACCCAAACCATAGACTCAGAGACATTAGGTATAGAAGGGACTGGGTGGGGGGAGGGCCTATGGATCTCCTTGGGAGAGTGAAATAGAATAGATATTGAGGGTGAAGTGGGGAAATGTGGGGATGAGAACAGGAAGATAAGGTGAGGATGGGGAGGGGAGTTAGGGTTGAGGGAAGGAATTCGGGGAGAGCCACTTGAGGGATGATACAGAAACCTAGTACAGAAGAAACTGCCTAACATATATGAAGGCGACCCCAGTGAGATCTCCTAATAATGGGGGCTATGGAGTCCCAGCTGGCCATCTCTTATCACCAAATGAGGCTTCTAGTAGCATGACTGGGTTGCAGTTAGTTGAGTTATCTGCCAAGGGGATCCTTGTACTCATAGATATGTTGTACTCATAGATCAGAGCCTTATCCAGTCATCCTCAGAGTGGCTTCCTCCTACAGCAAATGGGAACAGATGCAGAGACCCACAGCCACATATTACACAGAGAGAGTGAGTCCTTGAGACACAGCTCTAAACAGGATGTCTCCATCAAATCACTCTCCGCAGTGTTCAGGGAACCCTGTTGAAGAGGAGGCAGAAAGAGTGCAAGAGCCAGAGGGGATGGAGGATGCCAGGAGAACAAGCCCTCCATATTAACTATGAGAGGCTCCTATGAACTCACAGAGACTGAAGCAGCAGGCACAGGGCCCACATGGTCCTGCACCAGGTCCTCTGCATATATATCGTAGCTTTCAGCTCAGTATCTTTATGAAACTTCTGAGTATGAGAACAAGTGGGTCTCTGACTCATTCACTTGCTCTTGGGATTCTTTTTCTCCTGTTGGGTCACCTTTTCCAGCTTTAATATGATGGTTTTGTTTTATCTTATTACATTTTATTTTAACCTGTCTGGTTGTTACCTCCTGGGCCTATTCTTTTTAAATGAGAAACAAAAAGGGAGTGGATCTAGAAGGGAAGAAAAGTGAGAGGAACTGGAAGGAGTAGAGGGAGGGGAAACTGTAGCCAGGATATATTGTATGAGAAAAGAATCTATTTCAATCATACGGTTAAAAAAAGAGAAGAAAGAAAGGAAGGAAGGAAAGAAAGAAAGAAGGGAGGAAAGAATGTAGTAAGATGAGTGGGCTGCATTCCGCCGCCCGGCTAGCTTAACCCCCAAAATAACAACACAGAAATTGTATTAATTAAATCACTGCCTGGCCGATTATTTCTACCTTCTTATTGGCTAACTTTCACATATTAGTTTAACCCATCTCCATTAATGCGTATCTTGACTGTGGCTTACCAGCATGAGTCTAACCAGCATCCATCCATCTCGGGCAGGAGAACCATGGCGTCTGCCACACTGCCCTTCTTCCCAGCATCCAGTTCTCTTTTCCACACCTAACTAAGTTCTGCCCTATCAAAAGGCCAAGGCAGTTTCTTTATTCAACCAAAGAAAGCACCACAAATACAGAAGGCCCTCCTACACCAAAGGAAGGAAAAGAAAGAGAGAAAGAAAGGAAAAGAAAAAAGAAACACAAATAGTGGTCAAGAAGACAACACAAAAAGCTCTGCTGTGTTCACAGAGCTATGAAGAGCCCGTTTCCTCTCCCCTCCCCCTGCCTTACCCTGCTGTCTGTCTGTGACCACTGTTTCTCATCTTTTCTCAGCTGCTCTGATCACTCCTTCCCAAGCTCTTGCCCACCGCAGGATCTTCCTCTGTGCTTTTCCCGTGGCCTCTGTCCCAGCTCTGTATCCCACCTGTCAGGGAAGGGCTTCTCCGGCCTTCTCCTCAGAAACACATTCCACACACATCCCACTAAGGTGTCTTCGCCCCACACTGCATGCCATTGGTTGTCTTTCAGCACACAGCGCTGCTTTTACTCTTTCTGTTTCTATCACAGCCAGCCCTCCTCACCTATGGGCATGGCACCCCCACAGCCAGCCCTCCTCACCTATGGGCATGGCACCCCCACAGCCAGCCCTCCTCACCTATGGGCATGGCACCCCCACAGCCAGCCCTCCTCACCTATGGGCTTGGCACCCCCACAGCCAGCCCTCCTCACCTATGGGCTTGGCACCCCCACAGCCAGCCCTCCTCACCTATGGGCATGGCACCCCCACAGCCAGCCCTCCTCACCTATGGGTTTGGCATCCCCAGATTCAAACAGATTCTAGTCAATTTTTGTAAGGCAAATTTCCCCATATTAAACATGTATAGAGAGACTTTTTGAAAGTAGGTTTTGTTGTGCTCCATTGACAGTGCCATTTTAACTTTTTAAAAATTCCTTTTTGATAAATGAACTTGAACTCCGTAACTCAGATCTGGAATGTTAGGGTTTGAGGCAGCCAGCAGCAGACAGGCTGCCTGGCAGGGTTAGTCTCTGTTTTTTCAAGTGATTTTCCTATTAAAAATAAAAGGGGAAAATATCATACAAAGAATAAAATCATTATCTAAACAATATGTCAACTATTTCTACAGGAGTATTCTGTAAGTCTGATAAGCTAGGAATGCTTCAAAGAATACAGGAGAATGTGCCAGGTATTGCACAAAGACTGATTTTATATGATAGACCACAGGGAGCTGGAACCAAACTCCTTAGATACCATTGTGGGGTGACTGTCCTTGCTTATCTCCTGTCCCCTTTGCATAACCCAAATGCAGCTAACTCAATCACAGCTGCCAGGAAGACTGTGCCAGAAAGTGCAGAGAAAACAAGCATTGATCAGAGCTCATCAAACTCTAGAGCTAGCGTCCCCTTACCAGTCAGATCCACAGGATCCATCTTGGACCTCTGAGCCAGGAGTCAGCTTTGCCCATTGGATGATATCAAGGCTGGGACTTGTTCTTCCCCTGGAGGGAGTGTCTAGAATAGCTGCCCCGGGTTTCCTCCACTATGTGTCTGTCTTCCTCCAATCCAGCCCCCATCCACATGTTTTCTGCCCTTTCTGAACAGCAAATGTGCGCTTTCCAAATAGCAAGTGTGGGCTCAGGTCTTAACACTCTCCATCCCTCCACCCTGGAGCATCATCCCCTCCCAGGTTTCCTAAAATTTCTAGATCCTGGTAACTTCTTGAGGCAGCTCACCATATAGTTGAAACTCATTTGCAAATTTTAGGAATTATCTCTAAGACGTTGTTTTCTGACACGGAAGGCCAAATGAGGTTTGTTCTACTTCAGTAGCGGCCACATCCTGTCTGCCAGGCAGCAGATTGGTTCACTTCCAGCCTGGGTGCCTCCATTTTATCCAAGAATTAATTCCCTGAAGTAATTTCACTGGCATGTCTCTACTTCAGTGAGCAAGCCCAGTTCTGCCCTGCTAGCCTGTTCTATTAATAGAGCTGTTTCAGCCCCAAGATAATGACCTCAGGGGAACCTGGTGGAAAGGATGTGGCAGATGCAACTTATTAAAGGCATCCTGGGATGAGAGAAGGGTGCAGGATAGTCCAGCTGTGACCAGTGAAATCACAGGAGGGTGTAAGAAGGAAGGAGGGGGGTGAGAGTGAGAAAAGGAGGTGGGCAGGTCCGATTAGATTTTGGAGGAGCAAGAGACTTTCACAGCAGAGGAGAGGGTCGGGTGGGGAGTGAGAAGAAGGAGTTCTGGAAACTAGAAAGGAGAAAATGAAGGTTTGACTGTCCCAGTTTTGCCTGGAAGATTCATTTCAGATTTAGCTGCCTTCCAAAGTAGAAGGTGATCAATGTGGGCTATCTGAGGTCATTAAGTCTGTAGTTATAGACTGGAAAATCAATAAGGGATTAACACACTGGGTCCGCTCAGACAGGCTAAGCCACAGCAAATCATGTGGTCACTCTATGCCTCATTTCCCTACTAGGCTGAGCACCAAGACCATGGGTGAGCTGATGAATTAGCTCTCTCATTCCACAAGCAACTATTGAGTATCAGGTATGTCTTAGGGGGGAGACTGACTACTGAATAAACAGAGAGCAAACATACCATCTGAAGTCAAAGAAATCACAGTTTGGTAGAGGGATGGAGGGTCAGATGATCCCTCGGGATCATCAACTGTGATAGGAGAGACTTATGAAAGTAATTAGTCATAAAAAGATCTTTAAATAAAATGGGCTTGTGTCATTTAAATAAAGTCATAGAAAGGAACTGATCTATTAGTTAAGATGAGACCATTTCCAGGAAGACAGAACATGACAGATAGAAGTCACTGTTTCAAAGGGTCATACAAAGCTCTTTTTCTCATGGTCTTAGTCCATGGTCCTTCTTTCTCTGTTAGCTTGAAAGATTCACCAATGTGGCCTCTGAAATGGACTTGTAGTAAGTAAGCAGATAGGGGCTGGAGATATAATCCATCAGTTAAGACCACCTGCTGCTCTTGCATAGGACATGAGCTAAATTCTCATCGCCCAAAATGAGGGACTCACAAGGCCCTGTAACTCTACCTTCAGGAGATGCAATACTTCTCCCAGCTTCTACACACATGTGCACACGTCCCCATGCAGATTCACACACTCACACTTGAAAACAAAGTAATTTTTAAAATAGACACATAAAATATCCTAGACACATGAGCTAACCTGCTAAGGAGACTTGAGGTGTATGTAATAAGCAGTCAAGAACAGTGCCTTGGACGTCTTCTCCATTTATTGGAACTACATTTATGGGAAGAGCACACTGAGTATTTGACTTTAGCTACACAAAGTCAAGGAGTTTCAGAATGGAACTGAGGTCCAGTTTCAGGACCTACGACTGACAGAAACAACAGCAGCAGTAGACATTTCGTCTGTTTTCTCTATGTATGCTGAGTGTCTTAGGGTTTCTATTCCTGTGAAGAGACACTATGACCAAGGCAACTCATACAAATAAAGCATTTAATTGGGATTTCAGAGATTCACTCTATTTTCATTGTGGCAGGGAGCACGGTGGTGTGCAGGCAGACATGGTGCTGGAAAAGTGGCAGATAGTCCCACATCTTGCAGGCATCAGGAAGTCAAACTGAGACACTGGGCAGTTTTCCAAATCTAGGAATCCTCAAACCCCACCCCCACAGTGACACACCTCTTCCAACAAGGCCAGAGCTCCTAATAGTGCCACTCCCTATGGGCTTATGGGGATCAGTTACATTCAAACTACCACACTGAGGCGCATTAGCATTTCCCTCGCTTTGAAGGCACTTCTATATTCTTTATGTAGTCTTCTTCAAAGTGAGCCAGGGAGGTTCATAGTGTGCTTTCTTTTAAGTCAGAATCATTTGCTCTAGCCTTCATTTTACCAGGGAGGAAAGACTATGGGGGGCGGGGGGACCTTAGTTACCTTATTAATGGAAGCACAGAGAAACATGTGGTGGTTTAAATAAGTAAGCAGAATCCCTCCATGGCATTTGTATTGCTCCTGCCCCAGGTTCCTGCCCTGCTTGAGTTCCTGTCCTGACCTCCTTTGATAATGAACAGCAACACGGAAGTGTAAGCTGAATAAACCTTTTCCTTCCCAATTTGCTTTTTGGTCATGGTGTTTCTTTGCAGCAAAAGAAACCCTAACTAAGAGAAATTGGTACCAGGGACTGGGTACTGTTGTGATAGGCCATGTCTTTGCCTGGACTTTGAACTCTTTAAGTGATGATTAATGGGCCATACTAGTAGAAGCAAGGAAGACAGTAGTACTGAATTGTGGGAACCCGGCTCAAGAGATTTCAGAGGAGAAGAATATTAATATGTGGTATAGAGAACGTTCTTCTGATATTTTGGCAAAGAATGTAGTTATTTTTTGCCCTTGTCTGAAGACTCTGCCTGAGGCTAAATTGAACAGTTTTGGATTAATTGCTTTGGAAGAGGAAATCTCAAAACGTAATAATGAATCTGTCATATGGTTATTACTGTTCACTTATATGCAGTTATATAACGAAAAGGAATAAATTGAATAAGGAAAACTATGCACGTTGAGGAGACAGGGGCTACCAGGAAGTGGAACTGAGCTAAGTCCTGTGTTCGATGAGAAACAGAGTTTTTTTAAAAGCTTGCTGTTAAATGGAATAAAGACAGTGGTAACTGTGAATACCTGGGATGCCCTCTAGAGACAAATCTCTTGCAAATCTTAAAATGACTCCCGTTAATGTAGTTATCATATTCCCTTCTCCAATATACACTCTTCCTCCATCTCCACCCTCCCACAACCCCAGGCTCTCCCCGGTTCTTCGTTTCTCCCTTCTACCCCCCTCCCTTTCGCTTACCCCCTCCCCCAATCCCTACCTCCACCCGTGCTTCCAACTTTTGTCTGACGATCTTGTTTGCTTCCGACTTCCAGGAAAATCTATATAAGTTTTTCTTTGGGTTCACCTTGCTATTTGGCATCTGCAGGCTTGTAAGCTATAGCTTAATGTCCTTTGTTAATGGCTAAGGTCCACTAATGAGTCCCAGCTAGGTACTTGGGCAGCAGAGGAGTGGGTGCCTGAACTGAACTTGTCCCATCGTTACTTTGTTGAATATCTCAATCGTCACCATAGAAATTTCACATGATGGATGGAGATAGAGCCAGAGACCCACATTCACACCAGAGCAAGGGATTGTGCTACCAAGGTCCAGTGGAAGAGCAGAAGGAGGGAGAAGATGAGCAAGGATGTCAGTACCATGAGGGACTGGCCCATCAACAGAGACAGTGGGCTTGATCTATTGGGAGCTCATCAAATCCAGCTGGACCAGGACTGAATGAGCATATGACCTAACCGGACTCTCTGAATGTGACTGACAATGGGGACTGACTGAGAAGCCAATGATAATGGCACTGGGACCTATCTCTTCTGCATGTATTGGCTTTTTGGGAACTTATTCTATATGGATGCACATCTTCTTAGACCGAGATGGAGAGGGGAGGGCCTTGGGCTTCCCATAGGGCAGGGTATCCTGCCCCATCTTAAGGAAGCAGGGGGAGGGTGGTGGGGTAGGGGGGTAGCGGGAGGGCCGGGAACAAGGGGAGTAAATGTAACTTTTTCTTGTAATAATAATAATAATTAAAAAAAAAAGACAGTGGTAACTGAAGGCAAGATCCACCCAACTAAGCTTCCAACTTGTGAAAAAAGAAATTAAAGAAAAACTTGAGCCGGGCGGTGGTGGCACATGCCTTTAATCCCAGCACTCGGGAGGCAGAGGCAAGCAGATCTTTGTGAGTTTGAGACCAGCCTGGTCTACAAGAGCTAGTTCCAGTGCAGGCTCCAAAGCCACAGAGAAACCCTATCTCAAAAAACCCAAAAAAAAAAAAGAAGAAGAAAAGAAAAAAGAAAAATTAAGGGCCAGGTGTAGTGGTACATGCTAGGTTTTAATCCCAGCACTCAGAGGGCAGAGGTGGGTAGATTTGGTAGTTCAAGGCCAGCCTGGTCTACAGAGCAAGTTCCAGGACAGCCAAGATTAGACAGTGGAGGAAATCATGAAAAACAGAAAGCTGGTGAAAATGTATTTGAACAAGAGGGTCATGTTCCAGTCTCAACAAGAATCAGATTTGTCAGCTTCGGCCACATGACCCTGTCTTTAGAGTTAAGGACAGAAGAAAGGGGTTATGGATCCTCCCTCTGCAGGTAAAAGAAGTCACTGAGACCAGGTATATGTCAGGGATGTCCCTGTATGGAGGCCTATAGGGGCCATTGAGTGAAGCTGTGATTGAGTTGAAGACCCCAAGATTTTGGAAATGCCAGAGTCGTGGGATACCTGCCGAAGAAAGCTATGAATAGGGAATGGAACCAGACCAAGACAAAGAAGAGCACTGCAGTGAACAACAGGGAGTTGGAGAAGGGAAGAGCATTTTGATACCAGATACAGAGATGCAGAGTCTGGAGTTTGCCAAGCTGGCTTTGGTCTTGCTTTTCCCAGTATTTCCTCGTTATGCTTCCTTGCCTCTCTTTTGGAACAGTAATGTATATCCTGTGCCATTATGTTGAAAGGGTGTTATCTACTTTTTCATTTTTACTTTACAAAGATTACAGTTAAGAGATGGCCATGACTCTCAGAAGAGACTTTGGATTTTTAAACAAGTTTGAAACTGTTATAGACTATGGGACTTTTGAAACTGAACCAAATGCATTTTGCATTATGATATGGCTATAAGCCTATAGGGGCCAGGGAATAGGATGTGATGGTTTGAATAAAAAGGCCCCCATAGAAAGTGGCACTATTAGGAGGTGTGGCATTTTTGGAGTAGGAGTGGCCTTGTTGAAAGAAGTTTGTCACTAGAGGGCTGGCTTTGAGGTCTCAGAAGCTTAAGCTAGGCTTGTCTGTCTCTTTCGCTGTCTGTGGATCAAGATATAGAACTCTCAGCTCCTTCTCCAGCACCATGTCTGACTGCACACACCACGCTCTGGCCATGATGATAATGGACTAAGTTTTTGAAATTGTAATCCAGTCCCAATTAAATGTTTTCATTTATAAGAGTTGCAGAGAGAGAGAGAGAGAGAGGGAGAGCATTGCCATAGTCATGGTGTATCTTCACAGCAATGGTAACCCTAACTAAGACACACCCAAGCATCTTTTCTTAAAAAAATTCATTCTAAAAAGAAAGGAAATTCCAGGGTTGGAAAAAGGTGATCAAGTTTGCTACTTAGGGGAAACAAGCTCCTAGGGTGAGACCAACTTTACTTTCTCTGTGTTTCCTGGCTAAAACTAATCTTCTCAAGCCTCAGGTGTGTTTATGTAGGCTAAAGGTATGCATGTGTGGTGCCTACACATAATTGTGTGGGTGTGAAGATCCATGGACCCTCATAGGGAAGTCAGAGGAAAAAGACAAGTATCTTGATCTATCTCTTACTACCCTATTGCCTCGAGAAAGGGGCTGCCACGAAACCAGAAGTTCAGCATTTTATATGGGCTAACTGGCCAGAGACCTCTGAAGGGGCCCTGGTCTCTGCCCTCCTCAGTGTTGGGGTTACAGGCATGCATAGCCTTGTAAAGCCATGTAAAGACTTTTTACATGTGTGCTGAGGATTCAAACTCAGGTCCTCATGCTTGCCAAGCGAGCACTCCGCAGTGAATCGTCTCCCCAGCTCCTGGGCTCTCTGAATGTACATTTATTACTTGCTTTTTCTTTGGATAAAATCATTTTTCATTCTAAATTCCTTTTTAAGATGCCATTTTAGGTTCATAATAAGATTCAGGGGGTAGTTATAAAGATTGGCCATCCATGCCTGCATGTGTCTCCCTCTGACAGCATCCCTCTCCAGAGTGATGATTTGTCACAATCCACTAATTGTCATCCAGCCCATTTTTAATATCCAGTTCACTTCTTGTTACGTACATCTCTTCCTCATTCACCCACAAAATAATACATGTTTCAGGACAAAATAAAGAGGGGTGATATCTTTGTGAAAGCTTGAGAAGTTAAGAAAATCATCAATACACATAATGAATATTCAGAAATAGCCTCACCATTTTGGTGACTATCTTTCACATCATGCTTTTAGTACACATAAATATCCGCATGTTGGTGTAACTGTACAGTATTCTGACCTCTCAAAATTGATGGCGTACTTTGATTCAGAGAGTTTCTTCTTTACTTCTACCCTGAACTTTTTCTTTTGACATGGAAATCTTGATGGTTATTTGAAATTGCTGCATAATTAATTATTCTATATGTGTAAGGGCTTCTCTATGCCCCTTTATTTAAAAAAATAAAAAACAGGGTTAAGAAATATCAGGAGTTGCTTAATGTCTTAGTTCTGACTTACAGAGAGAATACCAGGGCAATCTACACGAGGCTGCTCAATCAGCACAGCTGCCATGCACTTGGCAAAACAAATGAGTAAGACAAGAAAGACAGCTGGCTGCTGTCATCATTGTCACCATCATTATTGTGCGCTCACTTTCACTGTCCTGGAATGTGCTGGCAGTTTGCTTTAGAGTTCTCTGGCCCTGGTCTCCTTCTATTGCCGATGAACTAGAGAAACAATTCCTTCAGCAGTGTGCACTTATGGAGGCAGAAGAGGAGAGAGGAATCCCTTTCTCTTAGCGGAACCTTAAGGTGCAAAGTTTTCACCAGTATTAAAGATATAAGTGGGCATGATGGCGCTTAAGGTTGATCTGAAGGCTGAGGACTCTATACAGAAACAGGAATCCACCTATTTCATGTCCTATTGAACTATTGACCACCACATCATTTGTTACAACAGAGGTCCTAGCCTCTCAAATTCAGTGATTCAGGCTTCCTTTCTCTCGGTTCCCCTTCTGTTAGTAAGATAATGACAACCACAAAGTCAAGTCCTTTATCACCACACTTTGCAAGCCGTGGTGTCAAATGAATTCTTTAGAAGTCTGATATTTGAATTCCTGTATGTTTGGGAAGGAAGGAGAGTAAGAATTTAATTCATCACTTGTTCTTCCTCTTCACTTTATTAGCCCGTGGCTCCACAATGCTGCTCAGTCCCCGTTTACATCCGCCACACATTGGGGCTGGCTCTCAGTCTTTGAAACTCATCAGTTCACACAGTGACCATTCAAAATGTGTGTTGTTGTCTTCATTTAATAGGAAAGAACACAGACAGCAAGTAGATGCCTCATATTGTACATCTTTGAAGTAAAATAAAAGGACAGACAGATCAGAACCCTACTCTTACTGGGGCCAACACTTCTATCTTGCCAATGTAGTATTTTAGTTCTCCAGAGTCTTACCTCCAATTTTACCATTTAAAAAGAAAGGAGCAGGACTGGGGAGAGGAATCAGTAGGGTAAATGCTTGACATGCAAGTGTGAATATCAGAGTTCTGATCCCCACATAGCAGCCACCTGAAATTCTAGCACTTGGAGAGCAGAGATAATGGATTCCTAGGGCATCCTACTAGCTAAACTAGCCTAATCTATGAGTTCCAGGGTCAAAAAGAAAGCCTACCTCAGTAAATAAAATGGAGAGTATTCAAGGACACCTGACATCAACCTTTGGTTCGAACACATACCCATACATGTGAAGCCATACACATGCAAACATGTATAGAAACAGGCATACCAGTCACATACTATGAAGAACTTCAGAAGAAACACCCCAGTTTACAGCCTGTAGTTAAGACACCCAACATCACATAAGTAGTACATATCAGAGATAGAGTTCATATACAGGTGGCCTGTTTCTGTCTGGCTCACAGGCAGTATTCCTGATTCTGAACGGCAGCAACAGACTTAACAAATATTGGAGCTTGTTCTAAGCTGGGCACAGGGTAGACTGTTTCCTGTGTTTCCATGTGTTAATTCATTCTCGACATGATGATCTCACATTTTATAGTTGAAGAAATTGAGGCAACAAAGGTTAAGTACCTTGATCAAAGATACATGGTAGTTGGCAGAGCTGAGACTCTGTCTGTATGCGTCAGAAGGTAGCATTCTCATCTACACCAGCATCTGTGCTGAATATACCAGGATGTCTGGACCCCAATTCAGGCACATTCTATTACCACCATTAGAGAAACAATCTAGATTTCTGCTTTTCAAACAAAACAAACACGTTTTTTAGAATTGCATCTTTATTGTGCTGCTTTAGTCAGCCTTCTTCTAGTCCATGCAAAGTCAGACTTATATGGTTCTCCCTTCCCACTAGTCTAAAGATCCAGGATGATGTCCCTGACTCCTTAGTGAAGAAATCCTTAAAAGGAATCCCACACTCCAAACCCGCATCTATAGAACACATTCTTTTGTACTGATAGACAGTCATAGACAGGACATCTTGCCCCAGCCTTTTCCCAAAGCATCAAAGGGATGGGGTTAAAGATGTCATTGCACTCAAAGATGACAATGACCATGAAGAACTCTGGAAGGAGAATTGCAAAATTTTCAGTCTTCACCATTATCCACTGTATAATTTTTCTTTTTTAAATAACATCTTTCTTAAATCACAGAGAATGAAGAGGGTGAGAAACAGTGTGTCCTCCACAGGTTCACACATACCCACATTTCAAGCAATTTCTTCCTGTTTCTCTGACCCACTCTTGGTTCTTCCCACCTGCCTTTAGACCTTATTCTCTTTCCTCTAATACCGCCTAAGTCGATTTTTCTTGTTGTTTCTGCTACTGTAACAAAACTCACAAGGCTGGATAATTTATAGAGTATAGCTTATTATAGAGTATAGCCTGGTTCTGGATGCTGGGAAGGCTGAAACCACACTATTGGAACTTTCTCAACTTCTGGTGAGGGTCTTATCTCTGTGTAGTAATAGATGGAGGGTTTTGTGGGATTAGACAGTGCAAAGAAGCTACATGAAGTTCACTTCTATATAGCAAAGCTACTTTCTCCAAAACCCAAGGGCTAATCCATTCGTGAATAGACCTAATCTTCCAAATGTTCCACTTGTACTTCACATATGACCTTAGGGATTAAATTTCCTACATATAAAACTGGGGAACATATTCAAACCACAGTGTCTCTCATTCAGGTAGCTTTTAAAAAGTTATGCATCACCTCCTGCTGCCTTTCTTTAGCAATGGAAATTCCACATGCACAGCCAAAGGGAACCCAAAGCCTACAGTCTTGGAGAAACTCCCCAATTGCCTTTATCCTCAACAACTGTGGTGCAGAAATCCTTCAAGGACAGCTGCTTCTCGGCTATTTTGAATCTGAGAATATAAGATGGACAGATTTTCTTCTTTTTCTTCTTCTTTTTTTAATTAGCATTAGCCACTGGGGGAAAATGTTGTGGGCTAAAGAGATGGCTCAGAGGTTAAGAACACTTGCTGTTCTTCCAAAGGACAGTTTCCAACCCACAATTAACAAAGGTCTGTAGCTCCAAGTCTAGGGGATCTGATACCTCTCATGTCTGTGGGCATCTTCATTCATGTGCACATATACACATGCAGACACAGACACCTACACATAAAATGAAAGTAGTAAATAGAAATTGTAAAAACAGTTGATGATATGTCTAAACTCACATCAATAGAATCCAGTAAAAAAAAATTATCACTTGAAGAATGACTATGTTAAAAACAATGAAATTTAAAGAATGCCTTTAGCATCCAATCTGTAGTTCCCTAGACCCAGGCATTCTAAAAACCACTTCCCTATTCCTAATCATGCACATTTCAAAGTCATCTGAATAAGGATGCTATCAGGGTTACCATGGGTATCTTGGTCTTCCACAGACTACAATTAGATACGTCCAATCAACGAAGATAGCTATCTATGAATGAAACCCAACACAAAACCACAAGAGTACTTAAAACATTATGTTTGGCCTATTTTTTAGTGACTCTATTGAGTCATTCTTAGGTGACCTCCGTATATTACAACAATGTGTTTCAATGTCAAAAGGTTGGACATACCTGGACCCACTACATCATTGCCAAGAGCTCATAAAGTTAGTGTTACTGTTCTCATAATTATGTTCACCAATGCCAATGCAAGCCAGATTCTCCTACTAAAGACAACTGACTAATAATAGATATCAAGTGCTGGAAGACAAAAAAGGGAGATAGTTTGCAATTGTAATGCTGAATCCCATCAGGTTGGCCGCTGATACTTATGGCAACTCAGGCAGTCTAGCCCTTGCTAGAGTAATCTCCTCCAGCCCTGCAAGCTAGAACAAGATGAAGGGAACATCTCACAGAGATGTTTGGCTAGCCCACTGGCAACATCTCATCTGCGTGCTATTAAGGGAACCTCAGTGTTTGTGCTACAACATCACTGTCCCAGAATCACTTCTGCTAAACACTGTCTCCTAAGTCCCTGTAAATTCCTGCCATGGGCCCCTTTTCAAATAAACACACTTGAAGGCACAGAATATGAAAGCATGTCCCCTAAGGCTGGAAAAAGCATTGATGGCAAAAGCAAAGGAAGAGAGTATGTTTCATAAGACAAATACATGTTGAGTGTTTGGGGATTTTCTTTTCTGACAGGATCACAGATGAATAGAATGGGACTCATCATGGATAAAGTGAGCCTCAAGAAGACTGTGTAAGTCTGTTTCTACTGTAGATGAAGAAGCCTGCTATTGCTGCTTCTCCATTATGAAATTTCTGAGATAAGCAAGAGTGGACAGATTGAAGGGCTATGAAACTCCATTCTCCAGACTCAACACAGTCATTGCTATCATCAGTTCACACAACTGTGGTTACTGACACTGGGTCCTCAGGAAACCAGCCCAGCCAACAATCAGTTAAGAAAGAGGACGGCTCCCAGGACTATTGGCTGTTAGAAGAATTGGGAGAGGTAAGATCACTGTCTTTTGTGTACCCTCTGATGAATCGAGCAGGCTCCGATGGATAGTTCAAACCTGCGGTCACACAGATGGCTTTGGGTAACCTTAATGGATCACAAAACAAAATGAATCGACATGAGCATGAGAGGAAGATCTGAGGGAGGTGGATGAGGTGTCAGGGAGGAGGGCAGTGAGGATGGTCAGTATGCTTGGCATATGTGAATATTTTTTTAAAAAAAGAAGTGGGTAGAAGACTTTAGTCTCCTGAATATTCCCTATTTTCCAGGCAATGTGTTAACTATATTTAATTGTTCCATTTAAAACTTTTAATTATCCTGAACACTAGCCATCATTATCCTTGGTCTATAGATTAGAAGGTGATATGATCACCCAAGAGAGCAACTCAGGCAGTCTAGCCCTTGCTAGAGTAATCTCCTCCAGCCCTGCAAAAGTATGTAAAGAGGAATATGGGGGTAAATGACATATCTGAGATGTGATCCCAGCTTGTGTTTTAAATCACAACACACTAGATCCCATGTATACATTATTATCACATCTATACATGAACATGCAAGCATTCAGATCTATGCTTTTATTCTTCTGTGTACATGCACAAATAAATGTGACTAACTCATTCCAAGACATTTACGTCAAAGATGGGCCTCATATACATGGTGAGTGAGAGCTGAATCTCTGAGGTCTCGTGTTCCCAAGTCCACTTAGACAAGATGCCTTTTATAGGAACAGCTGTTTTTGTTCCTCGCCCACAGCCACTGTTGTCATTGCATCTGAAACAAGTTTGGGCAGAGAGGAGGCAGGCAGTATGAGGGCCAACACAGAAAACATGTTGCATGACAACAAGAACAATATTTTGTAAAGAAATAGCGAACCAAGGCTCAGTGAACAACTGAAATGCGTGTGCTGTCTCCACAGAATATGTCCCAACTGCAAACAGCCGCATTACTTCCGAGCTGTGCAAATCAGTTATTGTGTGTGAACTATTCCAGACGTTATGGGGAAATAACATGAGACTAGACTGGGGACAAGGGGGATATGAGTGGATCTTGCCGGGGGAAGGATAGGTGTAGGCCTTGGAACCAGTGCTCCTAAGAATTCAAAGGGTGCTCAATTATTCCTGCTGCTCTTGAAGGAGAGATGCATCTAGTCAGGAAGTCAAGTCACAAGTCTTCTCACTCCTCAGAACCATCACATCACTGTGAGGGCTCATCAATCAGATTCACAGCCAGAATGCCCAATGATCCCAGGCCAATCACATTGCAACCTGACTGCAGGAAATGAATTTTCTCAGTGAGTCACGCAGCTGAACGCTAGCCAGAATTTTCTTCCAGTACCGTGGATGCATCATCCTCTGTAGGATCTTTTCAATATCTTGGCAAGTACTAGTAGCAACAACGTGGAATTCTGTTCACAATTTTAAAAAAAAACAGTCTGAAAAAGAGAAGCCCATACTTTTTTTTTTTTTTGGTCTTTAAAAGCCCTTTTTTTTTTAACCCTTTCCTCCGTAGTGGTAAAACTATTCTTCAATGTTTTACTCGTTGTGAGTAAGAGACTAGATTTTACAACTGTACCCCATGAGGCACTAGTTCTACCCAGCAGTATAAGATGTGTGCCAAGAAAGGCTCTAGGGCCAAACAACCTTGTGATGTACTAATGATAGCTTTCCTTGCCATTGTACTCATCAAATCTATAATGGACTTTGTATATTATCGATCCCCAGGCTTATATTATCATAGCCTCCTGGATCCTCTCTTTTCTTATTAAACATCAACCTGGACTTGCAATTTGGGAAATTCACATTGAGAGGGAATTGCAAGGATGAACCCAAATTCCCTCAACAGGCTGCAAATGTTGTTAAGAAAAGGACTTTGTCTTATTTATCATGATATCCTAGCACCTGGAAACATTCTTGGTACCTGATAGGTGCTCGTTAAACATTGCTGAATAGATACATGACTTTGGAAAAAAGAGGCAGGCGTAATCTCTGAAGTGAAGGCTATTTGTGACAAAGACAAATGCTAGACTCTTCTCCAGCTCCGATATTTCCATCTTTATTGTGGCGTCTGGAGATCCATCATATCCCTCAAGCTGGGCATTTCTGTCTATTAATGCTTGTGTCACATCTCTATACGGCTTCAGACACTTACTCTTCTGTTGACACATGAGCCCAGGAAGCCAAGCTTACCCAGAGGAGATGCTGGGCACCATTTGGAAGAGAGCAGTACACCCCCTAGAGGCAGAAAGACAGGTCAAAACGTCCTAGACAAAGATAGTCTGCTTCCAGTCCTATTTTCTCTTGTGCTTAAATTCAGACAAGACAGAGGTATGTTGGAAATATGAGAGAACTTCCCAGACATAATTCAAGCTCAGGTGCCATGTCTTAGTACACATAAGACATTCCCATCTTTATCGGTAGCTCTGGAAGAGGGATCATATGATCAAGGGAGTTCACTGGATGTCTTTAGTGAAATCTTCTGAAGTAATGGGAAGGGAAAGCGGCTTTGAAAATACTAGTATTTATTCTCATCGTCTTAAAAAATTTAATCAATTGAAATAGATTGGACTGAGATCTCCCCTCCACTCAAGGGTTTTTTTTTTTATTTAAAAGGCTGGATTTTTTTAAGCCAAATTAAGATATGAAGAAAATCATTGAATTTCCCTGTAAGCTACTGTTGGCTGGCTAAATATGTTCTGTGCTCCATTTTGGCAACAACAGTAGCCATGGTTTTCCAATCACAAAACCAACTGACCAGACATCTACTTATGTAGACACATGCTGCCAAACCACTAACTCAGCCCTCTGAGACAGCCAGAACCTCTGTGAGGGCCGCGATGAAGACGCCAAGCCTGAAGGAGTAAAGTGTTTATCCAACTGTGGAGGCTGCAGGGTGACGGAAATAGGGGTCTTTGCTCTATGTGGCACAAACCCCAGGATGATGGTGTCTGTCAGGCATTGCAGTCTCCAGACTGAAATGACTTGGTTAAAAGGCATCCTGCTATTTATAGTGAAGGACCAAGTCTCCATCTTCTGCAATATCCATCAACTATGTTATGCCAAAAGAGAAAGGAAAAGAAAGCTTACAGGCCAGCCCCCTAATATCCCTTGGCCTACAAGCATCCAGCTGATGAACCTGACAGAACAAATCAATAAGAAAACAGGAATACATAGAGTCAGGGACAAACTTGAAATTCATCTCATGTTCAGTCCCCATCCTGAAAACACAGACATGATTCAGATTACAAAAACTGACCATGGGACAATTCCCATTCCCGCTTCCCATGTCTAATCAGAGTGGGATGCAGGACACTGTGAACTGCCATCCCTGAACCTGGTTGGGTTTTGAGTCTGCTTAGCAGCTGCTTCCTCTGTGAAATGGCTCCTCTTAGGATCCATATGGTTCCATTGAAGCTGATTTTTCTGCTTTTCTCCATCTCCACAGAGGAGAGCGCATGCCCTCATTTGGGTCAGGCTGAGCACTTGCAACAGTCAGAGGATAGTCAGACATCAGGGTCTTCCATCATTTAGTCCTGTTGGACCTACTGCTTACTGCAGTACTGTTTGCAACAATGCAGTCCCTACTTCATGTAGACAGGCTGTCTGCACTCAGGACAGGCGCTCAACCTTCAACCCTGATGGAAACATTGTCTGAGTTCTTCCACATGTGAACTGAGGATCACTTTTCCTGTGTTTATTACAAAAATTAAATATATACCCATGTATTCATCAGAAACAGTCAGTTGTTTGGGTAACCAAATTTGGAATTAAATCCCCCAGGTAAGGTATAATATGATAGAAGCCACTTCAAAGTTGCCTCCACCTTTGATAGTTCATCAACACTAAAGAATTTGATGTGGGCTGGGCAGTGGTGGCGCACGCCTTTAATTCCAGCACTCGGGAGGCAGAGGCAGGCAGATCTCTGTGAGTTCGAGACCAGCCTGGTCTACAAGAGCTAGTTC
>JAQHUG010000068.1:2027306-2063814 GCA_028555095.1 Dicrostonyx torquatus | reverse complement strand
GAATGGTCTAACCTGCATCCATTTGCGATGGTGGCTTGGGGCTTCTGCTCACTTCCTTCTTCTTCTCTCAGAACTTCCGTTCTGTCTACTCCACCCACCTAAGGCCTGACCTAACTATAAGCCAGGCAGGTCTTTATTTAACCAATCAAAGCACAGAAATACAGGTGGACCCTCCCACAACACCCTTCCTCACTTATCACAGAAACGGTACCTTCTCCAACAAGCACACGGCTCACCTCAGTTGCAGTGTCTAGAGCTAACCTTGGGGGGAGGCCAGTGGAGAAGTTTTCTTTTACATCAGGATTTTCTGGTCTTTAACTGGGCAGATGGAAATAATTTTCTAACTTGAGGCTAGTCATAGGTCCCTCAGACACCATGGCTCTGCCAATCCTGTCTCTCCGTTGTAACCCAGATTCAGGCAAGATTGAATCAAACTCACATTCTATGCCAGGGACATTAAAAGGCTCTGAGTGATTACAAGGGCCTTACATGCTCTGTGACTTCCGCTTCTGAAATTCTAGTTCCAAAGTATTTCACCCACAGTTTATGACCAGACATAGACCCAACCTTACCCTCAGTTTCCACCAAAAGCTCACGCTAATACTATGCCAGGAGTAAGGAGGTCACAGAGAGAAGCGAGACCAGGCCCTGTGAGACTTGTGGGTTAGAACATAGCTGAGGGTTATACAGATATAGAGCAGGAACCTGTAAAAGTCCTGTTAGCCACCCGGGTGGCTGTTGGTGCATGCCTTTAATCCCAGCACTCAGGAAGGCACAGACAGGAAGATCTCTGTGAGTTTGAGGCCAGCCTGGAAGTGAGTTCCAGCACAGTCAGAGATACACAGAGAAACCCTGTCTTAAAAAAAAAAAGTTCTGTTAGCCATCATCAGTCCATAGCAGTTTTATACCCTTGTACTTGTCCAGCCTTCCGTGTCTTTCTTCCCCTGCTCGTCCTTCTGTTCCTGTCTCTTCAAGAATGTAGATCAGAAACTCAAGTGCCGGTAGCCAGTATCAAATATGAGAAGGTGAGATATACCAGCTGCGGAGAGGAGAAGGTGAGTCTCATGATGTAGCCTAGGCTAGCCTCAAACTCACAGTTCTCCTGCCAAGTTCTAGGATTATAGGCATGAACCACTTGCCATGTCCTGAAAGTGATTTTTATTGTAGGAAAATATATATAACATGATTATCTTTATAACACACTAACTGCACCTGCACACACACACACACACACACACAATAGTTCATTGGCATTAATATTCACTTTGTTGATGTCATACAGCAACCAGCATTTATTGCCAAACCTTTTCATCATATCAAGGCACAGCTCAGTATTCATTAAACAGTAACTTCCAATTACCTCCTGCAGGCCCTGGCAATTGACATCTTAACTTTCATCTTAATGACTTTCACTGCGCCTCATTGTGGTGGTTTGAACTACTATGGCTCCCTGAGGCTCATACGTTTGAATACTTGGTCTCCAGTTGGTGGAAGTGCTGTTGGAGGAAGTATGTCACTGGGAAGAGGGCTTTGAGGTTACAAAAGACTAGCACTATTCCCATTCTTTCCTCTCTGCCTGCTGCTTGTGGTCCATGACGAGAGCGCTCAGTTGCTGCTCCAGCTACCTGCTTGATGTTCTTCCTCTGCCATCATGAAGGCTAACCCTCTGGAACTATAAGTCCAATTAAACTGTTTCTCCTATTAGTTGCCTGGCTTGTGGTACTTTATCACAGCTATAGAAAAGGAGCTATGACACTCACACAATGTTTCCCTCTTGTTGAACAGGTCTTAAGTATGGTTTGTAATGGGTTCTGTCCCTTTAAGGGAAAGCCACGCCCACTCCCTCCCTGTCTGTAGGCACAGACCCTTGTCTCCCTCTCTCTGTCCCCCTCTCTGAAGCAGCAGCTTCTGCTCTCCCCTCTTCCTCTCTCTCTCTCCCCTTCTCTCCTTCTCTTTCTCTTTCTCTCTCTCCCCCCTCTTCTTCTTCTGTTTCCCCTCCATAATCCACCTAATAAATGTACTTTACTCTACATGGTGCATCCGTGTCTGGTCTCATGCACCCACCACTGCCACTGCTGCTGCCATTGCCACGTGGTCTTGACCCGTGCAAGCTACCAGGGACCCGCCACCATTGGGGACTGCCCGCGTGGTCTCGTGCAACCTCTGGGGACCCATAGCAAGCTGACGGGAGACCCCCCCCCTAATTAATACCACAACATAGTTAGAGAGCTGTTGGTTACCACCAAGGTGTCTGTGCCACTACTGCACCTTTAGGATTATCGCATTGTGCTGGTTGTTGTGACTCACAGGCATCATAGCTGGGTGGGACTACTGGTTGTTTCCCTCCTTTGGAAGCTTGCATGGTGCCTTATGGTACCGTGAGAGCTAGCCCTCAGGGAGGAAGCTTGTGGGTCAGATTCAGCTCGGGGGGGCCTCAGGGGCCTGTGGCGGAAGTACATCCTCCATGAAATTATTTCCCTGTTGGAATGCCAGGCATTCTCAGAGTAGATGTTAGGGGAACACCCTCTTCGTGCTCCTCACACAACTCCACCCCTGCCAAGGAGGCCGATTTCCATAGTTCTCCTTGGAATGTGCTAGCGTATCCGCTATACAGAACCTCCCTTGCTTACTCTCAACATTCCCTTTCTCAGCTGGCTGCTCCTGCTCACTGAATATCTGTGCTTCCAGTTGTCTTCCCCACTCGCATTTGTGTCCACTCCCTACAAGCTAACATCTGTTGGAAGCGAAGTTGTGAAGTGATCCGTATTAAGATTTCATTTCCCGAGAGCCCCATATTTTCAATGAGGTTTTCCTCTTAGGCAGAGTCCCGCTGGCAGCGCCGCTGCTGCTGTCTGGTGGAGTCAGTGGAGTGAGGTTCCCCTCACATGCTGTTTATGTTAGGTTTATCACTTGGCTCCCTGTTTAGATTCTCCTCCGCCAATGTGAATCACATGTCCGTGAACAACAACTTCCCGACCAACCCACGGGTTGTTTACATACCAGATACTCTTTTTAGAAAAGCAATTTAAAAAAAAAAAAATGTCCTTCCAAGCTTTCCTTGACAGGCCCAGGGAGTTGACTCCTTCCCTGCAGGAAGAAATGTCTCCTTCTCCACTCCGCCTTCTGCCTTGAGCTGGACAACGGGAAATTCTGCTAAACTCACAAAGCTGATGCTTGGTTCAGCCAGGGGCTTGGCTGACAGCTTGCCTCACACCCTCCTCAGAACTTTTCCATAGCAAAAGGTAGGAGAGAGTCTTAGGTCAACAATAAATGAGTTTTTCAGCCCCTGGGCAAGTTGATCTGTGTTTTCTAATTTGTATAGCATGGTGCTGCCTCACTTGCCATGGCACAGGAACTAAGTAGAGGAATGTTGGTGACACCCTGGGGGGTCTGGGGCACTGGGCTCTGGAACTTAGAGGAAGCAGGACCCCCTGGAGTGGGCCTGGGCCACCCAGCACACCCTCGAGATTTGTATTCAAAAGGCAGCAAGGAAGTGGGGAAGAGTCTTAATTCTGCGTCCTCAAGCCATCCTAAGTGTTCACAGGGCTCCGTCCTTCCTTCAGAACTCTATCTTGGCTGCACAAGATGTCAGTGAGGTGAAATCTGGATGAGACAAGCAAGCCACCTTCAGGCGAGCTCCATGTCACTGAGATATATACCCAGCCAAACAGCTCCCACCATTTGGGCAATAAATCATTAAGGAAGATTTACCTGAACACAGGCAGGCTCCTGTACATGGAAGTCATTAACCAAACATGGGAAGGGAAGTCTCGAGTTTCTGGGCTTTATGTTGACACTAAGGGAAGCTTCTGAAGGCTGTGTTCTCTTTCTCTGCAGCAAGCTACTGCCTTCAGCACCATCCACTTCTGTGTCTCTCTCGGGACCTTGCCAGTCACCTGCTGGAGCAGAGCTCCCTCCCTTTGTGGGGAGCGCAGGGAAGAACCAACCAACACACAAAGACTAACAGAAGGGCTCACAGGTGCCCTCTCCTCCCTCCCTGACAGTGAAGTTTCCCCTCCAAGGCAAATCCCAGCTGTGTTCCTCTGGTGGGCTCTTACCGACTCTCCTGACCCCTCACCACTCCAGCTCCACACTTCGTCCCTCCAAGCAGCCCTCTAGCCTCACTTCCTGTGCCTCTGCCTTTCTGCCTGGCATCTCAGCTCTCCTCACACTTCAGCCTTCAGGTTTCCTCCACCCCTCTAACCTCACCTCCTCACACCTCAGCCTTCCAGCCTCCCAAGACAGAAGCAGACAGAGTCCCTGCTTCCCTCTTCTGAGACTTCTGCTCAGTCATCTGTCAAGGGGCTGCCATAAACCCCGTCGTGTCCCAGTCCCTTCTGCCCCTAGGAACCCATCTCCTGGGAACTGTGGCAACAAAATGACATATGAGAAACAAAGGAGCCAGGACTCTTTCAAACCAAGCGCTGCACCCCCAGAAACAGTTTGCACATTTTATCCAAGCTTCTGCTTCATACTTCCCAGATGCAGGGTTTTTTCTGACTGAGCGCAGCTCCTATACCGGGGATCTGCTAAGAAGAGTTCCCACCTTGAGATTTTACCAAGCAGGGTTCGTTAATGATATGCCCACCCAATCCCGGCTCTTCACCCCGGCAGGAGTGCTTTCCCAGGAAACTTTGATTTTGTAGATCAGAACCACTAACTCACGAAGAATGGACTTCCCGGGGCAATGTGGTGCTTTAAGAAAATAGACAGACAAACAGATTGCTTCTTTCCAGACATAGTCCAGTTACACAATTAGGGATGAAACATTAGCCAGTCTTAGGGAAGACAGCAGGGGCATCAGAGCCACCAGCGAACACCCCAAATTATCACTGCAACAACTCCCAGCCTGGTATGGCTCCCCCTGAGCCCCCAGGAGGGCTCCCAGTCACTAACAGTACCTCTTGGCAAGGATGAGATGAGAAGGAGCTGCAGGAAAGCGAGCCCCAACTGCGCCCAGCGGTCCAGCTCCATCATTCCTGCTGCTGCGCCGGTGGTGCCTGAGTAACTGGAGTGACGCTTAGGCAAGAGCAGGACAGAAGACTCAGCTCTTGCCGGGACCTCCCCAAGTCCCAGCTGAGCTGGAGCTCGGGTTTCAGCCCTCAGGGCTCTCCCACTCTCCGCGAGAGGGGAACCACCTTCAACCAGAGCGACGTCAGCCCAAAGCTCTCCTCTTAACCCTTGAGAAGCCCGGGGAAACGTGGCCGCGCCTAGAGGCTAATACACCGCGACCCACGGGGAAGTTGCGGGACACCAGGGCCAGCTCGGTCACGCAGGACTTATGTGATCAATCTCTGCTGAGGGTTTGGGTAGAGGTGTACGGCGGGCAGCACCTGGCTTGAAACAGAAATTAGGGATGACTCTGGGACCTCTCTGTTTTATGAGGTTAGAACGACGCTTGCTCAAACATCCCACACCACCGCACACCCTGAGCTAGAAAGCTAAACTGAGAAGCTAGGATTGAAGGCTGGGATAGGAGGCTGGGATGGAGCTGGGCTAGGAGGTTAGGATGGGTCTGGGATGGGAGACTGAGAGGACAGGATGGAAGGCTGATGGAAGAGACTGAGAAAGAGGGCTCGGAAGGATGGAATGGGAGGCTGGTATTGGTTGTATTTTCCCTGAACTGGTCAGGAGGGAGTCAGATTAGAAGAGTACCCTGGGGGCCAGCGGGATGGCAGAACTGTTTCCTGTTCAAGTGCTAGGACCTGAGTTTAATCCCTGAAAGCCTAGAAGAGACTCTCCTCCAACCGTGTACTCCCCTCCCCCAATAGCTCCTGTACCTCCACCCTCAACACTCTACCCCCAAGCTCTCCTTCCCCTTTTCTGCTCCGTGTAATTGCAGTTTAGAAGCCAGGCCCTTTGCTTAAGCAGGCTACTGGGGAAATACCGATCTTCCCACAAAAACCCCTGACAGTGAGTTCACCAGCGCAAAGCACTTCCCAGTGCATACAGGCAGGACCTTGGTGCCTCTTTCCCACAAACAGGGAAATGAGCCCGTGAAAATTAACTTACACTAGTAAGGGGCACAAGCTGAAGTTTGAGCCTGTGGCTCTCAGACCTACAGCTGTAGCCCTGATATGCTATGCTATATGGCTTCAAAGGTAAAACTCGCATAAAAGTAAGTTTAACCATTATAGTCAAGACGTACAATCAGTAGCATTTTCTAAAGATTCTGGAAACAGGTAGATTCAGATCACTGCACTATGATATACTCAAGTCTAATGTTGACTGGGAACTCTGGACTATGCCAATACTGTGATATCAGATTAAAACACAAAGTTAAGAGAAATGGGTGATTCCTCCAGGCCAGAACTAGTGAGAAAAGTGAGATCTCCATCCATGGAAGAGAGCAATGAGAATTTTCTAAAAGGAAAGCTAAACCTGGCCAGTGACATTGGGAACAATATATTTTTATAAGTTGATCTCAAACCTAGACAACAAAGAGGACCCTAAGAGAGACACACATGGAAAGTAGAAAAAGACAAGATCTCCTGAGTAAATTGGGAGTGTGGGGATCATGGGAGAGGGTAGAAGGTGAGGAGAGAAGAAGGAAGGGGAGAGGAAAAAGATATATAGCTCAATAAAAACAATTTTTAAAAAATAAAATAAATGAGAAAAAAAAGTTAATCTCAAAGCATGCATATATTCACTGTAGTGGCCTGAATGAAGATGGCTCCCATAGGCCCACAGTGGGTGGCTCTATTAGGAGGTGTGGCCTTGTTGAAGTAGACATGACTTTGTTGGTGTAAATGTATCACTGAGGGTGGATTTTGAGATCTCAGATGCTCAAGCTAGGCCAAGTGTCTCTGTCTGTCTCTCTCTCTCTCTCTCTCTCTCTCTCTACCTGCTATCTGCCAGTCGAGATGTAGAACTTTTGGCTCCTTCTCCAGCACCATGTCTGTCTGTGTGCCATAATGCTTCCTGACATGATAATATGGTCTAAACCTATGAACTATATGCCACTCCCAGTTAAATGTTTTCATTTATAAGAGTTGCCATGGTCATAGTGTCTCTTCACAGCAATAGAAACCCTAACAAAGGCATTCATTTCCTCCAAAGTATCTATATCAAGTTAACCAATCAAATGCACTTTAAATGGCTTAGATAGATGACAAATGGATGGATGGATGGATAGATAGATAAATAGGTAGCCCGACAGGTGAGTGACAGATGATAGATACATAGTAAGCAGGTAGATAAATGATAGATAGATAGATAGATAGATAGATAGATAGATAGATAGATAGATAGATAGATAGATGCATACATATATAAAGTGATGATAGATAATTGATGGACAGATGGTAGGTATATATAGAGAGAGGGAGGTTAAATAATAGAACCCACTGAAGAGGATGAGTGTGGGGTTTGGATATGGCAATGAACAAGAATGAAGTGTGAGTGCAGCAAGGTGTCTAAATTTTATCCTCCAGTTGTTGGGGCCTTGATGACTCACTACTGGTCACAAAGCAAAGAAGATAATCACACTGGATTGCCCATTAGGGCCTGAAACAAGGAGCAAACCATAGAATTGGAAGGGAAAATATGACAGAGACAACTTAAGGGATGGTGAACACCAGAACTCAGGACAGTTTGAAAGACAAGAGCCATGCCACAGGGCTCCACTTTCTCCACTCAGGGACATATGGTAATCTCTGTAGCCCAGGGCTAGTGAGAAGAGCAGGCTCTCCAGCCATGCATGGGAGTGGGTAAGAGCCGTGAAGAGTCTGGAAGAACTCAGCATTCAATGACCCGTGTCTGAATCCTTGTTTCACATTCTTTTTATTTTATTTTAAGACAGGGTTTCTTTGTGTAGCTCTGAATGTCCTGGAACTAGCTCTCTGTAGACCAGGCTGCCTTCAAACTCACAGAGATCTGCCTGTCTCCACCTCCTGAGTGCTGGGATTGAAGGTGTGCCCTGCCCGCCTTGCTTCACTTTCTGACTACATGACATGGAGTGAGCTAGCCCAACTCTCTCAATTTGTCTTCAGTATACAGTGAGTGTGATGGTCAAACCTGCTTTGGAGACTCTTGGAAAATGGAATGAGGTTGTACATGCAAGAGCACTGCATGATCTAGCATACGCTGACTGTTACAAATAAATGTTAGGCATTGCCATTGCCTATCCTGAGACTGACCTTGAGGAAACACATAGTGTAGTCTTTCTTCCTCATTGTCAACGTCTTTGTCCAGGAGACATTTGTATAAATGAGCATCAAGAGTGGCATTAAAGAGAAGAAAAATGACAAAAACAAGGTGGATATCTGAAAGAGTACAAGGCAGAGATTAGAGAAAGGAAGTCTGCTCTGCTGTGGCCAACCATTCCTGGTCCTTTGGTAATGGCAATGGGACAGTGGTAGCGCTGCTTCTAAACACCTGTGGATATTAAGACCTCTCGAGTCTGCTAACAGTTGACTGGACCATTTCTTTCTTTCCTCTGCCTCCATCACCCAAGCCTCTTTCCCACAAACAGGGAAAAGAGTCCTTGAGAGTTAACTCATCTAAGATCAGACAAGTAAGGGGCACAGCTGGGGTTTGAGCCTCTTGCTCTTAGATCTACAGGACATAGTGCTACCCACTATACTATGTGGCTTCAAAGGTAAAACTGCACCAAGACCCAGCAGCCTCCTCCCTATGGCAGCTGTACCCCAGACAGGTTGGGTTTTGGTGAAGAGCACCAAAACATGCCACCCAAATATGCCACTCCCACAAAAGACTGAGCTGAAGCTAACTGAGAAGGAGCTAATGTGAGAACAACTTAGTGCTCCTTCCATTTGGAAAGCCCTACTTATGAAGGAGTCCCCATTTCCTGTCTATATAGGAAAAGCACAAGCTAGTCTTTATAATCCTTATAGGCCTGGAGGAATTGATATACAAATCCTACCATTGAGTGCTTGTCTCCCAATAGGTTTCTTATATATTTATGGTGTCTCACAATTGTAGCCCTGGAAACCCATCATCCTTGTCCTTGAAACCTCACAAATGCATAGTTCTGCTAAGATGCTCTATAAACACTAGGTGTAGTAGTACATTTCTGTAATACAACCCCAGGAAGACCTCCTTGGTCTGTTGGTCAGTCAGTCTAGCCTAATGGGTGAGCTCTTAGCCAATGTCTCAAAGGAGGTGGACAGCATTTCTGAGAAGGATAGCCCGAGCTTGTTCTCTATATACATGCCCGTATGCATAGTGTACACACATGTGCCATGAGCACATAAAAACATGCATACACATGTATACTCCCAGGCAGATGGATTCTGCATATATTTAGTTTTCCTTTTATTAATCTGTCTTCTACTGTCTAATTGACAGGACCCCAATCAATGATCACAAAATGTTTAAAGAAAAAAAAAGGATATTCCCATTCCTTTATAAGCCTTATTGACTGCATCCTCAGAAAGTCCCGGGTTGCAGTTCTTGGCTTCTCTGGAGTGAAGAACTGAAAACACTTCCTCTTCTGTTTCTGGAATCCCCACAGGAGTCTGCGTTCTAGTTTGAGCCATTAATTTGAGTTTGCAGGTTTCCTTGGGCAAGGGAATTTGGAAATGATTCTGAGAAAAAAAAAAAAAAACCTTTGCCGTACAAAGGAGTGTGAACATTTGTGTGGATAATTGAAAGCAGCAACCATCAGACAATGCTCTGTTAAACTTCACAGGAGCTGCTGGGCTGCTGTGATGATGACATGGGAAAGTCAGTTTAATCTGAGGCTACACAGCATTACTGAAATCTGTTTTCCAATACGAGTGTAGATTCCTGTGCTCCCATTAATATCAGCACCATTCTAACATAGAGTTGAGTGTTGTTCTAAATCAGATCTTTTAAACAGGGAGTCTCACACCTTTAGTCCCAAGACACGGGTGACAGAGGCAGACAGATCTCTGTGAGTTCAAGGCTACCCTGGGCTACACAATATGGATCCACAAACAGATCCAGGTGGTGGTGGCTCACACTTTTAATCCCAGTGCTTGGGAGTCACACACCTTTAATCCCAGCACAAGGGAGGTGAAGATAGAAGTGATATGACTGGGCAGAGAGAGGACTAAACCGGGGAAGAGACAGGAACTCACGGGAGTGTGGAGTCTGAGGTTTGGTGGAGACACAGTTATCTGAGGATCACCCCTTTGGTCTGAGCATTGGTAGAGGTAAAAGGTCTCTCTAGTTGCTTACTGCTCTGCTTCTCTGATCTTCAGGTTTAACTCCTAAAAAAGCAAAGCAAACAGAAACAGTCTCATGGAGAAAGGGGACTTAAAAGGGGCTTTGAAAGTCTCAAATGCAAGTATTTTGTCTACCACTCTTGAAGGATGAGGAAGCCACAGCCTTCTTTAAAATATTGTCTACAAACTTTCATGGACATTGATCTTGATGAGATTTAAAAAAAATACTTGACTAAATATTATTTTTTTAGATTTAGAAAAAACAGCTAAGCAATTGTAGAGTCCAGGCCATAAACAAGATGTTTGCAAGGTCTGTGCCCCACCTTTAAAAGAGAGTATTCCTAGAGATGCAGAGATGGGTCGGGGTTAAGAGGACTTGCTGTTGTTGCAAAGGATCTGAGTTCCAATCCCAACACAAATGTATGGAGTCTCACAACTACCTGTAACCCCAGATCCAGGGGGTCCAACACCCTCTCCTCTATGGGTACCTACATACAGCATGTTCACAGACATACTCATAGATAAAAATAAAATCTTAAAGAAGTATAGTATTCTTGACTTAGCACTCACCCTGGATCATGCTCCCTGGTGTTGACTGACCCCTGATGATCTATGGGCTTATGATGTTCTTACTTATGATGTTTTGTTAAGTCGGGAAAATAATCGGCTTGGAGCAAATAATGGTACCGCCTCCCATAGGACTGGAGCAAAGCGCTCAGAGCAGTACCTAAAATCTAACACTTACTTGGTGTATGAGAGTGACGTCCATGATTCTTTTTTAAATTTTTTGTAGTTATTCATCTATTTATTTGTGTGTGTGTGTGTATGTGTGTGTGTGTGTGTGTAAGTCAGAGAACAACTTCTAGGAGTTGGTGCTCTCCTTCCACCATGTGGCTTCTGACACTCAAACTGAAGTCCATTCAACGTTTTCCTGTGGTCTTGGTGTCTCTTCATAGCAATAGAAATCCTAAAGCCTTGGCAGCAAGTGCCTTTACCCACCAAACCATCTTGCCCACCAGACATTTATGCTTCTTATCCAATACTCCAGGGAGAAATAAATCCCATGTAAGAGGTTAAGTATGAAAAGGGAAGAATCATACTCCAGGAAGTAGAAATGACAGACAGGATGAAGAATTATCTCCTGCCCAGATGTGGTGACATATACCTTTAATCCCAGCACTCAGTAGGCAGATGTAGGAGGATTTCTGTAAATTCAAGACCAGCTTGGTCTATATAGTGAGTTCCTGGACAGCCATAGCTACATACAAAGTGAGATTCTGTCTCAGAAAAGTGGAGGTGATGGGGAAGAAAGAAAAAACACAAAAGTACTATCTCCTTATAACCAGTACTCAGAATTCAACAATGAGCTGTAGTAGATGGAGTCAAACCACTCTTGATAGCCACTAACTTTTACATGAAAGGATGAGATGCTCCAATAAAACCTGTTCCACCCCACCCTTGTTGGCACCTCATATACTATACACAGGCAACACCAACATATAAAGACAGTTGGCTGTCTTTACGAATGCCAGCAGTTCCCCCATTCTTTAGCCTGTAAGTCTCTGCAGACCATCTCCACACAGGAGAATCCAGAGAAAAGAAGACAGGGGAGCATGGTCTGTGAAGGAAGTGGGGTAGTTAAGATTGGTTTCCATGAGCATCACAAAAACCTGCATTCAAGTCAACCAGGACAGGAGAAGGAAAGGGGAGCTCTGTGGAAAGGAAAAGGACCTCCCACTGGAGCCTGCTATGACTGGCTCCACCTTGGAAGTGTCCAGACTTAACAAATCCCTGCTGTTCTGCCTCTAGCGCTGGCTCTGCTCCTCTCCCTCCCTGCTGGGAGTCAGGCTAGGAGAAGGTGCCTCTGTGGTTCTTCTCTGGCTGCATTCTTCTGGCCCTTATGTCATTCATGCAAATTGCTGAAAGCCAGCAAGCCTCTCTGCTTCAGAGTCCATGTGCTCCTGCAGCAGCTGGAGAGCCGTGGTCTTGACTTCCACATGTGTATTTATGAACTTCAACTGAAAATAATAGTTGCCTGCTACACACAGCTTTACAAAAACACTGGCGAATGTCTGGCCATGATCCAAATGGCTAGCTGATGAGTTTCAAGTAGTTGAACCATTTGAGGTGCGAACACAAAATAAAGTCATTTCATGAGAAGGCAGCAGAGGATGGAGGTAGATACAACCTCAGTGCACAAAGTGCGCATTGTATGTAGCAGACCCCATATGCACCAAGGATCTACTGCTGACTTTTCTGCATTGACCCTCTGGGTCTCGGTTTCTACATCTTTAAAGCAAAACAGTACTGGTTGAGACAGTGCAGTGGATAGAGAGACGCTTGCAGCCAAGCTTGATAACCTGAGTATGATCCCTGAGACCCTCATGTTAGAAGGAAAACTGACTTTCACAAGTTGTCCTCTGACCTTCATGGCATTTGTACATGCATGTGCACATGCGTGCACAAGCACACACTTGATAAATAAATAAATAAATGATAAAATTTAAATGGAAATGGTAACAGCCTTATAAATTTGCTTAGAATTTTCAAATGAGCTGGTAATACACATAAGAACTAATATTTACCATTACTGTGCCTATCCATAAAATCCCACTGCAGCTCTTTCAAAAACAATAATCCATTCAAATTTTTAGCTGAAATTAAAAAGTGAGTACTATTTTCCTCAGATCTGTAATTTAAGCTACATTATATTGCTATTGGTTCAAGATAGCACATTTTAAAAGTGTATTTTCTTATACAATTATGTCTTTAGTTGGAGGTCTAGAGGTAAAATATGCATTTGGTGGAAGACAGGAGAGGCCTATTCGAATTGGATCCTGCCCAGTTCCCAGAAACACCCCTGCACTGCCAGGAGCCTAGCTTTGAATATCTGGTTCAATCTCACCACATTGTTTACTAGGTTGAGAAGGGTTTGTATATAAATCAAGCTGCTTCTCTCTGTGGAAGGAAATAAGTGATATAAAGCAAATACTAGATAAACAGTCTCCACTCAGTCATTCAACACATTATTGTATGTTACATTCATCATTGTAGATCCTAGCAGTATGGCTGTGAGGGAAACCTGTGTGAGTTGCCCTGTTCAAGATATACAGAACACACAGGGGTAAAACCCTGAGCAATGTGCTAAGTACAACAAGCAAAAACAGAATATCCCTGATGTCTATAACAAGGATCTCAGTCTTCCCTGTGGATCAGAAACCCTTTCTGAGGAAGAGACATTGTACTTCAAGACCTAGAAAAAAAGAGCAGAAGATAAAACTCAGAATGGACCATCTAATAAGGATCTAATAAGGTGACAAGCCCTTGAAAACAATGAACTTTATTCCAAGGACAATGAGAAACAATTTGAGAACCAGACAGTTACTGGGTCATATTGAACCTCAGAACAGCTCTTTGTACCATGCATTCGATTGGGTGGAGAGAAGTGACTTGATGAAAGATGCAGTAAGGAGGTCAGGAAGATGGGACCTGTGATTGATGGTGCGTGGAGGATTGAGAGAGGAGCCACGGGCGCTTCCCTTTTTAGGGCTGTGTAGCTATTACCTGGCACATGGTAGAATGCTGAAGGAACCCCTCTCTTCAAAGAGAGAAGAGGAGAAAGAGAGAGGGAGAGGAAAAGGAGGCAAGGGAAAAGGCAGCCACCATCAGTTGCCCTGTTGTGTGAGTCAACCTCCTAAGCATAGCCAGTAAAGATGGGTGGTGGGTGTTGCTGCCGTATTCATGAGTGGCCCTGAAAAAGAGAAAGCCTTTGCTACAGCAAGAACTTGTGTACCACTACTGGTCCTCTGCAGTGTGGGAGGGAAAAGAGTCAGATGCCAGCATATACATACAAGCTTAGGGTCCTGCAGGCTGATCGTGAATCTGAATGACTGGAGAGGTCTAGAGTGAGAGGCATGCAGATAGGTATATGGTAGGGGCACTAAGTGGGACTGTTAAGTATGGCAATAGTGGATGAGAATTCAGTCACCGAGAACAGGCATTGGCCAGTCAAGGGTAGACAGTCCCTGAGTCACAATGGATCAACTTAAGGTTGTCTTACATTATGATGATGTTAAAGTGATGCTGAGTGGGATATTTCTTCTAGGCTAGTGATGAACTATATGATATTACAAGAGATGCTGGCAGAATCAGTGAGTGATAGCTCCTAAGAGGCCACAGAGTCACAGGGGTGACAATGGACACTGCATCCTGTGCTGTGTTACTAAACTACAGTGTTCAGGAGGTTGCCTATGCAAACACATTTTCCATCATCAGTTTATGATGGGGTTATCAAGGGCTCTCCCATAGTAAGTCAGAGAAGATCTACAGACACAAACTGCAGAACCAGTTAACAATGGCCAGAGATGGTCATCAGCCACTGACACCTGACACGCATGCATGAACACATTTCCCTGGTGGCTGAGATGGAGGCTAACCAAGGCACAACACCCTGGGCTATAGCTCACAGAAGCCAATCTGACGATTAGAACTTATGTGCATGCCAAAGGGCCCAGAGCTGAGTTCCCATGAGGCACTTTCAGATTCAGCAAGGCTGGGACAGAGACCAGAGATGTCGCATTTCTAACAAGGTCCTAAATGATTCCAACGTGACTAGGTCCTTGAACTGCCACTTGCATAGTGGGGACTGAGATGGACAGAAGTCGCCTTCTCTAAGGTCACAGAGGAAAGCTCTTCTCATAGGCTCTAAAGGAGTCATGAGCAGGTTAGCAGGGAATGCACTCTCCTCTGGGTAAAACGGGAAGGCAGCAGCCAGAGAGCCTGACCCTTGGGAGCTGGCACCACTCGCTGAGTCTAGATGGATTAGGATGGTTTCCAGACATGCTTTTGGGAATGAAGCCAGTTGGAACCAAGGAACAATCATGAACTGTGTTTCCTCTTAAAAGATTTAGGACTGGCATTCTCTCTTGTTCTCTCCTTCTCCCACCTCTCTCTCTGTCGTGTGTGTGTCCTTGTGTGCATGTATGTGTGTGTATAGGTACATGTATGTGGATGGAGGCTAGAAGACATCACTTCAATAGTTCTCCATTTTGGTTTTTGATGGGCTCTCTTACTTACCTGGAATTCTCCATACAAGCTAAGCTGCCTGACCAGAAAGTCCCAGGAATCCTCCTGACACCCTGCCTCTCAAGTGGGATTACAAAATTACAAAATGTCTGGTTTACCTGGCTCTCTTTAACATGCATTCTGGGAACTGAACTTAGGTCTTAGCTGTTGTAAGAGGTGCAGGTTGTGTTCCCAGCATCTGAGAGGAGCGCAGCTGTGTGTTCCCAGCGCCTGGCTCCCGGCTGCGACCTCTAGCTTATACCCGAAATGATTACACACAAACTGGATTCATTTAAACTTTTTCTGGCCTATTATCACTAGCCTCTTCTTGGCTAACCCTCACATCTTCAACTAACCCATTCTTAATAGTCTGTGTGTCAGCACAAGGTGGTGACTTATAAGAAGATTCTAACCTGCATCCATCTCGGGCTGGAGCATCATGGCATCTCTCACATTTCCTTTCTTCCCCGAACTCTATTCTGTCTACTCCGCCCACCTAAGGGCTGCCCTACCAAAAAGCCAAGGCAGTTTTCTTTATTCAATCAATGAAAGCAACCCAAATACAGAAGATCCCTCCTACACCACTTAGCCTTCTCTGCATCCCAGGATTCATGCAGTCTCTTTTCCTCCATCCTCCTGGCCTGAACATGGACGTTAAACCTTCAGTCTTAACTTTCCATGACCTGGAGCAGAATTCCCACGAGGGGAAGGATGTTGCCCTCCAGAAGTGTTAGAGGTCAGGAGGCATCTGGCAGGGACCCTGGTAAATCCCAGTCTTTCCATATCTTCCTTGTTCTCTGCAAATCTTCTCTCCCTTCCCCCTTCTGCTTCACAGTGGGCCTCCCACAGCCTCAAGACAACCATCCATTGGGCTGGACCAGGGCCATGTCACCAAGCTCTGCTGGAATGTCCCTCTGCTAGGTTAGGTCCATTTACCTGTGATTTGGCGCTGGACATTCTTCCTTATCGTGTTTCATTGGAAAATCTGATCTCATTTGAGGTTACTTTCCAGCTCTGTTTCTGGACCAGTAACCAGTGGAAGGCAGCCAGAGAAATGTAAACAGGTAATGAAATGTAACAGGGCCCGCACTTTCATCACTCTTCCATGCCTCCAGCAAGGCTAGCTTCCTCCACTGTATGGCCTGTGTCTGTTCTCCCTCACCATGGCAAGTGCTTCAGAGAAACAGAGGTACCTGCAGTCATTAGAAAGTCAAGTGCACCTGCTGGACCAAGTTCCGAAAGGAGGGCATGTCAGGGTCAGCCTATAGGCGGTGGGTGGGGTGAAAGTCTGGCCAGAAGTCCTGAAGGGCCCATAAATCACCCAGGTTTCCAGAGGCAAGGCACACTCCTGGGAGTCAGGTGAAACCCCACCTGCAGCCGGACGACAGGATGCTATTAAACAGTGGCCCCATGGGGCTTCTACAAGTGCGCTGGGTTCCTTACACCCTGGAAACAATTTACTGCCCTTGTCTGTTCTTTTCCATTACGGTTCTCTGTGCAGCCTCTCTCTTTTCCACACATGCTTTTGTTTCTCATTTTTTTTTTGTGCGCATGTCTTTCTGCCCTTCCTCTATCCTCTATTCTTCCCTTTTGCTTTTCTTCTTCTCTTTTTGTTCTCATTCACTTCTCTCTCCTTCTCCTTCCTATAGGAAGGCAAGGCCAAGAGCCTAAATATGAGGCCTTACTGGAACATTCTCATCTAGGAGGGGTTTTGTAAACAGAATTGATACCCTGCAGTGCGTTTAGTACCAGTGAGTTCTGCCCAAAGGAGGCATAGGTAGTGTCGTTGTCCTCTGTTTCTATTATTTCCCTCCCTTTAGCTTCTGCTCACCAATCCTGACACCACCCCCAGAGAACAACCCTACAAGTCTCACCCAGTCCTGCTACAACTCATATCTGAAGGCATCTCTGCCTGTGCTGTAGCCATTCACTCATGCCTCACAGGCTCTTACAGGTTCACACGAGGCTCATATGCTGTCTCCAGGGTTGTCTATCATTACTGGGAAAACTGTTCCATTGAAACCATCATTGCTGGAGCTGGAGAGATGGCTCAGTGGGTAACACACGTGCTAGGTAAGCATGAGACTGGAGTTTGGATCCCTAGCATCCACATGAATTCTCAGCAGTCATAACCATATTATGTCCTGGCACTGCAGAGGACAGGAGACCCCCCATAGCAATCTGGCTAGCTAGAATAGCCAAATTAAGGCACTGGGTTCAAGTGAGAGGGCTGTTTCAATATATAAGGTGGAAAGTCATCAAGGAAGATACCTGATAACAACTTCAGGCCTCTACATGCATGCACATACACACACACACACACACACACACACACACACACACACACACACTACGTCTTTGCTAAGTACGCAGTTTTAGAAAGAAAGAAAGTCCTATTGGAGCATGCCTTTGATTAAGGGTACCATCTGAGAGGTACCTGAGGTTGGCTAGCTTTCTTCCATTGCAATCACACTGTTGGGAGCCACACAACCTGGTACCCGGTTTGTATCTTAACATACGTCCACTCTCCAGGTCCCAGTGGTCTGAAGGAAACATCAGCATGCCTAGAGTTCATATCTCTGTCCTAGCTCTCTGTACCTGGGAAAGTAGCCTCTCTGTGTAGGATTCAGCATCCTCCCAGTACGGTGAGGGATTGGGTGACTCACCTGCAAAGTCCTGCGAGCCTCTCCCATCAGTGAACTTGCTCTGTATATGAACTTGTGCTTCACAGTTTTCTGTGACCTGTGGATAGAAACCTGCCACGTCTCACAGCCATTCCACATATTCCTGGCTCTTTCATAGGCTCCTACAGAATATCAGTACCTTGTAAATTCTCAATCTGTCTCCTGGCATTCTAGGAGGGGTCTCCCAGGCGCTTGTCATCTATTCAGTCAACCATAGACACAAAACAGTTACTTGGTTTTTATCTTCTCCTACTCCACTTTTGCCGCCCACATCTAAAGTCCCCAAGCACTCTCAATGTGTACACCCAGTCTCAGTGAAGGGGCTGTCCACACATCCACACAACTACTGGGTCTCCAGATGCTAATGAGCTAATCTGTTCAGAAGGGAGGAGATTGTCTCTCTCCACATAGGATCATCCAGTCCTGCAAATGGCCCTGCTGTGCGTGCAAGTGTTACAGGGTGGGGAGAGGGGTCTATTGTCTAATACATACACTTTCTCAATTCTGATCCTTATGCATCTCCTCTCTAAGCACTCAAAATGCAAGGTGTGGACTGCAAAAACGGGCTCCTGTCCATCCCTTATTCCTTCCAGCTTCGGGTGAGAGAGCCTGCCTACAAATCACCTCCTGAGGCCCCCACCACTTTTGCAGATGTGAATTCCATTGTAAGCTCAAGTTAAGACTTAACAAACACACACCTGCACTTTACATCATTGCAGCAAATAATGAGTTGAGTGAATGGTGTGTGTGTGTGTGTGTGTGTGTGTGTGTGTGTGTGTGTGTGTGTGTGTGTAGAGAAAGAGAGAGAGAGCTCATTCAGAGGAAGAAAAGAGGACTATAGAGCTTAGGGATATAGCATAGGTGGTAGCTGGACTCATCAGTTGGGGACACTGACATGGACACCACAGATTCCATCCCTGGTACAGCATTAAATTGGTGCCTATGACCCGTAATCCTGACATTTCAATGGTAGAGGCAGGAAGATAAGAAATTCAAGGTCATTTATAACTACATAGAAAGTTTGAGGACAGCCTGGAATACATGAGACGCTGTCTCAAAAACTGAAGGAAAGAGCATGGTGTGGGGGTGAGAGTGGGGAAGGAGGGGAAGGAAACAAATACGGGGAGGCTGCTGTGAAAACAGCACTCTAAGCAGCTCACTCATTTATGCCAAACCATAAAACACAGTAAAATCAGCTCCTTCACCCCATGTATTCTGGCAGCAGGTCTTAATCTCCAAAGCAAACCTGCAACATGTAGGGCTGTTGGTGATGTTTAATACCCCGTATTCACTGACAAAAAAGTCAAATTGGTAAGGAACTACAATAATAAACTGTAAAGAAAGTGCTTTCTTTCTGATGGCCAATGTAAGAAACTTGAAAGCAAAACTACAGGCTGGATGCTCGGTTTGGAAAATATGCATGATTCTATTTTTAGGACTAATGAAAAGAGCCTTATATGAGAACAAGGCACAATAACATCTATTTTTCTCCCTCTAGGAATGAGGAGTAAAAAGTGGTTACCAGTTTGCATCCAGAATTCACCTGGAATCTGAGACTATGCTCTCTGCTCTGTGCTGGGGAACTGGAACAATAAGTCAGACTGTAGAGGCCTCGAAGGGAAATGTGCATATGATAGCTGACTGTGATATTCTTAGTATACCACACATGGAACTAGAAAAAAAGACTTAGCTTGCAGGAATCAGGAGGGCCTCCTTGAGGAAGTGCTGGCAGAGCCAGCTTTATAGGAAGAAGAATTGACAAGACCATGGAGTGACATAGAAACGTCCTAGGCCAGGAGTGAGGAAGAAGGTAGGCCTGGAAGGCAGCTGGAAAAGAACCTGGCGTATGCAAAAAACTGGAAACAGAGCAGTGTGACTTGAAGCATGGGATCTTTGGGGAGTCACTGGTGAGGGCAGCCTGAGGAGGTAGGCAGGTCTCTGGACGTGCTAGGAGTGTGCCTTTGCAAAAGAGGGTTCAGCCACTCCTAGGTGGGACCCCATGATTTCTACATCCTGTCACTCATGAAGTTGCCTGGCTCCCCGTCACAGTGTAGGAGAGTGGGTCTGTGTGAGTCTACCTGTCATCTTTCTTGTTGCTCTGACAAAATGCCTGCCACGAAGGACTCCAAAGAAGGAAAGTCTACTTTGCTCTTGGTTTCAGGAGTCTCAGTCCATAATGATGGAGAAGGGATGGGGGAGCAGTGCCTATTGTGGCGGACAGGAAACAGTACAGCCACAACAGGAAGGGACTGGGGCAAGAAATCATCCCCAACAACATGACCCCTGTGACATCCTTCCTCCTATCCATCTACCACATCCCAACACTCTATTGGCTCAACCCTTCATTAGATCAGAATGTTCATGATCTAATCAGCTCTGAAACGTCCCCACCCAGAGGTGTGCTTTCCTAATCTCCTAGATCTCCCAATGTGGTCAAGATGACAGAATTAACAACCTGGGAGATGGAAAACAGGCAAGAGAAGTAAAAACATGGTGCTTCTCAGATTCAGCTGTGAAATACATGATGGCTTCCATTCCTCACTTCTCAGACTGCTCTCTAAGGGACATCACGTCCCAAAACCTCTTGGAGACACTCATGCAGAGAAGAGCCGCTTCCTGACAACAGCTGAGAGAGTAACCCAGAGGGGAAAAGAATAGTTCTTCCAGGGTTAGGTTAATTTGCTGGTGCCCTACAGAGTTCAATAGAGATATGAACCAGAGGAAAACCAGAGGAGGCTGATGCGTGCATGCAGCAAATGTCAATAGACCCAGTTGCGAGGCACCCACAGAGGTGACAGGATGTCGACTTGTAGAGCATCTTAACAAAAGTCCAGTGTATTGTAGAGAATCGGTGAGACCAAGGACAGGGACTTTTAGCTTCCAGGGGCTGCACATTGGAAAGGCCAGTGGGAGAAAAGGGTCAATTAGTGAGATTTGCTGAGTCAATTCCTCTGGGGTTGTCTCTTGGGAGTAGATTCTCTCTCCTGGCAGGGAGGAGGGAGGTATCTTTGTGGATTTACATCCTGTTCTGTAGGGCACCAGCAAGCAGGCACAGGGGAAAGACTGTTTCATGCTTCTGCTTCTCAGCCAGTCCTTTGCTGTCAACAACCTCCATGCCGGACTGGCAAGTTCTGTATCCTCAGAGTCACTCAGGTCCTTAGAAACCACAGCCTTGGGCAGCCTTGACTGAACATTCAAGAAAGACTTTGAAAAAGAATTTTACATGTAAGTCATTATTCCCCTCCCCACATCTCTGACCCTAACATCCCTTGAAATAAAAGAAATAAAAGATTGTTATTTTAACACACTCTACTTTCCAGGGTGGTTTGTCACACAGGAATAGATAGCTAACATATAAAATCAACAAAGAATTAAACTGAACTGTGTGAATTCAAACAAGACACTCAACCTCCCCCGGCCCCTCTCTCTCTCTCTCTCTCTCTCTCTCTCTCTCTCTCTCTCTCTCCTCCATGACAGGATTTCTCTGTGAAACAGTCTTGGCTGTCCTAAAAACTCACTCTGTAGATCAGATTAGCCTCAAACTCACAGAGATTCAGGTACCTCTGTCTCCAGAGTGTTGGAATTAAAGGTATGCACCACCACCACCACCTGGCGCCACTCAACCTCTCTGACCATCAGTTTTCTAAAACAGGAGAAATGGGCCTAGGCAATAGAGCATGGACCCAGGGAGGAATTTAATGGGGGCCTTAGTGGGTCACAAATCCCTGAAGGAAGAATACATTCTGGGTGATACAGACCCAGAATAGAAGTAGCTGAGAGCAAGGCTAAGAAAGCAAGAAGCTGTCATTATTGATCACTTCCCTGTGGCCGACACCATGCACACACTAGTACTAGTTAAATGGGATTCTCCCATTTAAACTGACTTAGACACTAGATTGTCCCCAGTTCACAGAAGTGAATAAGAGGACCAGAGACTTCCAGTCCAGGACAGTTCTGCCCCATTATGCTTCTGAACGATTGATTTGGTCCAGAAATGACTTCTACAAAAGGTGAGATTGAAATCCTTTGCTTTTTTATCTTGCCATTTTCCTCCTCACGCTGCCCCCACTCACCATCATCTAAAACCCCACAAATGACTCCAGGTACCAACTGGGTACACATCCTAAGTTTGTAAGCCCACTACACCTAGGAGTTTGGAAGTAGACACCAGAAATACCAATTGGGTTTGGTAATGTGGCAGAAGGGGCCAAGGAGTAGTCTGCAAAGTGCCTTCCAAGCACGCACTTCCAGACAACACCCTAGCCATGTAACCACCAAATGCTCTAGCCATGTAACCACCAAATGGTCCTCCGGTCTCACAGGAAGGCGGGATCTCCTTTCTTAGGTCTGGAAGCTCACTGACTCCTTATTCTAGGACATGGATTATGACCACACCTGTAGCCTTCGTCTTTTATTTTTTTGGCACAAGCACAGCTAACTAACTACTTCTTCATTTTTCAGTTCCTAAGCCTCAACTTTTAGAGATGCTAAATCAACTGTAAAAGTATGCTATGAAAACCAACTTGGCAAGCCAGGTCTCCAGGAAAGGAGCAGGAGTGGCTTTATTTTCCATTATCTCAGGGTAAAACAAACAGCTTTAGCCTCGAATGATGTTCTTGTAAGGTCACCAGGAGCACAGTCATTTAAAGCACAGCCTTGGGCTGGCTCAAGTGCTGAGCATGACCTAATCAGGCCTCAAATTCTCAAAGAAGAAAGGAAGAAAGAAGGAAGAGCAGGGAAACAGGCCTAGATCTAAGGATTTCAAAGTTATTTCAGCGCAGGGAAGCTTGCCTTTTCTACTGAAGCCTCCTGGGATCTTCCGAAGGCTGCTGATTCTGACCATCCTCTAAGGCTTCTTTTGTTCTGTGCAATAGGCAAGCCCTTTTCTTTTCTTCATCCTTCTCCTGACAAGCTCAGACCTTTCTGTCCCGGATGATGTGCCCTGAGTGGTAGCTGCTGGGTAGGTGCCCTGAGTGGTATTTGCTCCGTGCCCCCAGACAAAACAGGGGCATCTTCCGTCCAATGTGCAGGAGGACACAGGACATTGACAGTGAACATAGGCTGTGAAGAAGATAATGTGGCCAGAATTGAGCTCTGCACTCAATACTGAGCCAAAAGGCCTCTGCTTAAGCCTTGTAATGAAAAAAATTTGAAAAGTATTCTGTTGTTCTTGAGAAAGTTAAACAAGGTAAGTGATGTAAAGAGACTTGCACATTGCCAGGTACATCCTACTGAGTCATTCCAGAGAAAGGCAGGTGAGTGATCAAGAGTATAGGTGTCACAGTTGGAAATGGCATGTTTAAATCTTGCCTCCATCACTTACTAGCTACAGGCAAGTTACCCATAACTCACAGCCATTGTATTTTTCATCTTCAAAGTACATACCGATGATTTGTGTCTTGTAACTTACAGAGCTGTTAGGAGAATGTCACGAGCTTATGCATTGTAGTACATAAAAGATGGTGGTACTTTGAAAGTGACAATAACAATCATAGCTGTTTTTTACTGCTACATGCCCAGTATTGTTGAAAGTTCTTAGGTTACTAAGCAGGGCAAACAACCTTTGTTTCACTTTAGAGAAAGAGAAAGAAAAGGACACATTGAGTGTGTCTGAGATTGATAGCATAATCAGAGGATGAGCTGAATGGCTACACTGCTCCCAATATCAGGAAAGCCAAGACATGTCAGTGATGGCAAGGAAGGAGGTTATCATCAACATGTTGCTATCAGGACAAATTACCTACAGCTGGGTACCAACCTGGAGTCTCTCTTCAGAGGAAGGTGTATGCTTTGACATATAAACAAGGTCAGATCCAAGGGGAAGGAAAATGTAGTTGTTAGCAAAGTCAGGGGGCTTTGCAAGCAAAATCAACTGATGTCAACGATAACCACCACTGAAGCATCTAGTATTGATAGTTAGAGGGCTGGTGAGGTGTCTTAGTTGGGAAAGTACCTGCCACACATTCATAAAGACCCAAGTTCAAGCCTCAGATCCATGTTTGGGGCCAGCAATTTGTTTTTTTTTTTTCTTTAAGTTGAATTTTTTATTTTTTAATTCATTTTTTATTTTTTTAAATCTTTTTTCATTTTACATACCAATCCCAGTCCCCACTCTCCCCTCCTCCCACTCCCTCTACCTTTCTTCCAACCCCACCCACATCCACTCCTCATGGGAGTCACCAAAGTCACTTCAAAGCACATTGCTTTGAGGCAGGACCAAGGCCCTCCTCACTATATCTAGGCTGACCAAGGTATCCCTCCAAAGAGAATGGATTCCAAAAAGCCAGTACAAGCAGTAGGGATAAATCCTGGTCTCACTGTCAGTGGCCCCACAGGCTGCCCCAGACACACAACTGTGACCCACATTCACAGGGCCTAGTTTGGTCCTATGCTGGTTCCCCTGTGGTCAGGCTGGAATCGGTGAGCTCCCCATTAGCTCAGGTAAGCTATTTCAGTGAGTGTCCTCATCATGGTCTTGACCCCTTTGTTCATATTCTTGCTCCTCCCTCTCTTCAACTGGACACTGGGGTCTCAGCTCAGTGTTCTGCTGTGGATTTCTGCATTTGCTTCCATCAGTTGTTGGATGATGGTTTTATGATGACATTTAAGAAAATCATCAATCTTACTACAGGGCACGGCCAGTTTGGGCACCCTCTCTACAAAGACTTAGGGTCTTAGCTGGGGTCATCCTTGTGGATTCCTAGGAATTTCTCTAGTGCCAGGTTTCCTGCTAGCCTCATATGGCTCCCTCAACCAAGTTATCTCTTTCCTTGCTCTTGCTCTCTGTTCTCCCCCAACAACTTGACTATCCCATTCCCTCAAGTTCTCCTCCCCCTTGACTTCTCTCCTCCTCCTCCCCTGCCATCCTTCCTTCTTGCTCCTCCTCCACACTTCCAATTATCTCAGATCTTGTCTATTTCCCCTTCCCGGGGGATCCATGTACATTTGTTTCTCTTAGGGTTCTCCTTGTTACCTAGCTTCTCTGGGGTCATGTACTATAGGCTGGTTATCCTTTGTTTTACATCTAATATCCACTTATGATTGAGTACAAACCATGCTCGTCTTTCTGGGTCTGGGTTACCTCACTCAGGATGGTTTTTTTTTCTAGTATGCCTATAAATTCAATTTACCACTGAGTTGTACTCCATTGTGTAAATGTACCACATTTTCTTTATTCATTCTTCAGTTGAGGGGCATCTAGGCTGTTTCCATGTTCTGGCTATTATGAATAATGCTGCTATGAACATAGCTGAGCAAATGTACTTATAGTATGATTGAGCATCCTTTAGGTATATGCCCAAGAGAGGTATTGCTAGGTCTTGAGGTAGGTTGAGTCCCAATTTTCTGAGAAACCACCATACTGATTTCTAAAGATGGAGCCACCGATTTATAATCCCAGCATTGGGAAGGAAGGGAAAGGGAAATAGTAGGGCTTGTTGGCCAGCCAGCCAACTGGATTGGTGAGCTCTGGGTCAACCTATGAGATACTCTGTCTTGAAAACCAGGGTGGACAGCAATTAAGGAATACACCTAAGGTTGACCTTTGGCCTCAACAAGCATGTGCACACATGTACATGTTCACCCATAGGAACACACACACATACACAATTCACACACACACAAAACAGAAATCATAGCTGCTAATAGGAATGATGTTGTTTATTCAAGGAAGGACAAAATCAACCAAAAGTAACCAGTGTCAGCAGATCCTGTGGCACACACCTGTAATTGTGGCATTAGAGAGACTGGGACAGGAAGAAGGAATAGCAGCATGGGATACATAGAAACCCCCAAGACCAGTCTGGGCTGCATATTGAGGCCAAACAAACAAAAACTCAGTGTCCATCAGTATCAAAACGTGAAATTCATGGTTATTGGCATAACCAGAAGGATGGTCAGTGGGCTAGCACCATCCTTAACCTCTCTTTGGAAAATTTTCTATTTTTTTTCTCCCATTGTCTTTGCCTTTGGGGAGAATTAAGATTTCACCATTATAAAATAAAGACCATCATGTCTTCTCTGCTCTCACAGTGTTTTTTTTTTTCTGACACTGTGTTAAGCACTTGACATCTTTTGTTTCACTCATTGTATTACTGCCAGGTTGGGTCAGAAGAAATGATTAGCCACCATTAAATAAAGTTTAATGGAAGCAATAAAATTAATGTTGAAGTCATAATATTTTTATAATTGTTAATAATTAATACCAAGCTCTTACAGTTTCTTTTTCATTTGGCAGTAAAGCTTCTTTATATAGTGAATTGCTCATTCAGTTCACCAGAACCCACCGCTAAATTTATGCAGTTATTTTCCCCAGCTGATTCATGCTACATAAAGTTGCCTGTGTGTGAAGCATTCAATCTCCAATCAAGGCCTACAGTTTGGAGGGTCTGCCCTGTAACATACTAGTGGTAAGAAGGATAAATAGACGCTGATTAGGACCACTGATGTTTGCTGAACTGAGTGACTCAATGCATAGAATTTCCAGGTGCTCCCACAGTATGTTAAAGCCTGCGGATAATTGTACTGTATCTTAGAATGGCATTCGTGTTGAGAAATGGAGTTGCTGTCAGGCTCTTTGCCATTCAACATTCATTGCTCATCTTTGATGTGGTTGTTTGTGTTTCATCTCAGTAGGAAGCTGGTCTCTAGGAAAAGGTGATGTGAGCGCCTTTGGGTTGGAACAGCATCATCACTGAGGTGAGAGCTCAGCCTTCTCCCATCATGACTGGGTTCTTGGACCCCTCTGTGGACTGTGTTCCAGCCTGTTTTTTTTAAACTCCTTTGAGAGAGATGCATCATTCTTTTCATTATGAAGAGTGTTTGGTTAGCTGTATTTCCTCGAATGGGAATGTTTGTGCCAGCTCTTTATTCTCTGATGGTATATCCTCTTTGCCCTGCATGCCAGCTTTGCAGTATTAGGGATGGGGGACAGAGAGCTAATGGTGACCGGAAGGACTTCTGTCCTGGCCATGCTAGACGCCATCAGCCTGTTTACTTACTCACATTCACAAGAGGTGAGGAGAGCCCTGGTGACAAGAAGTTTTTGGACAAAGACCACCCAAGGCCTCCAGGAATATTGTGCTGCCAGAAAACAAAGAACACACACAGAGGGGGAGCTATGGAAAATCTTACTGCATAATGGTATTGAAGATAGTTATGAGAGGAAAATTTTCTGGAATAATTCTCCCCCCATCTTCCTGGACCACCTGCTTGGTCCTACAGCACTTTGGGTGGCCTCAAATCCTACCTGCACAAAAAGAACTTGGGGAAAGAAAATCTAAGTGGGGGCCCCGAACATCCGATTCTATTTAATCATCTTGTTAAAATTTTAGCTGAATACCTTTCTCCCAATTCCATGTCTCTTCAGATTGTCTAACTCATACTAAAGTAAGCTGCATTTCAAAGGGAGAGGGCAGAACCATCTTAAAGGCAGAAGAAGAAACCTAACAGTTGATGTTCGTGGCTGGGCACGTTCACTTAATAAGCTTTCTGTTACTGTCATAGGCACTCAAGATAATCAGCTTATAAAAGAGCAAGGTCTGCTTTGGTCCATGACTTCAGAGGCTTCAGCATGCTTGTCTTAGGTTCTTGTCTGTTGCTAGGATAAGAGTGTGATAAGAACTTAAGGGGTTAAGGTGTGTTCCAACTCACAGTTTAAGGTAACAGTCAACCATGGGCAAGAAGCCACAGTACAGGAGCCTAAAGTAGCTGGTCACATCCCATCATCGAGACAGCAGAGGGCGAAGAACACATGGGTATTGCAGCCCAGATCCCTTTATTAAGTAGTCCAGGATTCTAGTCAAGAAATGGTTAGACTCATCTTCCCACCTCACCTACCGTTAATTAAGATAATCCCTCACAGACTTGACTAGAGGCCCTTCAAGATTGTATGGAGTTGACAATTATCACTAGCTGTTATGCCAAGGTCACTTGGCCCCATTGCACCTCTGCAAGTGCTGGGAGGAACTCATCCATCTCTTCCATCTATCTCCCATGACCTTAAATCTCTCTCGACCATACTTCGAGTTCCCACATCCTCTCATTAGGATCGGGGGACCGACTTTTTAACACATAGGCCTATGAGATTGTTAGCAAGCATCATGCACCTGGCCCATCAGCCATCTCCAGCAGTGGTGCTGCAAACTTCCAGGTTTTTCCAAGGAAAAAATAATTGAAGCTCCAATGAGCTCTGACTTGTCCAAAGGAATCCTGAGAAAGTCTGCCAGAGCCGAGGCCCTTTGCCAGCTTCTCTGAGGCCTGATGCTAACAGAGATGAGTGGAAACTGTGGTGGTACATCCAACCACTAGGGCAACTCTTAAAACCATGGAGGCCTAGATTTTCCCTGCGGCAATTAAATAAAAATTATTGGTGATAGGAGCAAGCATTAGAATCATCATCCTCATCATAATCATCTTCATCACAATCCTCCTCATCATCACACTGCCAACAGCTGACAAGATGGCTCAGTGGTTAAAGATATCTGCTCCCCTACACAAATGCATATACATACTTCTTTAAAATAATAAAACATAATCAAAGTCCAAGGCAACTCTATGTGTGACCAAGGTCAAGGGAGAACTAAGGAGACAGGGAAGACTTCAGAAGGAGGGGTATAATTTGCTTCTCTTTCTTGCCTCAGGTTACATGTCTTTCCACAGCCAGAGTGCCTAAATCCTGTTCCAGGCCACAATGAAGCTGCTACCTCTGCCCTGCTGGGCTCAGGGTTTGTGTCAGTGTTGGGCTACAGCCAGACAGAAGCCTTGGCTCACCAGCTAAGAAGTCACAGAGCTATCTCTGCAGCTCCCAGGAGAAGGAGGCCAAGAGCAGGTCAGAGGGGAGTCATGGTGAAACTAAAGGGCATGGTGAAACTTGTGGTGGTGAGTCTGGAAGCCACGAGGTCACGGAGGGAAAAGAGACTGGGGATGGAGGGACCACAGTTGGTGCTCAGTACTCATGGCTCCACACACTCTCATTCAAACCAACTCAAACTGAATACATATGGATGGGGAGAATCTGCCAAACATGTATAGATTTTGATCATTGTAGCCTAAGCAATGCTATAACAATGATTCATGTAGCATCTGAACCTTACATATACTCTAGGAATGAGTTGAAATATAGGGGAGGTTATGCATAGGTTACAGTCAAATGTAGCTGGAGCATGGGGCATGTTGGATCTTGGGGAGGGATCCAGGAGCCAATATCCTTTGGAATATGAGGGACAAGAGCACTCGAAAAGGCAGGGAAGCTCTGAGCAGAGCCTTGGTCTGAGAGTCAGCATAAGCACCTGTCTCCTACAGGTGCCTCATAGTGCAGAAGCAGACAAACTTGACCCAGCTGCTCAAGAAGCTTCACTTCTGATGGGCTCAACCAGGCTTTGGCTTCAAGTTTGTGTTATTAACCCCCATAAGGACTATTATAGCTGGTTCCCCAGCCTGCCGTCTCTATCCTCCCTACTCCCTTCTTCCTAGGCTCTCTAGCTTTTATCTCTTTCTTGGCAGCAGTTTGTCAAAATCCATCCTTGCAGCATGCCTACCGTCCCAGGAGCATGTCCTAATATATTAACATGGCCAAACTACTCAGTGGGACTTCCTCTAGCCTTTCTGTGAAGCACAGACTGGATTTGACTTGCTCTGGGCCCCTGCACAGACTGCTCCTTTCTGAAACTGTTCCCCCACTCCACCCTCATCATGACCCAAAATAGCAAGCTTCTTCCAACTGAGAATAATTTCTCTGGTGGGTTGACAACTGAATTATCAATTGCTATAAGCTGTAATTGCATCATAGCCCACAATAACTCATGATAAATGCCCCTGACACTCTCTCAAAGTAGAATCATGAACACTTGTTCTGGGAATCCTGTTCTGGACCCACCCTCCAAGGGGATGAATTCCTAGCTGAACTCATTTTTTTTCAAGGTTTCTCTGTAGCTTTGGAGCCTCTCCTGGAACTAGCTCTTCTAGACTAGGTTGACCTTGAACTCATAGAGATCCACCTGCCTCTGCCTCCCTCCCGAGTGCTGGAATTAAATGCTTGTGCCACCACCGCCTGGCTGAACTCTTACTATATTGGATTGTAAGTATTGTTTTCTGCCTACTTCCCTTTCAACAAGGCAATAGTACTCAGCTATTTGCAGCAGCTAACACTGCCCTCTGAAGAGTAAATACCCCTACAGGATAGAAGAGATATCCACAGACAGTAGATTGAGAATAGCCCACCCAGCGTACATTCCCTTCAGAGACAGGAGGAGTGCTTTAAACAGATTTCCAAAGCCAGAAGTCTTGATGTGTCTTTGGGACTTTGGGGAGAGATCTTAAACTCAGTCTTCCAATGGTCTAGAAAAATCACAGAAAAGCAAGTGAGGAGAGGAGGGGGCTATGGCTGTTGGCAGAATGCTAACTTACCATGATCAAAGCCCTGGGTTTGATTCCCAGCACTGTACAAATAGGGTTTGTTCACACATCTCTTATCCCAGCACTTAAGAGGTGAAGGCAAGAATGATCAGAAGTTCAGGATCATTTTTGGCGAGCCTTGTATATTAGTTACTTGTCTTGCTGCAAGACAAAATACCTTACACACGCAAGTTAGGATGGAAGGCTTGTTTTGGCTTACCATCTGTGGTGGTGAGGAAGACATGGCAGGCAGCAGGAGGCTGCTGGTCACATGGCACCCAAGGTCAGAAATGGAGCCACGAATGCTGGTGCTCACCCTGTGCCTTACGTCCTCTCTGTTCACTCCAGGACCCAGGCCTGATGCTGCCCACACTTAGAATGGCTCTTCCCAACTCAACTAACCTAGTCTTTATAATCCCTCATAGACTTGCCTGAATATTTGCTTTTGGGGTGACTCAATTTAACCACCATGATTACCTGTTGTATATGGGCTACAAAAAACATCATCTCAAAAGACTGAAAGAAAGTAAGATAAAAGGATAGAAATTGAGACTTTGAGTAGCTTCCATGGGGTCAGAAATATAGACTCAGGGTTGGTGAGATGTCTCGTTGGGTAAAGGTACTTCCTACCCACACCTAATGATTGAGTTTCGTTTCTGGATTCATATTCACACAGAGATTAGAAGGGAGAAGCAACTCCACAGAGATGTCTTCTGGCTGCTACACATGCACTATGGCATGCTTGTACCTATACTCATATAGCACACAGACACAAAATGATAGCAATAATATAACAAAGAAAAAGAAAAAGAAAACCAGGCTCAGCATTCTTCTCAATGCGTCTAGACCACTTCTAACCCTAGAAAACCCCAAGCAGTACAACATAGATTTTGCAGTGCTGATCACATCTTTCCCAACTTCTCCTATGGCCTCTGTAAAACCAAGCAAGGCAATGACTCCATCCTGAATTTCACTGGATCCCAGAATCCTCATCACAGCCCCCAATAATGTGTCAATCATCTCTGCTCAACTCCTGGCTCTCTGTGGATCAAGTACTCCCACCCCCATCCCCTCATACAAGAGTCAATGCAGCTTACTCACCAAACTTGACCCCTGCCTATACTAGGAGCTTCACACATCAAACACCCACTTCATTCTCAAGCCACTCACTGGTATTTTCTCAACATCTGCCTAGAATTTTCTCTCCTGCAAACAGCCAAGAAGAACTAAACATGCCTCACCAAAGAAACAGCTGAATCAAAGCAAGAGGTTCCTATGGACTCATAGGTCCCTTAGCTGTAAAATTTGGCAGACTCTTGCCAGTGATTCTTGAATTCTGAGCCAGATTCTTCCAGAGTGACCACACCCATATCAAGCCACTTTATTTTAAAACACTTTTGAGTCAGAGGACTCCAATTTGGAAACACTGAACCATGTGTTACCAGACCTACAAAACACTGGACACACCACAATACTGAACCTCTATCTCATGCCCTGTGAGGTGGAATTGAACTTCCCCGTAGGATGGCTGTGGAGAGATACATCTCATGATACAAAATCTCCTGTGGTGCTAAATATACCTAGGCAGTTTGTACGCTGTATTCGGGTACCTAGATTAGGTGACGAGTGAAGGCTAGAAGCCAACATGGCTTCTACCAACCTATCTGTATCTCCGCAGATGTATTTATCTAAAAGAGGCTTTTAAAATGTACCCTAAGATACACAAATGTATTCTAAAAATAGTCTTGGCAGGGCTTAATACATGTTAGACCTTAGCAGTCATTAGTAAGTAATCATTATCCACCCAAAGAGAAAATCATAACTGTTGTTGTTGAGATAGCAAAATCTGAATACATTTCCCCAGGCTGACAATATTTCAGGATAGTTTAAAATAAAAGCTTTGACTTTAGGCTGAAGTTTGAGCCCCAATTCTGCCACTAAATATGCTGAATGATCGTAAGCAAGATGTGTAATCTCTATGAGCTTCAGTTTCGCCATCTGTGAAAGGGGAATAATTTGGAAGGATTAATGGTGCCTTGGTAATTACCGTCTTCTGCATACCTCATGTTTCAAGTGTTCCGGGACCTAGCTTTATGGAGAAGTAGAGCACAGATCAACAGAGGTAATCAAACACTCATTACTATAATTGGTATTTATTAAAGTTCTAATGTGTTCTAGACTCTGGAGAGCTTATTCCATCTATTGAGAATTTCCTGTTTGCCAGATAATGTGCTAAGCACTTCATATACATGATCTCATTTATACTCGCAAACACCGACAAGGTAGCCTCTTAGTATCTGCTTGAAGGAAACTTAGAAACTATTTCAGAAAGTGATGAGTGAATGCTTGAGTACAGTTAAGAAAGCACTAAACATGTGAGGACAAATTGCATTTTGGGATAAGACAACCAGAAGAATGGACTTTGAGTGATGTGCTAGCTAGAAATTGAAGCTCGGTGTTGGAGGCAATCTAATTGCCTCTCTCTAGAGAGTTTGGCCTTAAGAGGTATTGAAATATTATGCATCAGTCAGATGTGATAATATATGTCTAGGAACTGCAACAGGCCTCAAAATCTGTATTAAATGACAAAAATTGAGCAGCAAGGTAAGATTTATAAATCAGATATTAGAATGGAATGTGTCAAGTTGCAGGTGGGCATTGTGGGTCTTCACTCTCTAGGAGGGCATCTAAATACTATGAGCAGACATCCTGAGTATCACGGGGAAACCGTACATCTATATCTGGCCATCTATGTGTACACAAAATGATGGTAAGAAAACCCTTCCCCCAAGTCATCAGAACCAGGGTGTGTCACCTGACTGAAATCATTCTGCTGGGAAACCTTCTTTGTCTCCACACACACACTTTTTTCTTGGGGTTTGTATCTTACTCATATGTGCCCTTATAAAGGGGAAAAGGACAAGGCCTGGCCAAAGTGGGAATGATTCTCAACTTAGGATGTGCTAGCTAATTAAACAAATAACACTGTCTTTTCTAGCTACTGTCCTGTCCTGAGTAGTGGATTAAATGGAGGAATGTACAGGGTAAGACAGAACAGGCTGAACATCAAGCATCTGAACCACCTCTAGCCCAATATAATCCCCAAACAGTGAAGCCTGGGTTTGTGGAAATGGTAGGCATATCTTGAGCCAGAAAATGGAAACCGGAAGCTCCTCAGACATCTGTCTGGCTCCGATGACCTGTGACTACTGCCAGCGCATGCTTGAGTCTCACACTCCTCACCTCTTAGCTTACTTGGGACAAATGCATTCTCCAAGGAAGCCTGGGACCTGTCATAAGTACAGTCTACTGCCACCAAATATTCAGCCAGTTTGAAAGGCCACTATTTCCATCATCTGTCTTAGAACTAATTGTTAGCCCCTCTGAGCCAACGATTACTAAATGACTTTTTGCTACTCTTCAAAGTTTGTAATAAAGGAAAACAAAGACATATACTTAGGCACATAGCAACTGCCCTGTGCCATCTCTGTGGGGATATCTGGGGCTCTAAGAGCAGATATGAATGTGAAGAATGCTAAGTGAAGCCCCCAGAACAAAGCAAGGGGCAGAATTTGCCCTTGGACATCCTGACTTTCCAGTGTGAATGAGGAGAAGGTCATTATAGTTTCTGAGCAGCCACAGTAAATATAAAGACCACATAAACCCAGAAATAGGGACTACCTGAATACATTGTGGCAGAGCTCACCACCTCCCACAAAGTCATGTTTCACACACCGTCAGTAGATTTCTAGAAAATCAAAGATAAAAGGACAAATCATCCTACCAACTGTACCCCAGTTTGTCAGATGATAATGCAATCCTGGGGGAGACAATGAGTTGCTCAAGATTGTGTGCATCAAGAGAACCTGAAGCTCTGAGAGATGTTGCCAACTTCCTCTGCTCTGTTCTTGCTCATAGTAAAGAAAGCTGGGCTCTTGCTGACCTCAGGTTCCTATCACATGCATTGTGTGTACTGGTGAGACTTCCAAAGGCAGTCCCATCAGTGCTCCGGTTTAACAAACAGGCAAACAGAGGCTATACAGTTCACCATCACTCTGCTCATGAACGTCCATGACCAATCCTCCAGCTAACCAAATACTTTTGGAAAATCCATGATCAATGTCGAATCTCAGTAAACTAGATGATAATGCACTGCTTTCCAATGACACAGAGACCTGAGTTCACAGTCTCACTTCCAAAGGTGTAGAAGAGCCACGAAGGCTACTGAAGATAGCTAGATCAGATTTTTCAGTGTGTGTGGAAATCCACATTCCACTTTTGGGTGTAACTGTGGGTGCTATTTCTATTAACCAACCTAGGCCATTAGCCTCACTCTCTCATGTCGCACAGAGGTCAGAAGCCCTAGCTATAGTCTATCCTGGTTTTTCCCCCTTCTTTCCTAACATATTTTCTAGAAGTCATTCTTAACAAGAATTGCATTTCAAAGGCTCACCCATGTTCTCTACAGTGGCTCCCAACTCTCACAGATACTAATTGATTTCAGCTCTACCTTGGCTCTAGCTTGACCTGTGTACTCTCTGCAATCCACGTCCCTATCTTACTATCCCTAGCCACAAGTCTTACAGAGGCTATTTGAGCCCAATCCTTCTGTTTACTCACTGTTTTTCAAATATCTCTAAACACCTCTAAAAAAGAAGCAGGGAGACTTCCAGACTATTCTTAGAACTGAAATACTAGCTCTTACCCCTATAACTACAGAAGAAGCCTGGTCTTTTTGAGGAAGACCTTAAATAGTTTTTGTTATACTAGACTTCTTTATAGGCAGGCATGAGGGAATCGCAATTCTGGGCATTCAAATCAACTGCTATGTTCTGAAGGCTCTTTCTCGAGGATTGTCCTGTGTTCTTCTGAAGGACTACTTGGCACTCCCCAAAAACACAAGGCAACTATGAAAAATTAAGTATGGCTGCTCAGTTGTCAGTCTGTTCACTTAAGTGGTATCTTTGGCTGTGTTCACCTGCTCCTGCAGGTCCACAGGCAGACTTCATAGTTAGTCTCTCTTGTCATGTAATTGTGTTTTGTCCTAGAGAAGTAATGGGTCCTTCTTCTAAGCCTGGCCAGTAAAACATCAAGAGAAAGTCTTTGTCCTTTCTCGACCGCCCCCCCCCCCGCTCATAGACAGCTAATTGAAGATTTAGAGGAAAGTCATGTCACAGACTAAAAAGGTTCAAACCCAAGAGTCACTTCTAGAAAACTGTTTACCATGAACACCACGTTGACTATTTTATAGTAAAGAAGGAAAGAAAGGGAGAGAGAGAGAGAGAGAGAGAGAGAGAGAGAGAGAGAGAATAAAGAAAACCTTTATTGATTGAAATAATAGATGTATGAATAATTTTTGCAACAGTCTATTTTAACTAACACAATATTTTTCAAAGACAACAACCAGAAGCAATCCTCCGGCTGGAGAACCAACTAAGTCATAAGTGCCTGCTTCACAAGCATGAGGACTTGAGTTCAATCCCCAGAATCCACATACAAATTCCAGGCATGAAGGCACATGTTTGTAATTGCAGAACCAGGAAACAGAGACTTTGTGGCCAGCCAGACTAGAGTAATTGTCAGACTCAAACTATGGAACAGTGAGAGCACATATCTCAATAAAACAAAGGGAAGAAGGGGATAACATCTTATGTTGGTCTACACACATGTGCACTCACATACAGCCGTGCACAGAGCCAAAAACATGTTTGCTTCCACTTGTAACTCAAGAAGAAGTTGAGGCAGAAAAATCATTACAAGTTCAAGGACAGGTTGAGTTGCATAATAAGTTCCAGTCAGCCTTGGCTGTATAACAAGATGTTGTCAAAAGAAATTAAAAACAAAAAGTAATCTCTTGGCTTCAGTCATCTGTCTGTTTATCATGAAAGCATCTTGAGATTCACAGATGGCAGGGAAATATTTGCCATCTATCTTACAGTTGAGCCGTGATGACTAAAGAACACAAGTTCTAAACATAAAACAAGAAAAATTATCAGAGGAAATAAACAATTCACAAGTTGCAAATGACTAGTAAAGCCCTGAAATAATGTTCAACTTCATTAGCAATCTCAGAAATGCAAATTAAAACAAGAGTGGGATCATTTTTCATCAATTAGGTTGGAATAGACCCAATTAGCTTAGCTTGACAGTATGCAGTACAGGCAAGTATTTGAGGGGATTTAGAACTGGTGTAAATTGCCACAATTTTGAAGGGGT
>JAQHUG010000068.1:1946353-2020466 GCA_028555095.1 Dicrostonyx torquatus | reverse complement strand
GAGTCCTGACCTTACCTACCAAGGTCTTTCCTGATTAACCCCCTCCCACTTCCTACACACACACACACACACACACACACACACACACACACACACGCTTCCATGAGCTAAAATTACCTTGCTTGAAATCCCCCACAGAAGATTCTTCGGAAAGCAATTCACATGAGTAGAAATACAATCATGTTGCTTTTCCCCAGTTGCCCAAGAGGTGTGGATACGGAGCTAGAGGTGCTTACCTGCAGCTTAGAGAGGAATAAAAGGTCAGAGGCTGCCACATGTGGTGCTGGGAGAGGAAGGGAGGACAGTGTCTGCCCTCCTGCAAGGTTGGACTGGACAAGGAGGCACGAACTTACCTGCAGTGGACATGTGCACCCTTACATCAAGAACACGCATGGAGCCCCATGGATCTGTTATCTAAATATTTTGTAAAGTATACGTCAACTTAAATACACCATTTTCTATTTTCTACACTGACCTAGAAAATTGTCTTAAAGCAACAAGCTCTTAGAATCAATGGAGCTTACTTCTGAATGCACAAGCAAAATGACAACTGGTCTTGACCCAAGTTCCTGACCAGGTCACACATACAGCAGCTCCAACTACATCCCCAGCAACATCTCATGAACAAGGGATGTACATGCCTGAAATAATGCTTATGTGAACCTAGGGAAGAAATGGCCTTGAAGCTTATTTGAGGCCATCCAATGACCTTAAAACTTATTTGAGGCCATTCAAGGAATTCTGAAGTCCAGCTATCATCCAAACAATTTTAGAAGAGCTGGTAAGATCCAGGTAGAAGCAATCTTATGAATGGCCAAGATCAAAAGAGAGAGCCACAGATCAGTGAAGATGAACCAGAGTAAGGACCCTGTGTGTTGAGATTCACGGATGGTGCCCTTCTTGCTCAAAGCAAAGATGGACCAAATGAGCTCTGTGAAAAGTAGATGGAGCCAGGAGGCAAGTAGTCCCTAAGATATGCCCTCAAGGCTTGGGCTTAGGTTTGGGGAATGAGAAATTTATCAGATGATGTTGAGAGAATTTTTCCAAACAGCCAGCATGTGGGCCCCTGCTTCAGATTACAACACAGCAGTAAGGGAAGACTTTAATCCCTTCTAATTTCTTCTTTCTCCACCCAGAGTGAACCAATAACCACAATGACACCAGGTGCAAGAAACTTGAAAGGATGGGTCACATCATTTTGGGTCAGGACTGCGCTGTACACAGAGGAGTTGGTGGAGTGGTGGAACTCAGAAAGAAACTGAATTCAATGAGAGATTAAAGACCGAATTCTGCTGGGTGGACTCTTAAGCACATGACAGTAATCAGAAAGCTGAGTTCCTCTGAGATGCCTTTGAGAAATTATAAAGGAGAATCCCTACACTACATGTAAGCGAGAATGGGAAGAGTTACTAGCCAGTTATTAAATCTGTTCAAAGCAAGGAAACAGAAAACCAGTTGAACATATGTGTATGAGTGCGTAAGATTGCATGTGTGTGCATGTGTATGAATTTTATGACGGTTGCTGTGGTGGCAGTTACTCTAGGAGACTGAGTATGAGAAGGGAGGGGGTAATTTTGACTTCTCAGTACACATATTCTGAATTACTGTTGTTTAAAAATGTCTAGGAAGGGGACCTAGGTATTTGATGATATTGTCTCTATTTTGCCCAGAGAGGCACTTGGCAAATTTCTTTAACACAAGAGAAAAAAAAATAGAACCCAAGCCAAACACAAGATTTAACTGGTGTATTATACATTTCCCTTCCAAGTGTTGCCACAGGCCAAACTCCATGATTTTGCTGGGGGACAGAGGCTGTTATTATTCCAGCTGTTGTCATAGCAGCCAGGGTTTCATGCTATCACCCTTTTCTCCCCAGACATTACTCGGCTAATACAAGTTCCAGACCTACAACCTCAGGCATCTGGGCCAAAAGGAAATATCTATGTGCTGCTGCAAAACCCACCCAGACAGCCAGCTCTGTGCTGAGAGCTGACTCCCACATTCTCAGTGCCCGCAAATGCCAGGAGGAGAAAGTGGAGTTCTGTCTCTATCCAACAGAAAAGGATCCTGAAGGATTCTTTACACTTCCAGGAACGTTCGCCCTCTGCCACCTTGGAGACACAATTGGTCCCAGCAATCAGAACTGAGATGGATTCCATAAGAATGAGAAAAAAAGATGAAGATCTAGGCTTGGTGGCTTGCATCTATAGTCATAACACTTGAGATACTGAGGCAGGAGGATTGCTACAAGTCTCAAGCCAGCCTGGGCTACCTAGTGAGTTCTAGGCTAGCCTGGGTTATAGTGTACAACCTCGAAATGATAGATGGGGGAAGGGAAAGAGAGAGGGGAGAGAGAGGGAGGGTGGGTGAGGAGAGAGGAGAGAGAGTCAAGTGATTTGATAGTCTGCCCTGGATAAGTTTACATTCTCACAATAAAGAGTCAGAGCCATTTAGCATTTTCTTGAATTATTTCCCTATTCCATGACCCATGACCTACTTCCTTTGATTCTGGCCTCCGTTTTTTCCCACTTACTACACAGAAACAACAACTATTCTGCTGTGGAGCAGTCTTTTTGTACAATATGAATATATATTATTCACATTGGTTAGTAAAGAACCTAGCCTAACCAATAGATAGGATTTTTGGAGCAGAGAAATTCTGGGAAGAAAAAGGGTGGAGTCAGAGCAGTCACCAGTGAGACACTAAAGGAAAACAGGAGGTGCAAGATGAAAGAGAGGTAACACCACATGGCAAAATATAAATTAACAGAAATGGGTTAATTTAAGTTGTAAGAGCTAGCTAGTAACAAGTCAGAGCTATCAGCAAAGCATTTATAATTAATAAAAAGTCTCAGTCTGGTTATTTGGGAGTAGCTGTCGAGACACAGAGAAACTCTGCCTACACCATCCCTTGAGCCCTTCAAAGCTGCAGGTGTTAACTAGTTAACTGAAGGTTTTTAACAATGAACTTACAGCCTAGCAAAATACAAATAAATTTAATGTCATATTCTTGTATGTGCAGAGAACACCCCTGGGAGTGTATACTCTGGAGAACGTGAAGTCGGACACGGAAGAAAGATTTTCATCCACCCAACAAATATTACCCAAGCGTCTTATATATGTAACCATCATTCTAAGAGCATCCATATAAGATGTCAGTGAGCAAAGCACTCAAAAATGCGGACCTCACTGGCTTGATTTCAAAGGCAGGAAACAAAATAACTAAGCTAAGCTCATAATATATTAAAAGATGCTTTGGAACCATGCACAGGGCTCAGAAGCACAGGACACGAGAGAGCTGCTCTTTCAAGTGCATGGATGATGGGCCTCACTGAAAAGTTAGTAAATGCTTAAAGGAGTGGGGGAAGCCATGAAGATTCAAGATGAGCATTCTATGGAAAGAAAACAGCCACTGCAAAGGCTAAGAGGCCTGTGGCAGGTAGGTGGAGGACGCAGAGGGGTGGCAGGCGCTAAGTGGAGGAAAGGCACAGGAAGAAGAGGAATGAAGAAAGATTGGGCCTGGAGGACCATAACCAGCGATTGAGGGTTTTCTCTGAGAACAGGGAGTCCCTGGAGGATATCGAGCAGAGGACTGCTATTGACTTCTGTTGAGGAGGCACACTAGGATTCAGGACTGCCAGTGGACTATGGTAAGATGGAAATACAGCATCAAGTCCATTAGAACACAATCAGGATCTGTGTTGCTAGGCAAACACTCTCAAATGTGAGAAAGTCAGTCCCTTTGAGAGCCAGCATTCTATTTAAGGCAAGATACCCTACCTGTCCAAATAGACCCTCAAGACTTCAGCTGCTTCTGCAAAGCAAGATGCCAAACTGAACCACGCAAAACTGGCCTCAACCACGAAGGGTTGTGTTGTCATGCAAGGGCTACAATATTGCACTTTCTTCAAAGCCCCCACCACCACCACCAGGCTCATTACCACCCACTGAAGTGCATTATCCTTGTCAAATCCCCACCCTCGAACCCAATCTCAGTCAGCTTCAAACTCAGACTACAACTCACTCCTGTGAGGACTGAAGGAAGGTAATTTCTCATCACAGAAATAGATTGTCTACAGAAACACTACACCTAATCCTGCTCACTGTCTCAAATCCTTCCTTTTCTCCCCTCACCCCCCAGAGGACTTTGCTGGTTCTCTTCTCTCTGGCCAAGAGTAAATTGTTCTTCACCAGTCTGTGGGTGCTTAGTCTTCTCACAGGTTACACAGTTCCAGGGGGAGAAAGACCCAGTCCCAGAGACTCCAACCAGAGTATGGCTCTGGCTCCAAAAGCTTACCAGCCCTAGGAGAAAATGGTTCTCGTGTGTGTGTGTGTGTGTGTGTGTGTGTGTGTGTGTGTGTGTTATGTGTGCGCATGCTCATACTAGGATTAGAGAAATCCTCTGTCTAAGCATTGCCACTGCAGTCTTATGACTTGCTGAGAAGATGAAACAAGAGCTAGAAAATAAGCACAATTAGACTTAACTGTGGGCCCCCGGAGACAGTTCTGATACCAAGGCTCTCAGATTAGATCACTTCTGCTCCTGGGTGGTATTTCCAGTGTGAATCCTAATTCCTAGGACTACAGACCCTGTTTTGGGTCAGATATTAATAATGGAAGTTTGTTCCTGCCAAACTGGTAGCATATTCTGGATTTACTTTGGCATCAGAACTACCTAAAGATGAGTAGCATGTTAGAAAAATAAAGAAGAGGAGCCAATGAAGTGACGTAGCAAGTCAGGGTGCTTGCAGGCAAACCTGGTGATCTGAGTTTGATCCCCAGATCCCACTTGGTAGAGAGAGAACAGACTCCCATCAACTCACTTTGACTTCTATGTGTGCACACAAATAAATGTAACAATTAATATTGTTTTAAAAAAAATAACCAAGAACAACAACTCTGTTGCCAAGGCTCTGTGGCCAAACATTTGGCAGAGAAAGAGTGAGCCCAAATCGGAGCTTTCAGTTGGGTCACTCCCTTTGGAGTTCAGGGAACCCCATGGAAAAGGAGTAAGAAGAATTGTAGGAGCCAGAGTAGTAGAAGACACCAAGAGAACATGGTATACAGAATCAGCTAAGCAGGGTTCATAATGGCTCATAGTTTATGCTTGTTAGCTTGATGTTTTGTGGGACTCCTAACAATGGGAATTGGGATGTCTCTGACTCTTTCGCAGGCTCCTGAAACTCTTTTATTCCTACTAATTTGCCTCACCCAGTCCTGATATGAGGGTTTGTGCCTAGTCTTGTTGTATCTTGTTTGGTTGATATCCCTAGGAGTCCTGCTCATTTCTGAAGGGAAATAAAGGAAGAGTGGACCTGGAAAACAAGGGGGTGATTAAAACAGTCGAGGGAGGGGAAACAGCAGTAGGGATATATTGTATGAGAAAATAATAGCAATAATAAATACACTAAAAGGAAGGCTGTGTGTAAAATAGTTTTAGTCTTAGTTAGGGTTTTTATTGCTGTGAAGAGACACCATGACCATGGCAACTCTTATAAAGAAAAACATTTAATTGGAGTGACAGCTTTCACTTTCAGTTTTGTCCATTATCATCATGGTAGGGAGCATGGTGGTGGGCAGGCAGACACGATGCTGGCTGCATCCTGATCAGAAGGCAATAGGAAGTAGACTAAGTGTTACACTGAGAGAAGCTTGAGCAAAAGAAACCTCAAAGCCCACCCCCACAGTGACACATTTCCTCTAACAAGGCCATACCTACTTCAACAAGGCCACACCTCCTAATTGTGACACTCTCTTTAGGGGTCACTTTCTTTTAAACCACCATGGGTGATATTTCAAAAGATAACCCTTGCAAATGTTGATCTGGGGGATCTGCTAGACAATGTGTAGATACCAACCAAGTAAGAGGTTATCATAGAGTCTACAGTCCATGGGAAATGTTTTCTGGAGTCTTAACGTCAGGAGCCACTGTTATAGAAATAAAGCAATCTATATTGGATGAGGTCACAATGGGTATAGACAGATCCCTGTCTGATGTGCTAGATCAGATGTATCATCAAGTGGTTTAGATGGGAACATAAACAGTTTGTCTAGGACATCTGCAGTAGTAAAGCTTCATGGGTCAGGAAGATGATTTTTAAGGGTATCTGAAAAGGGTTCAGGGAGAATGGTGGAAAAGTAACCTTGAGAATGCTGGCAAGAGAGAGAATATGAGGAATGCAGTTGGAGACAGAAGTTTTGCTTTGCTCAGTTCTGTGGTGAAGAGGATCAAAGAAATGGAGCCTTAGACCAGGGGTGTAGAGCTAAGAACCTTCTCTGTAGTTTCCATTGCAATGTAAATCCGGTGCTCATGAAGTGTTGGGATGGGACAAACCCTTCTCTCAAGTCTGTCCAGACACCAGCTCAGCCACTCTCCTCAGCCACGCTGTATGACAAGGAACATTAAACACTGTAGCTGTGAAACTAAAACCCAGAGAGGTCAAGGAATTTGCCCACTCTCAATGATACAGCCAGAAGCCTTAGACCTAAGCCTGAAACGAAAACCTCTAACCAACACCTAAATTAACCTTATATTCTGTTTTTTTGATCAAAGTTTTATAGTGTTTCTATTTTATGTATTCCTTTTATATGAATAAAAGAAACAATCATACATTTCTGAAACTTTAGATTTGGCACCTCCTCCCTAAAACTTGGTCATTCTCATTACACAAACTTCTCCAAAAGCACATCTGGCTCATTTTTGTCTTTGAGACTCCACTCCATTCCAGCTGTCAGCCCTCAAACTCTGATTCCTATGACTCTAAATCTAGACCAGTTTACACTTGCTCATCCAGAGTCACCCACAGAGATCTTAGTTTTCTTAATCCCCAGGGTTTGTGGAGGGGTGAGGATGAGGCAGGGCACATGTCTGAGTGTAAGTACACATGCCTGTGCAAGAGCACATGCATGTTGAGATCAGAGGGCAATCTACAGTGTCATTCCTCAGGCAGATTCCATGTTTTGTTTGAGACAGTTTTGCTTGTTGTCCTGGAATTTCAGACAGTCTAGACAGGCTGACCAGTGAACTGCCAGGAATCCCCCTGCCTCTGCATTTCTGGAATTAGAGGCATCTTTTACATGTGTTTTGGGAATCCAACTCAAGTCCTTCCACTTTCCCCATGTTTTCAGCACCCTTTTTCTGGGTTTTGAGACAAGGGCTCAAACATCCCTGGCTAGCTTTAAACTTGCTATGTAGCAAAAATGACCTTGAATTTACAAACCGGCAACTACCTCCTGAGTGCTGGGATTACAGGAGCGTACCTCCACACATAGTTCTTTATCGTACTGTGGACAGAACTCAGGATGTCATGCAAACTAAGCAGGCACTCAAACAACCAAGCTGCATCTCCAGTGCCTCATCCAAGTTTTATCAAGGCCAATCAAGGTGATTTCCTCCATCAAAGAGCCATCAACTTCTAACGCTAAATTAAATATCAATATGGTGAAATTAATATTGAATTAACTCTGCCCCTAAAATGGGGAAATGCAACCAGCCATTTTGTTTATTCAGTTATAGTCTTCCCCACCCCCAGAGAAATGCCTACACCCAGTCCTGTCAATACTAAGAGCCTTCACAGCCTGCAGATCTGGAGCTATGAGCTCAGGTAATGTAACCCAAAAGGAGTTTGAAGAAAATTCAAGCAAGAAAATCTGTTGCCTTAATTATATTAATTTTTCAGGCAAAACTATATTGGAAAACTAAATTATTTGCATAATTGTCTTAATTCTTTCCTTAATTTAACAGCTTTATACTAAGGCAAGAGCAAAACTGTTTAATTTCAGTAGATGAGCCTTAAACAGCAGCTAAGAGGCTCGTGTCCTGATAAATATTTTAAGCAGGGTCCAATTTGGGAGTAGGAACATTTTTTTCCTGATCTACTAGAGGCACATGTAAAAGATTCATAAGAAAACTAATATTTTTTTAAAAGTGTCCCTGGGAAAATACTTTGGGGTGGACCCTGTAAGCACACCACAATTCTGTCTTACTTGCTGGCCCGTAGGTATAGAAAAGGCTCCCCTTGTTACTCACTTCTCTTTATTCCTTACAAGTCAATGAAACAATCCTACCCTAATCCAAGAATTGGGGCTTGTCCAGTGACCTTACATCCTCCCCCAAGAGTCAGTATCCAGAAGACAAACTCATTTAGACTGTCTTGGGGCTGGAGGAAGCTATAGCGAGACTCATCCCTATCCTCTGGCAGTCCATGGCCCATAAATTATCTCAGACTATTCTGCCATGCTTTTGAAATTTTTCTCCAAATGAAAATTAGAGGAAAAACCTCATAACACTCCCTGATGATTAGTGCAGAACCATTGAAATCAAATATATCCACTTACATTTCCAAAGATAAGTATGAATTTCAAAACAAAATCATCTCATAATAAAACCTTTTTGTCCCTGTAAGTTTTGATTTATGAGGCTGTCTCTCACATAAAGACATCGGTTCTTTCAGCTACTCTGCAGAAATGTTTCCTTTTTTCTCATCCCTCACCCCTACAATTGCACCCGTTTGAGTCATTCCTCTGTAGCTATGACTAGAATGCCCAAAATGGTCCTACAGGGGAGGAATCATTTAGCTCACTGTTTTAGAGGATTCAATCTAGGATTGCTTGACCTCATATTTTTGGGTAGAACACCAAGTCAGTGGGAGCATGTGGAGGGAAAGGCTGTTTGCTTCAGGGTGTCAGGAAGCAATCAATACGTTCAAGCATCAAAACCATTCACAGCCAAGCATTTCACTCATGAGCTGGTTAGTTTTAATTGTAAATTTGACACAACTTAGAATCACTGTGGAAGAAAGTCTTAATGAAAAATTGTCCACATAAAGACACAAAACAATCCTACAACAGTTTGATTAAAAGGGGTTATTTATTGGAGGGGAGAAAGCTTACAGAACATTGTCCTACACCACAGTCCTCTTGTTGTAAACAGGAAACAGAGAGTCTAATAGTCAGAACAGGAGCCTGAAGCAAGAGAGAGCAGAGGGCTGCTGCCATTTTTTTTAAAAATGAATGAAACCATGCCCCAGTGGGCTGGTATCTTAAAGGCTATTGGCTAAAGGAGCAGAAAGAGCTCCCACAGCACCTCCCCCTTTTGTTTAAGTAAGAGAGTTCTAAAACTACTACAAAATTATATATAGTAAAAACAAATATCTTATTCTTAAATCTTGTATAATAAATAACTTGGCCAAGTCATGAGAGTAAAGTAACTACATTTATCTAGTCTTCAACACCATTGAAGATGTGAGAAGGGAAATAACATTACCTGAGTAATTAGGAAGTGCAATCCAACAACTTCCAAAATACACAACAAATCACAGAGACAACTGGCTACCTGGGAAATCACCCAGTCACGTTTGCAGTGTTGAAGCAACCAACTGTGGCTAAGGCCTAGAATAACTGACAGATTAGTTTTAAAGGAAAGAATTTTTTCAAAACCGTCTTACCCTGTCTTGGCAGAATTTGATATTTCTGCTTATCCATTTCTGGATACTATATATTTTGTCAGTAGTTGAGGTATGGACAGTTCCTTGCCCAGAGGCCGGTTTTGCCAAGGAGAAGACAAGCTCCAAGTGGAATGTCTTTGGCACTCAACAGATAAAGAAAACCTCTAAATGGTTTACAGTGTGTTACAAATATATGCAGACTAAAGGTTAAAGTTCTTAAAGTAAAAATAAAAAAAGAGAGAGTAATTGGGTTTGGTGGTACACACCTTTAATCCCAATGCCTGGAGGCAGAGACAGACAGATCTCTGTGAATTCAAGGTGTGGTGGCAGACACCTTTAATCCCAGCACTGGGGAGGCAGAGACAAGCAGATCTCTGTGAGTTCAAGGACAAAGATACACAGAAACCCTGTCTCAAAAGTTAAAAGTAAAAAATAAAAGAAATAGAGATTAAAATAAAGCCACATAAAGATGGAAAATACACAGAGAATCTTGATACTGTATGCTATTATGCTCTCTTTGAATTGTTTGAATGCTGAGGAAGGAACAACAGCTGCTAAAAGACTTTTGTTTATAAATGCTGCTGAATTAACCCAAGGAAGGTATTTTGAAAATACCTTGACTTCAAAATTGAAATCAAAAGGTATGTTACTTTAGAGAAGAGATTTTGCTTTTGTTTCCACAGGAAATGAGAAACTCTGGACTCATTCTGAGTTAAGAAAAATCAGGTTTAATCAAGGAAGACCACCTGAGAAATTTCCAGTAAAAATAGATGGCCCAGATGTCTGAGTTCTACATCCAGAACAGATTCGAGACTGCTGCCTGAGATGATCAAGCCTCACAGGGTACTCCAGTCAGGACTTGATCGGAATTCTAAATTTTCTTTAGGTCCCCATAAGATTATCAGTGCCTCCAACCAGCCGGAAGTAGCTTGGAATATTATACCCACATTTCCAAAAAATGGACTATGGATATTTTCCTTTGTTTAAAAAAAGGGGGGTGCAGAATAATTTTCTGTATTCTGTCAATCATGTTTTAAATAAATGCTGATTGGCCAGGCAGGAAGTATAGGCGAGAAAAACAGACAGGAAGTAGAGGTGAGAACAGGAGAATTCTGGGAAGCAGGAAGCCCCCTCGGCACTCCTATGCAGACCACTGAAGAGGCAGGATGTGTTCCTGCCCTGCTGAGAAAAGGTACCGAGTCATGTGGCTAATATAGATAAGAATAATGGGTTAATATAAGTTACAAGAGCTAGTAAGAAGCCTGAGCTAATGGGCCAATCAGTTTATAATCTTAAGGAGACCTCTGTGTGATTTTCTTTGGGGCTTGCCAGCTGTGGGGTACCCCAACAAGCCGGGTCCTCATGTTACATACACATTAGATTGGCCTGTGGGTACAGTGTACAAGATTGCCTTGGTTATTAATTAATGTGGAAGACTCAGCCCATCACGGAAGGAACTATCCCCTAGGCAGTGGATCCTAAATTGTTTAAGACAGGAGAGAGCTAGCAAGCAAGCAAGCAAGTGGGCATACATGCACTACTTTCTCTGCCCTTGTCTGTGGATGTGAGTAACTGCTCCTGGCTTCCACCGCTGTGAATTTCCTGATATGATGGACTATAACCTGGGGCTATAAGCAAAATAAACCTGTCTCTCCCATGTAGCTTTTTGACAGGATATTTTATCCCAGTAATAGAAATGAAACTATAACAGCAGCCCTCAAGTAGCTGGCATTGATGAGTACATATGTCTCAATTATTTTCCATTAGAGTGAGCACATATACCAATAATGTTCAATTTAGGACCAAGGACAGTCATCATCCTAAAGAATGTCAAAGATGTTTCCTTTCATCTAGATGGTGTAATTTCTTAGTCTCCAGTTAAACCTTTTCCCATTTGTCTCATTCAATAAGAAGACATGGCAGTGATATGACCCTATAGATAACCCCAAACCTGCTCTACTATTGTAACTAAGTAATTAGCTCCTGTTGGTCAGTGTTTATAACAGTGGCAAGTTTTCGTACTATATCTGTCAACTGATTTGAGATACATTATAATTATCTGCTTGAGAACTACTCAGAGAGAGTAGAATGGGGTGTGTGTGGAGGATAGTTAATCTTGATTGCCAGTTTGATGGGAATTAGACTCTGTATAAACAGAAATCAGGATATATCTGTGAGGGTGTATCTAGACTGAAGCTAGTGCGGTGCAGAGATCCACTCTGAACGCTGGCAGTGCTGCTCCATTGCATGGAGTCCTAAACTTAATAAAGATGAGAACGGGAACAGGGCAGCAGCATTTCCTCTCTCTGCTGCCTGACTGCAGACACATTGTACCCAGCTCCTGCTGCCATGACTTCCCTGTTGTGATGACCTGCACCTTCAAATTTGACCAAAATAGACCCTTTCCTCCTTAAGTTACTTTTGTTGGGCATTTTGTCACAACAGCAAAAGCAGTGACTGCTACAGAGGGTGTCTTTAAACAGATTCCTTAAGAATACTGCACATGAGCCATGGTTAATAGCTTGAAATAAGGAGCCAAACAGAATATTTAGGCCTGTTCTGCCCTTACATAACTACCAGACTATAGACAAACTATTTCTGAGGCCTTTGTGTCTGTTTTTTTAAAGGGATCAGTTAGTTCCTCAGAGCTTTGTCATGGGATACAGCAACAGTACAAACGGACTAGGCTCGCCCACCAAGTACTGTTTACAGCCAATGATCCTGTCAGCATAGCTACAATTCTGTGGAGAAAGAAGGGCCTGGGATAAAATGTTTTGCAAAATAGTTTCCTTATTATTGATAAAGAAAACATTTCAATCCATTTGCACACAGCACAGATGTTTTAATTTTAAAAATATGAAGCCAATCCTGCAATAATGTGAAGTTACTGCCTAGGCCCACATTCATCTGCTGGAAAACCAATGTTGTGAAGCAATAAAATGGTCCATCTATCTTTGCATGCTCGCTAGATGAGCCATTTTGAAAGGATACAGCTTTAAAGTCTGTCTGGGATCCAAGCTATTTTGACTAATTACTTTGAAGTTAAATAAAGTGAAATATATCCAGAAATCCTAGTGCTCAAATAAATGGGTTCTAAAGAGCTTTAAACTGTTTGGATTAAAAATTCTTTCATTTTTAAATAGTAGGAAAAGTTTTAAAAGTATTTTGCCTAAGCAATCTGGCTTAAAAAAAAGAAAAAGGAAGAAAGAATGTACAACTTGAAAGCAAGCAGGTTCACACCATCTCAAAAACAGAAGACAAAGCATGAAAACATGTGCATGTTTAGGAAACCACATGAAACAGATCCCAAATCAAATAATTCAAGGAAATCTGGCCAAAACCAGTGTTTTGAAATAGTTTGCAAATTTAACCATTAATGGCAATGGCTCAAAATTCCAAAAAAGCTAATGACCATTTCTAAATGCCTCATGTTCAAATTTGATAAAAGATCATAATAGTTTTAGCACTCACGGTTTATCTCCGCTCATTTTAGGTTACCTAGCAAATGGGTATACATTTTAGTGACTAACAAGCTTCGGGAAACAAAGGCTTGACAGCAGGAGAGGGAAGGACCCTGCATCTGCTGAAGCCTGGCTTTGAACCTCTTTTCCTCACCCACTCCCTCTGGTGCTGCTGCTGCTATTCTCTCTGGGACCTGCAGTTTCTGATTTAGATTGGATTCTTCCTGAATGCTAAGACTGGTCAAGACCTTCATGTAGGGAGCTTGGGGTGGCCTGAGAAGAGGATTAAGCGTTCCAAGAGGTGACTATGACAAGGAGGAGAAGCTACTACAAGATATCTGGAGATAAGCACCACCTCTGCTGGTCAATTGAGCAGGAACCTCCTAGAGCCCACCTGAATTCCCGAAGCATCGTATAGCTTCCTGAACACTTTTTTTTATGGTTTATTTAACTTTATTTTTATTTTATGTGCATTGGTGTGAAGGTGTCAGATCCCCTGCAACTGGATCTTCAGACAGTTGTGAGCTGCCATGTGGGTGCTGGGAATTGAACCCGGGTCCTCTGGAAGAGCAGTCAGTGCTCTTAACCACTGAGCCATCTCTCCAGCCCCCTTCCTGAACACTTTTGATGCTGTATGTCCTGAGACAGGAAAGCGAGAGAAGCACAGTGGGGATAGGGAGTAAAGTCTCCTGGGAGAGTGGATGCTACAGCAATGACTGAGACAAATGGTAAGTGAGAGGGCACACAGCAGAGGACAAGAAATATCCATCATAGTTTTCTATGCATGACAGGAGATCACTATTTTGAACTATGATCCTGCACTGGACCCCAAAACGCTAGACTGAAAATCAAGAGGTTGGAGAAATGGTCAAACGTTAAAAGTCTATACTGTTCTTCAAAGGGCCAGAGTTCAGAGGAGGCAGGTTAGGAGGGTCACAACTACTTCTAACTCCAGCTCCAGGATCTCTGATGCCCGATTTAGACCTCTGCAGGAACTGCACTTACTTGCACAAACCCACACACAGATAGACATATGGTTAAAATAAAAGAATAAAATCCCCCTCCTCTTTAAAAAATAACAGAATATCAGATGGAAGCATCCATACTTAATTTCCATATAACAAAACTGAAAATCAGCTGTCTGACCTTTATGAAAATCAAGAGAATGAGAGAGAACCAGCATTCTCAAATCAAGCCAATTTAAATGGCATGATAATGGCATTTCCTCTGTCCTAATCCTAATGCTAAAAGGGCAATGTGATATCCACCAACTAGCTACCTTTCTGCTCTGCCTCCCTGTCCGTACCTCACAAGAAAGGTAACTCTGAAATGACCTTTGTTCCCCAAGATTCTCTGTAAAGCCACTCCCTCTGCTCAGCTCACTGGAACACATGCTCTGGCCTGCAGAATGAAGTGCTGCCCTGCTCTAGAATTAAAAATAAATAAATAAACCAATTAAAATCTTTACACTGTAAGCTTGTCCCTTAATGTAGTCAAATATTAACATTACCAGGGCTTTTTATGCATAATCTATACTTTGGTGTCTACTCCTCCTTGGGCTGGAACCCAGTCTTGCTCTTTGGCCAGTGGACCGTTAGTTCCTCATCTAACACTTCCCTCTCTGCACGTTTTCCTGATCTAAATGAGGTAGAGGCTGCCACTCCCACCTTTCCCCATCCTGGCTCTGAGACAGAAAGAAGCACCCTTCTTCCTTCTTGGCATCTCAGCCCACCACGACAACTACAATCCCTACACCCTTCTCTTAGTTAAGAGTGGTGAAGTTAGGAAAAACTTAGGAGGTGAGTCAGGGCCCAGGACCTGCTTTCTAATTGGTCTGAGTAGGATGGGATAAGGATGCTCCACCTTCACTGCAGATGCTAGAAAGGGTCGGGAGAAGTCGTTACAGCTCCAGCCAAACCACATTCTCCAATCCCATTTCACCAGCTAATAAATCTGACATGGTGATCCGTGTCTGCTGCCTCAGTATTTCCCATCTGCCCCCTCTATTACCTTGCACGTTCCCAGAGAGCAGTGATCTTTCTTTAGTTCACCCCTGCAACCCACACGTCTGGATCAGAACTTGGCACACAGGGCATGCTCAGTAGTTATAAGTTTATAAAATTAGCAAACCCACAGGAGTGAGAACAGGATTAACACTTCAGACTCTTAACACTCTCTTAGCACCCCCCCCATCTCAGCACTTAAGGTGTCCTAGTTGCCTGATGAAATCTGATGCTCACAGTTGACTTCCCAAGGACCAGACATTTTGTCTGCCCTGTTTTTTTCCCCTCCCAAATGCCAAGCAGCATGGGGATTCAGGCCTAGAAAGTGTTCCAAAAGGACGGCTGTGAACACGAAGGAAAAAGAATGCAATAACATCATACGCTGGCTGTCTTCTTTTTATTGCTCATGCTAGAGATTCCTTTGTTTTCAACTTGTAGCACAGGGCTAATGAATCACCCTCAAGCTTTTTTCCAGAACTCTGAAGAATGGAAAAACAAGATAAGGCAAGAGGCAAAGCCCAGGAGGCAGATGCTGACAGAGCCTCTTGGCTCTTCAGCATCTGTTCATGAACTCAGAGGAGAGATGTGATTCAAGGGGAGCAGTGCTAAGCTCTTTGGTGGTTCCCCCAAAAAATATCCAAAGGGAAGTCTCAAAAGACAAAGGAGGAAAATAAAGATACTATTGATGCTATAAAGACTTACAGGAGAGGCAACTACATGGAACTTGTGGCAAATATTTGCCAACAGCCTCACTCTACCTCCTCCCCCTATTGTGTTTGCTAGATATCTCTGGTCAATCAGTGTCCTGTAGGATTCAAAGACCTTCCCAAAAGCACAGGTGAACTGTTTTTCCTAGTCTGGATCCAGCATTCCTTAACTTATATGAACTTCAGACTTCTCTGGGAGCCCCTTACAGTTTCAAAGGATTGAACCAGGTCCCTAGAGGCCTCCCTAGAGATTAGAGCAGGCCTGAAACTCTCCATGTGAGGAGTCTGTTGGGAGTGTGGGGGGGCAGATGTTTTTCCTTTACCCTCTTAGCTTTGGTACTTAGAAGCCTATGAACTAGTTGGGAATATAGCTCAGGGGGTACAGTGTTACCTGGCATGTATAGAATCCTGGCTTTAGTCCCCAATACGAGAAATTAAAAAAAAAACACAAAATGTACATTAAGCTTGCTGACAGTAGGTCAGCAAGAGAAAAGACAAATTTAATTGCAGCTACTGGAGTTCACAATGAAATGAAACTCAAGGAGGCAATTAGAATTTGACATCTGTAATCTTATAGAGAGATGGGAGAGAAAGGATTCTTGATACAAAGGCAAAAGACTTTAGCAGGAGTATAGACCAGCACTTAGCAGAACAGATGGAGATACAGTAGATCTTTCACAGTATCTATCAAGTGTTTGGGTGTGGCTCTGACCTCTTGTCACCAGTGAAAGGAGTTGGCATTTCCACTTTGTTCCCAGGGAGGTGACCTATGACTATCGAGTTCTTTGATGAGGCTCTGCTCCTAGACAGAGGGAAGGTTTCAAGAATTAGATCTCGACTGAGAAGAGCATTTATTTTACAACTGTGTAGTCTGTAACCCTTCAAATATTTTGTCCCTGGCACTGTATCTTAGACAGGTGCACAGTGACGATAAAAAGCACAGCAAATCTCCATAGGTTTTACTATTGTTTTGCAGGGCTCTGTAGACAGCGTCAATGTCATTGTTGACAATGTCAACCTCATTGTTGACAAAGGGAAAAAGAAGGAATGCTATTATGCAAGCAAGAAAGGAACCTTGGTTACACACTGCCAGCTTCACGGGCTCTTACAGAGCATTTTGAGACTTCTGCTATTAACCTTCCAACTATGTAGACTGAAAGCTTCATGGAGTCAGACACATTTCACTGTCACCCTAGCAAAGACTGGCACAGGGTGGTAAACTTTTAATAATATCTGTTCCATGAAGGTTAAGGAGGACCCAACTCAGGTGTGAGCACAAAAGTCCCCAAAACCATTATGTATGCAATGCCAGCCAACCCAACTGTGTCCAAATCCCACATCTGAGAACTGCCTAGGTCCTCAAATCCATTCATAATAGAATGATAAAGGAAAGGCAACTCATTTTCTATGAATACATGCTTCTTTGTTCTAAAAGTTCAGAGATGATGGCAGCATGTGTATGCAGGTACCACAGTCCTCACTCTTGCCCTCTGTATATGAGAGAAGAGGCAGGAAGACTGGAAGCATCAAGAGCGATGGTGACTCCAAGCAAACAGTGTCTTCCAGACCCGAGAGGACTCATGCACACATAAATTCACAGAGACTGGTGGCATGCATAAGATCTTCACAGGCTCAAGCCAGGCGGGGTCCCAGCACTGAGAGGAGGTAGTGGACACAAGGTCCCACCCCTAACCAAGAAGCTGGCAAAGGGAAAATCAGAGTTCTCCAGTGGAGTGTCACTGAGTATATCAACCACACTTCAGGGCTGGCCACACGCCCACCAATAATTGTATTTTTGTGGACTTCTTGTTTTGTTTTGTTTGGACTTTTTTTTTTCTTTTTCTTCTTAGTCTTTTGCTTATTTATTTTGATTTTTGTCTTGTGAGGGTTTTTGTGTTTCTTGATTCTTTTTGTTTTGTTCTTGTTTTCTTTTTGTTGTTATTTTGTTTTGAAAGAGAGAGAGAAAAAAATAACATAAAGTTGGGTGGGTGGGAAGGTGGGGAGGATCTGGGAGGAATTGGCAGAGAAGAAAAAATTTATCAAAATATATTGCATAAAAATTTTTATTTTCAATAAAAAGGGAGTGAAATATAACAGCATTTTGCAATTTTGATATGTTGTGTTAATTAAAATATATTATTTTAAAATGTAAGACTTTGGGGGCTGGAGAGATGACGCAGAGGTTAAGAGCCATCTGCTGACTATTCTTCCAGAGGTCCTGCATTCAATTCCCAGCAACCACATGGTGGCTCACAACTATCTGTAATGAGATCTGGTGCTTTCTTCTGGCCTGCAGGCAGAACACTATATACATAATAAATAAATAAATAGAACACTATATACATAATAAATAAATAAATAAATTTGAGTAAGGCAAAAAAATTAAAAATATAAGACTTTCCTATGCTGCAAATAATCAGGGAAGTCCATCTACAACTGCAGTAGAATACTCAGTAGAGACTCAATTGAGGGAGAGACCACAGATACAATTTGGCATTCTGAATCTAGAAAGGCTGACTCGCCCCACAGGATTTCATAAGAAACATTTATCTGCAGTTTTCAACCCAATTGTCTTGACTTACAGTCAGTCAGCAATGCTGTGTTGCTAAAAGTAATAATTAAGCTTGAATGTATATTTCCTTTTAATATAAACAGAACACACCCAAGGATGCCTGTGTTTCATTCTCATACATGTCTTGTTTTTTCTATCTTTGATGATGAAAGAAACATTAACTAAATATAGGTATTTCATAAATTATTCATTAATTTGTTGCTTTAGTCATGGTTAGACAGGTATGGTGTGTGTGTGTGTGTGTGTGTGTGTGTGTGTGTGTGTGTGTGTGTGGTTATGTACAATTTCTAACCCAAAATGTGTCAATAGAGGGTAGTGAGTCTATAGGAGGTAATATGACCACAGAGGCAGAGCCCTTATGAAAAGTTAAGTACCCTTATAAAAAATAGAAAGACCCAAGAAAGCCCCCTCGCCCTTCCACAGATGAGGTCACAGCGAGGAGTGGCTTTCTGTGAGCAGAGAGCAGGTTCTTCGTAAACACTGAGCCTGCTGATGCCTGGACTGCACAGAACTATGAGCACAGCATTCCTCCTGTTTATAAACCACACACTTACAGTCTTAGAGTAGCCGTCTAAGACAGCCTCAAGGGCTCCCTGCCCCTCCCTGATCTCCCTCCCCTCAATCCTTTCTCCTCCAAAGCTCAGGGAGGACTTTGTCTGAAGCTCAGTCCTCTAACTAAAGATTAACTCATCAGAGGGAAGCACATTTTTCTCCAGTCTATTTACTGAGTTTTCATTAACCAAAGAAGATTAAACTTACATCCCTCAGGAAGGCAGAAAGAATCAAACACTGGGCTTGGGGTGTGGCTCCATTTGTAGAGTGCTTGCTTAGCATACACAAAGCTCTGGCTTCAATCCCAAACCCCACATAAACCAGATGTGGTGGAGCAACTTTGTGATCCCAGTCTAGGTGGAAGCAGGAAGATAGAAGTTCAAGGTCATTCTCAGCTACATAGTAGATTTGAGGCCAACCTGGGATACAGGAGGCCAGGACTTGTGGGGCGGCACGGGGGTGGGGGGCATATGAATCAAATACCACAGCTGGAGCAGAGGAATTTGGTCCCAGGTTTTGTTGTTTCAGCCCTGTCATGTCCCTAAAAAATCACCGGCTCCCTGTATGCATGTATGTGTGTATGTATGTGTAATAAAAATTAATGAAGAAGTGGTCATTGTAGTGGATTATTAAAAATGCTGCAGGATTCCCGGCGGGGGCAGGCAGCAGGCCATGTGGTGGCAGGGGGTCCCAAGAGCAGCTAGTCCCAGGCAGGGACAGCTGCAGATCCTGAGTGGTAGCTGGTCCAGGGAGACACAGGGCAGCGGGCAAGAGACAGAGACATAGATAGGCACGCCATGCAGAGTGAGGTTGGATATTTATTTAGTGGGTTATGGAGGGGAAAGGGAGAAGGGAAGAAGAGAGAGAGGGGGAGGAGAGACAGAAGAAGGAAGGGGAGAAGTGAGGAGAGGCAGAAGCTGCCTTTTTGAGAGGAAGATGGAAAAGAGAGTCAGGTTGCAAGCTGAAGATCAGCCTGTCTCAGCAAGGGAGAGTGGGAATGGCTTGTCCCTTAAAGAGACAGAACAGATCATTACAGTCATATATTTGGAAGAGAACAAGAAGAGACATATGGGAGGATTTGGAAGGAAGAACAAGAAGGCAGAAATAATGATTATATTATAATCTGAACAAAATCATTTTTAAAAATTATTTATTCCCCTCCTACAATCCCCCTTCCACTATGAGGAGAACATTTCAGCCTCTAACACCTGGTCTCTTCTTGAATCTCATCTTAGCATGATTCCTGTATATATGTGCACATTAGTAAACTTGCACACTTTTTCTCCTGTTAAGCTGCCCATTGTGAATTTATTTCAGCAGACTCAATTTTCAAATCTTCAGAAGAAAGTCAGAATACCTTGCAAGTCTTTTCTGTATGGCAACCCAGGAAAACTAGATTTTGGGTATTTTGTGTTTAGGGGAAACTTCCAGTCTCAGCACAATGTAGTAAACAACCCTTCAGTAACTTAGCACTGACAGAGATAACCTTCCTTGCCTGGCTGAGATGGAGCCCGCTAGGCTCCTCCCTGTCCATGCTGCAGGAAGGTAGTAGATGCCATGTGCACTTGGTAAATTGTTAACTGAGCTGCAGAAGCTCCATTTTTAGAAAGAAGTGAGAAAACAGGTTAAATCGTTTCCTCTGGTTGCTTTAAAGGTGTTAATTTGCAAAGATGGAATTGAACAGCCCAGGCTTGGTCAATACTTTTTTTCTCACATTCTTTAGGCAAATCATTCACAATACAATGCATTTTGGGAACTCTTGGGGAACTCTTTTGAAATGTAAAATCTCATCATTTTGGGAACGAGCACAGATTGAGGAGTTAAAAGACACAGTTCTGCTCAATTGCTGTGGAATGAGCAGAGTCCTTAAGCCCTTAAATTTACGTCTCAGGGATCTAAGAGAATCAACAGTTTAAGAACTGTTCTAATGTTTGAGCTGTAGCCAAGCCACTGTTTAACCTTGGAGCAAGTGTTTTGTTGACTTTCAAGTTCAGCTTCTCCATCTGTTAATAGCAAGTGCAAGGACAACCTCGAAGTCAATGTGAGAAATAGAATTTTAAGCCAGACCTGTGGTAATAAACCTGCATTCCCAGCACTTCAAAGGTAGAGGCCTGAGGATCAGAAGTTCAAGGTCATTCTTGGCTATATAGACAGTTTAAGGCCAGCCTGGGCTATATGAGACCCTAGTTTACTTATTTTAGAAAAAATAAAAATACACATTTTAGTTACCTTGAATTCCATTTGCACTTGAATTCATGGATCTGGAACCTTCTGCCCTTTCACCCGATGGTTGTAACCACGTAAGTATAAAGATCCTGCTAGTAGAATGTGGATTTGGGCATAACATTGTCATCTGCAATATTATTCCTTTCCTGTGATCTTTGAATGGACCAGCAACTCACACAAGGTGTGAACAGAGAGGAAAGAGCCCGAAAAAAGCACAAAAAAGTGTCAGGTTTATTTGTCTTAACAGGTAAATGTATGCTCACAGATGGGGATCCACACAGAGCAGGTATGTTCCTGAAGTCAAGATCATGCTGCTACTTCTCTTTGACCTCCCCTGACTCCCTGAGCTAAAGGATCAGTAAAAGAGAGAAATCACTGAGACATAACAGAAAAAAAAAAGGCCCAGTCAAGATAATGATACAGTCAAGCAAGAAAAAGCTACTATGTTTGAAGAATAGGTGATGTTAAACACAGTTAGTGTTGGAACCTCACAGGAATAGTGGGTGGAGAGCCTAGACTCTTTTTAACAACATAAAAAAATGGGTGAGGGATATCAAATGGCAAAGCACATATTTAAGATGAACAAGACCTTTGAGTTTGGTTTCCAGTGTGGCACGCACACACACACACACACACGCACACACACAAATACACACACACACACACGCACACACAAAAATACACACACACACATACACCCCAACACCAGAAAAGAAAAGATACACAGAGAACAAATAGATTTTGCAAGATCTTTCTTTGTTTTTGTTTTTCTGGTTAACAGATGATAATCATTAGCTTCTGCATGTGACAGAGGAAATACTCAGCAGAGTCACAGACCAGACCACGGAAAGGGACTGATCCTCTGAAACCTCAGCCTCTTTAAACTTAGTCTACATGGAGCCTCGCCTTGAGAGCTCAACTTTTTTCCATAAGTCATTTTTAGACTTGTTATTGAAACAAGTGCAGATTTTATGGCCTAGACTGCAGAGTTTGTATGAACTTTTCAGATAAGGGGAAAAGCCTGTGTTTCTATGTACAAGCCTCTGGATTCTCTGGTACTTCTCAGAAGCTGGGTGGAGCGGCTTGTCAGGCTTATCTCTTTAAGTAAATAAAACCCTAGGAAAGCTCAAGCCCTTTCAAAGAGCGGTTTTATTTTCTGGGGCCAAGTCATTCCTCCTTCCACTTTTGACGATTACACATTCATTTATGCTTCTGGGTTTTGGTGGTGTTTGTTTGGGTTTGTATCAAAGCAGCCTCTGAAATGGTGCCCGGCAGCCTTTTCCTCTTGGCACTCACACATTTTGGGATCCCCTTACTTTGAGTGTGATCTGTGCCGTGGAACTGGCTTCTAAGGAAGAAGGTACGGCAGAAGGGTGGGATGTTGGGTCCATGGTTGAGCTGTTATAATAGGGATATTTGTGCCCTTTACCCTCATACATTGAAAATTCACCCAAAAGGTGATGAAGGTGATGGTATTGGAATGTGAATCTTTAAGAAGGGATAAAGTCAGGTAGCCCGTGCCTTCATTAATGGGTCAAATGCCCTTTCAAACGAGCCTGAAGAGAGACTCCTTGTCTGTTGTAGGAAGGCCCCTTGTTCGTTTCCTGGCTGCCCAGACTCCCGAAATAACCTCATAGAAACTGTATGATTTAAATCACTGCTTGGCCAGTGTTAAGAGTCCTAGCTAACTCTTATATCTAGAATTAACCCATTTCCAGTATTTTACCTCGAGGTTCATGGCCTACCAGCAAGTTTCCAGCACATCTGTCTCAAGCTGCAGCTTCACGGCTTCTCCTTGACTCTGCTTCCTTTCTCCCAGCATTCAGTCCCCCCCACCCAGCTCTGCTCTGCCCTATCAACAGGCCAAGGCAGTTTCTTTATTAACTGATGGTATTCACAGCATACAGAGGGGAATCCCACATCACTTGTCCCTCTGAAGACATAGCACGAAGGAACTGTCTATGAACCTGGAGGGAGGGCCTCACCAGACAAGGAATCTTCCACCATCTTGATCTTGGGCTCTGTAGTGGTTTTGATAAGAATGGCTCTCCTTGGCTAGTATATTGGAATGTGTGGTCCCTAGTGTGTAAAACTGTCTGGGGAAGGAGTAGGAAGTATGGTCTTGTTGGAGGAGGTATAACACTGGAGAGCCCACCCCATGCACAGTCTCTCACTCTCTCTGCCTGCTGCTTGTCGAGCAGATGTAAGCTCACAGCTATTGCTTCCATGACATGCCTGCCTGTCTGTTGCCATGCTTCCACACTGATTGATGGTCATGGACTCACCTCCAGAGACTGTAAGCAAGCCCCCAATTAAATGCTTTCCTTTATAAATTGCCTTGGTCAAGGTGCCCCTTCACAGTAATAGAAAAGTAACCAAGACAGACTTCACAGGCTCCAGAACTATCAGAGATAAATTTTGTCTTAATTTTATTTCTGTTACTATGATAAAATAGCCTGACAAAGCAACTTAAGGAAGAAAAGATTTGTTTAGCTTGCATCTTCTCTCCTGGCTCTCTCACTAGCTCCCTCTGGTGAACTCCAGTGCCACATACTGTAAGTCACCCCAGGAGACTGAGTATAGACTCCTGCCAAGGCCACCAGGAAACTGAAGCTTTCAGAACAACAGGAAATGACCTTTTCCCCAGCTGAGGTGTGTGTGTGTGTGTGTGTGTGTGTTTGTGTATGCATGGGTACACATGTATATTTGGGTATGCATGCATTGGTGTCATTCCTCAGCACCATCCACCTTCTCTTTGAGACAAACTCTCTCACTGACCTGGCCTAGAACTTGCCAAGTAGCCTGTGCTGCCTAGGCAGCAAGCCCCAGAGATCTATCTCTGCTTCCTCATCAATGGATAGAAAGTGATGTCCCACCATGCCTGGATTTTTTTTCTTTTTTAAAATAAGTGTCAGAATTCTAGCTCAAGTCCCTTGTTTGGAAGGCAAGCAGCTTACTAGGCTATTGCCAGCTGAGTCTTGAGATGATAGAAGCCATATAATATCTTGATAACAGTATATAAAAGAGCTTGGTCCAGAAAACAGGTAAATCTGTGTCCTCAATCCACCAAAACAGAGATAAACAAAAACAAACAAACAAACAAAAAAAACATGATGTTTTAAGCCATTGCATTTTGGGATCATGTGTTAGTACCAAGGAATAACTAATATATTTCAATTCTACATTACAAATTAATTAAATCATGTCATGTTAATAAACGAGAGCATTAACCTGTGTCTTGCCAGGCTCTGAATACTCTAGAGGACACTGCAGGGCAGAACGGTAGGAATCCATTGCTCAGGAACGAACCTTCATATCTGCTGTCTTTCTCCAAGGCATACAGTGACATCTCTTTTTTGACAAGCTCGGCCCAATTACCTCCCACTCTGTAATTAAATGGAACAACAAAACCATGTGCTGAAGTGATTGCCTTCCAAGAGCACTGCCATCTGCTTGAGTTTGCCCATCCCTGACTTCTACTATTGAAAATTCAGCAAGTGTACTGCAGACTGCGTATCAAAGCTGCTGTCTTTCCTACTGGCCAGAAAGGCCCTGAACTCAAAAGATTGTTTTTTTTTTATACTTGCCTTTTCCTCTCCAGCATTATGCCCTGCTGCTGTTTATTTCATTTGGTGCCAGTTACCTACAAGAAGGAATAATAAACAACATCTGCCTATTCTCTCGCTTTTCTGTTTGCATTTTCAAATTCAGTCTAGATCTAGGAATGACGGACCAATGTGCTGGGTTCTACGAGAGCAAGCACTAGATTGGAAAAGCAATGGTGAACACCTGGCTCAGCCAGGCCTTCCACTCAGCGTCCTCCGAGGATCAGATAGCAGCATGAGATTAAGTACACAATGACTTGAGAAGGGAAAACACCTATAGAGAACACAAGGGTGACTGAGAGAGCCACCAGTCCGCTCCCAGGGACAGAAAACAGAAAGGAAGGCTGAAAGGAAGGCTGAAAGAGCCAGAGATTGGCACACAACCTGGGCGGCCTTTTCAGAACTCTCTAGTCAAAACTGTCTGTCAGAGGAGTCCCAGACTCCTAGGAGAGGTCTGCCTCAGTATCCCTGCTGCAATCCTGTGGGCACTGACTCTGGGGAGTAGGGATGCAGCATAGACGCTGGAGCAATGGTTTACCGAGAATATGGGGAGGCATGGCCAATTACACCCTGCCGTGGATCATTTTTCGGGCTGTTTGTTCCTTCTAAAAGTTCAAAAGCCAAGAGCTAGGCCCACGGAATGGCCATGTTGTAGAGCGTAGAGTCTTTAAGAGGAGCCCTAGTGGGAAGAGGGAGATCACTTTGGAAGGGAAAGTTGCACTCCTTGAGTGAATTCTCCGGGAAGAAGGGACCAGATGTCTGAATCTGTCTGAGACATCCTGATTAGAGAAGTGACCCTTCCTCCCACAGCACTAAGCAGCTGCCAAGGGCCACACCAGGACCACACTAAACTACCTAAACTTTCACCCTTCCCAGGTAGCCTGCTTCACGTACTCCATTGCAATCTCACAAATGACAAGTACAGCATCTAGGGAGGGCGACAGTGGGTGGGTGATGGCAGGAGGGGAGGGGTGTCCATAGTGATAACAGCTTTCCAGGAGGAAGCTGCCATGCTTCTTTGTTTACTGGAGACATGCAGTTTTTACTCTGCCGCCAAAGAAGTGCACTCTGGACTTCATGGCTTCATGATTTATGTGTCTCCTTTTCTGCATTGCCGCTTCTTCTCTCCTGACTTCCGTTCATTTCTTTTATTCGCTCAACAATGCCTTTGAGTCCCTCACTTTTCTGGTCACTAGGGAATCAGCGGTAGATAAAAAAGGAGAGGTCTTCTCTTCAAAGAAATGGACATAAAAGGATACGAAAGAAAGAAGGAAGGAAAGAAAGAAAGAAAAGAAGAAGGAAGGAAGGAAGAAACAACAAAGAAAGAATCTCTAATCATTGTAGTAGGTTAGAAAGTAAAGCAAGATGAATCAGTAAGGACCGGCTTGGGGGTGGGAAGAGAGAACCTGTTAGGTTCACCCTCCTCTCTGCTGTGTTTCTCATCCCCCAGGCCGCTTTAGACCATTAAAGTGGACCAGCCTAACACAGCTCCAGTGTGTCTTCTGCAGCATATAAGTGACGCCACCTCGCCCCCACCTCTGCCTTCCTCTACCACTGTCATGCTGGTTGATGGAGTGCCGAGACACTGTGAGGTTCTCTGTACACTTCTGTAAACACAGGGGACAGTGCTGGCCTTGTCGTACTGAATAAATGTTGTTTTGGGGTCCAGAACCCTATAATTTAGTTTAAACTATTATTATTGTTCCCTTCAGGAAAAAATATCCCATGCAAGGGTCAACTGAGCCATGTGAGAATAAAGTACTCCAGATGACTCCCCGGTACCAGGAATCCTCAGACCTGTCTGGCACCTAATCTGCCACTAACCAATGTACAATCTCAAATAAATCCTTTCTCTTCTGGTACCAGGCATCGAGTAAGCCCAAAATACTTTTTGAGTAAATAAAATTGGACTTTCTGTGTCAGGATAGAGTATAGCTAAAATGTTGTGTTTTAACAGAAATCCAAAGCGCTATAGTTTAACCAGTAGAAAACAGAGCAGTGGAAACCAAGGCAGATGAACAGCTCCAGGCTACAAGGTAATCATGTGATCCAGGTCTTCTCTATTTTCTTCTTCTAGGTCTATTTGGGTGTTGCTTCGTGCCTATGGCTGGCCTATCAGTAGTCGCCCAAAGGAAGAGAGGAGGGTAGAAAGTAGGCAATCTTTTCAGCAAGGGTGCAGAAGATGAACACTTCGGCTCCTATTGTCTGAGCAGGATCTCAGGGCCACAGGCTGCAAGGAAAACTGGGAAATGTAGTTCCATGCTGATCAGCTGTTTAGCCACACTTCTAAAATCACATGCAGACTCCTCTTCCTAGTTAAAAAGAAAAGGAGGGCCTAAGGAGATGACTCAGTGGGTCTATGCACTTGTCACGCAAGCATGAGGACCTGTGTTTGAACCAGGCGGGGTTTGCACGTCTGTAATCCAGTGCTGTGGTGGGTGGGGACAGGATGGTCTCGGGGCTTGCTTGCTGCCAAGGTTTAGTGAGAAACTCTCTAAAGAGAACACGACAAAGAGTGACAGAGCAGTTCTCCTCTGACCTCGGCTTGTGCACTGGCGTATGTACACACACCATGCACACTTACAAACACACACAATGGAAAAGGAGCAAACAGATAGACCTGACTGTCTCTAACACGTTGATAAGATTCCACACTCCGACGTGACGGAGTAAAAGTAGTGAATTTTATTGTTGTGTAAATTTTAAACTTTTTTTCTTTCTTTTCTTTTTTTGGGGGGGGGTGTTTGTTTGTTTGTTTTGTTTTGTTTTTGGTATTTTGAGACAGGGTTTCTCTGTGTAATGGCCCTGGCTGTCCTGTTTACTCTGTAGACCAGACTAGCCTCAAACTCACAGAGATCTCCCGGGTGCTGGGATTAAGGGCATGTTCCACCACCACCACCCAACCATTATTAAATCTTACTTTGCTGCTTTTTTAATTCAGAAATTTCCATTGATTCTATCTTTAAAGTCACCATTAACCTAAACCTAGTTACCTTCAGTGTATGTTTCAATATGGAGCCTGTAGTTCCAGAGATTCCCAGGAGTGTGTTAAAAATTTTATGATACTGTCCTAATCTAAGGTTCTCATTGTGACCATAGATTTAAAATTGAATTTTGTCATCTTTTACATTATTCCATGGCTCCTCATAATCAAATAGTGCCTGAGGATCCCAGGAGACATGCTTACTTCAGTAGAGGAGATGTGGGCTTCACACAGAAACACTAGGTTTTCCAATATTAAGATCCAATAACTTAATAGTATAGCTCACGACAGGATTTTCCCCACAGCAGTTCAAACTGAAATAAATGAGAGGCCTGGTCATCACATGGCACCTGGCAGCAACAGGCATGCCAAGCCGGGAGTCGGGCAACAATCTGCATCATGCACTCGTCCAAGGAGTAATCTGCTTTTAGCAAACAGCATCATTCCTCCCATTAGATTAAATCGAATCACACTGACTTGGATTTTTTGCTTGAATTGAACTTATATTGAATTCAACTTAATTTAACATTTTGGGGTTTTATAAAGATATCAGAGCCGTTAAAGATGAGTCTGATTTGAAGTTAGGAACTCCTACAATTTAGCTCAAACCATCATTATTTTTCCTCTCAAAAAAGAAAAGAGAAAACCCAAAGCAAAAAGAGACAACTAAGATATGTAAGAGTAAAGCCTCACAAATCAACCTCAGTAATTAAGAGAGGGGACACTCCTCCTCCCACCCATAATCACTTGGTATGATTAGAACATCAATCACACAGTTAATAAAAATAGAAGTAAACACTAGCTATAAACAGAAATTGCTTCTTCCTGCCTTCCAGATAAGTCCATATGCTACTAAAGCTTGAGGGGCAGGGCTATCATGAACAGTGCTAAGGCCTTCTGTCCAGGCAGTCATTGCTGCCTTCTCTCCTAGAATATCAATCTCACAGGCCCTGGAACCTTCGATCCCGACACAACTCACTCTCTGCCTCCAAGCCTCCTCGCTTGCTGCCAACTATCGAAGATTTAAAGCAGAACCCTTTTAAGATTTCCAGCATCTCATGAGCCTAAAGAATCTCGCTCAGGAGGGTGGCCAGGTTGCTCCGTTATTGCTCCCGGCTTTCCACTAGATAGCTGATTATCTGCGAAAGCGGAAAGTTTCTTTCCTTGCTTCCTGTCTAGTCCATGACTGTAGTTTGGAGGGTAAGAATATGACAAGACAATAAACATTACACATGCACGCTTGGACATTGATGCAGGAAATGACATATGTAGGGGCTGGATACCAGCACATACATCAGTCTCTCTGGTGCTTGGAGATCTTTGGGACGAGAGGTGCTATGTAACTATAAGTTATAGGGGCGTTTAATCAACTATTCTCCCATGGACTTGTGTTCTGCCTGTGATTTACAGGCACCTCTGTTTACCTACAGGATAATGGTCCTGGTGGACAAGAGTAAGAGGAAATAAATGACTTGGTGGGTGATTAATTGTCCTAGCGCAGCGCAGGGTCCAGTACCAAGATCATTATTTCTATTGTATGACAAGAAAGAAAGAAAGAGCAGCAAAGCCGTGTGCATAAATAACAGGAGAAAGATTTCTCACTGCAGGAACGATCCGCGGCCTCTTCTATTCAGACTCTCCAAAGGGGCCGAACCATAGTCTGAACCCCATCCCTCTCTTGACACATCACAACTGCCCTTCAGTCACACATGTGGTGTGAGGACCAGGATGTGAGTTCCCATCGCATCCACTTCCAGACAAGGGAGGTACGCAATGGCCAGCTTGTGCTGCGTGAAGCTTGTTCACATGAGCCCCTCCAGAAGGCAGGCAGTTCTGGGCTCCAGGAAGCACAGGCAGCCTAGATGATATAAATGTTTTATTGAGTGCAAACCATGAGAAATTACAGAATTGTGGAGGGAAGTCCAGGTCACAAGAGCCTCATCTCTCAGCATTTATTTTCATTAACTAAACCATTTAGTCAAGTTGTTCTCAATCCCACCACATATTTGAAACACTTCCCTTAGAAACCTTGAAAAAAAAATACCACTGCCCAGGTCTTGCCCCTCACTGATTAGAGCAAAAGCTCTGGGGAAAATGCTATACCTTTTTAAATCGTTGGCAAATTGGAAAGTGAAAGCCTGAGCCTTGGAGGTAACACCTTGGAAGAGGAGGGCTGTTAATTTCATCTGGGAAGTTGTCATCAGTTTAAGGAATACTTCATCGAAGAGCAAGGCCTAAGCTGCCGATGGAGTGTTCCAGCTCAGCATCCCTGCTTCCAATAGAGGGAAATAAATCACTGGAGAACTCTGCCTGATTTTTAACTAGCCTGGGCTTTAATAGCTCATCGGCTTTGGTTTAAATGCTTTTTGATAGCGCTGAGCTTTGCTGACCTTAAGCAAAGCACTTGGATTCAACCTTGACATTTCCTGTAATTAAACAAAGAAGATTTTTGCTCATTAAATATTATTTTTGTTTCTTGGACCATGAACTGACTTGTGAATGAGCTCTCGTTTCAGGCAATGCAATGGCATGACCCCTCAGTTCTGCAGCTGTGAATAGCTACAGGACCTGCTCTGCCCTCCCCTCCTGAAGGGAAGGTAGGCTGACATTCCCAATTGGCTCTCTTTGCTACAATCACCTACTGAGAAATGTCACTGAGGCAGGCCCCCTGCAAAGGGAGGGGTTGTAGGGTTCAAGAGAGGCAGGCAGCTCCATTCCAATTTCCATGGATATGGACTTGAGCTCCCTGCAGTGCTTGCTTGCAGGGATGGAGGAGCAGCTCCTCTTGGTATTATCTGCCCAGTTTCTATAGAAACCTTTAACCCCACCTCCCCACCAGCAGCCTCTGCCAGCAATTCTCTGAAGGCTAACCTTAGTCTTCTGTCATAATTGACTGTATCAAAAGTAAGCTATTCACCTGGGCTGAGACAGACAAAAAGTTTTCCCAGGAAGTAGAAATGGACTCAAGAAACAAGAGTGTGTGGCCTTGCCTAAAAAGATTTGCAGTGGGTAACCTTCAGTCACATGAGGAGAAGCCAGCCTCCAGCAAAGGCAGGAAACCCAGAATTCATGTTTTTCAATCCTGCTCCTGAGCCTAGTGCTGAGAGGTTTCTGTCCTACCTGGTCCCACAGTCATTCAGTCCCAAAGAAACACAGAGAGGTCTACATTAATTATAAACTGGTTGGCCTATTAGCTCAGGCTTCTGATTAACTCTTATAACTTACATTAACCCATAATTCTTGTCTGTGATAGCCATAGGCTTAGTACCTTTTATTGGCGAGGCAGTCTCATCTTGCTTCCTTTGTGTTGACTGCACATTGATCCTTTCCTCTTCCCAGAATTCTCCTGATTTCATTGCCCCGCCTCTACTTCCTGCCTGGTCGCCCTGCCTATACTTCCTGCCTGGTTACTGGCCAATCGGCATTTTATTAAAAGCAATACAACTGATAAATCTTTACAGGGTACAAGATCATTGTTCCACAGCAGCCTAGTCCTTTTCCCAACCCTATCTGTGTTCCTGCCCAGTACTTCCTAGAGCCTGCTGTGTCTTTTATAATGAATGAATGACCCCTTCAGGCAAAGCAAGCTTCAACTGCTTCATTTCTTTATGAAGCCTTTATGCTGTTGTTGTTGAACAGCAGGCCTGAGTTCACTGCAAAATGGTAAAGAAGGTATAGAAACTTATCCTATGACCCTAGCTGCCCCAGCTCCCCTTTTATCAACACCCTCCAGAGCAGCACGCTTGCTACAACTGACATGCTTAGTTGGCCAGGCACAGCAGCTCACAGGCCTGGAGTCCTGGCACTCAAGAAGTAGAAGCAGGAGTCCAAGGCTATCCTCAGCTACATAACAAGTGCAAAGCCAGCCTGAACTATGTAAGGCCATGCCTCAAAAAAAATGACCTCTGGAGATGTAGCTCAGTTGGTGGACTGCTTTTACAGCAACACATACCTCTAGTAGCAGTCCTCAAGAAGTAGAAGCAGGAGGATCAGAAGTCCATTGTCATCCTTGCCTGTATTGGGAATCTGAGACCATATCTCATCTGGAAAAAAAGCTGGTGTACCTATTGAGATCATGAATACTCCCTTGGCATCAGAGTCTGGATTCTTCTTGATGTTTACGTTTTGCAGGTGACAAATGTCTGAGTGCATGTTCCCACCAATACAGTGCCATATAGAGTACTTTTGCTGCCTCAGAATCCTCTGCCTATGGGCCCATCCCCCATACTCACCCCTGACAGCCACCACTCTCATCATCATCTTCATAGCTTTGCTTCTTCCAAAAAGCCATGCAGGTGGGATCACACAACATGAAACCTTTGCAGCCCGGCTTCTGCCATTCAGAAATGTGCATTTAACTTTCCTCAGTGTTGCACATGGCCTAAGCAAAGCAGGTGGAAAACATCTGTCCCTTGTTCCTTGCTCAGTGTCCTTTCTTTACCTTCTCTTCTTCCTTAAGGTAATGCCTGGGGAGGGGCAGACATTAGCCATTTAAAGTGAACCGAGAAGAAATTTAGCTTCAAAAACTTTAGCTGACTAGATGGGATAGTAGATCCTTCCTGGCAAAGACTTCCTAGTTCACAGTGAAGCTTCCTAAGTCCCCATGACAGTTACTTTTAGTGTTCGTTTGTCTGCTCAGTGTCTACATATTTGATGCATTATTTTGAAGGTTTCTATGAAAATTTTTGTTTTGTTTTTTGTTTTTGAGGCAGGATCTGGCTGTCCTGGAACTATGTATGTAGACCAGGCTAACCTCAAACTCAAAAGGTCTGATTGTCTTTGCTTCTGAGTGCTAGGATTCAAGGTGTGTGCCACCATGCCCTGCTCTATGAAGATGTTTTTAGATGGCTCTGTGTTCTTTGTATGTGTGTGTGTGTTAGATAGCTGTGTGTTTATTTGTGTGTGTGTGTGTGTGTGTGTGTGTGTGTGTGTGAGAGAGAGAGAGAGAGAGAGAGAGAGAGAGAGAGAGAGAGAGAGAGGAGATGGAGGGAAGCAGGGAGGAGATATTTGGGTTGGCTATATTTTGAGTAACTCAGATTACCCTCCATAATGTTAAAGGCTCTTTTTTCTAAATGAGAAGAAATTATGCCAGGAGACTATCTGTGGGCTTAAATTGTAGCTCTTCCCCAATCTCTAGCTTGCTCAGCTCCTCTGTTAGATTTTGGACCTGACAAATCTTTATATAATCATGTTTTTTTAAAGTGTATGAAATACTAGAAGACAAACAGAAACAAGATAAATGGATAGATGGATGGTTGATTGAATGATAGATAGATAGATAGATAGATAGATAGATAGATAGATAGATAGATAGATGTGTATTCATGGTATATTAAATATATAAACACAGAGAAAAGGTTGATGCTATTTCCCTGGAATGAGTCAGCTGAAGAGCTGACAAATTGTACTGCTCTTCATCCATAGCCCTGGACTCAGACTATTATTGTTTCAGTTCATTCCCTATGTGTCTTTATTGTGTTTTAGGATTTATATTAACTGGAAATAGGAAGGTGGAGTGGCAGCAGAGTGAGCCCTGGGTCCCCTTCTACTAATTGGTAGTGTAATTAATTTTCAAGTCACTTACCATCTCTGAGCCTTCTAGATTATAGTAGAAGATTCCTAGGGGTCTCCTTGGTTTCAAAATCCATAAAAGTCATCTAAACTTTCAAATCAGGATAAGTCGCTACATGGTTGATTGGGCTGTGACAATCTTGGGACATACAGTTGAAGGTGACTGTCCAGTCTTCTTTCTTTCTCTGTAGTTTTTTTTTAACCTAAAAGGCAAAGACCAAAGTCAAAGAAGTTGGGACATATGAAAAGAGGTGGGGACAGCCCCTGTCAGAGAACAGAAAGTACTTCCAGGGGAGTAAGGGGCTACTAAGAGGATGAGGGGATGAACACGTGAGACACCACATCCTGATTCCACACCCCATCCACATCACATCCTCAGTGTGGAGTGTGAGTAAACACAGGGTCATTGTGAAATGTAAAACAAACAAACAAAAAACACACTGTTCTCTAATCCCAGAGCTGGAGAGGTAGAAGCAGGTGCATCTCTGTGAGTTCAAGGCCAGCCTACACTATAAAGAGAGTCCCAGGAGAGCCAGGGCTATTACACAGAGAAACCCTGTCTCAACAAAGCAAAGAAAGGAAGGAGAGAGGGAGAGGAGAGAAGAAGAGAAGGGAAGGACAGCCTAGAAGAGTTCCAAGCCTGTGGGGAAAGTATGTGTGTCCGAGGGGTGCTGAGCATCAGGTGTGAGCATCACCAGGCAGAGCAGGAAGAAGTTCCTGTGTAGATGAGGCCTGAGAAAGCTTCATACTGCTAAGAACCATGTCTCTCTTGGGCTTTTGCTGAGCACAAAGATCTAGAAAGTGTTGAGGATCTAGTGAAAGAGATGGTGAAGGTTGCTAAGAATAAAGAAGTTAGAAGCCTGCCTGTGGGGCTCACAAAGCATAAGATGGAGAAACTCCATAGCAGAGACCACAGTGAGGTCTATCCAGGCAGTAGGAGCTGTTTCAGGATGTGACCACATCTGAATGAACCAGTGTCACCAGCAAAACCCCAGGATGACTGGAACCAGTTGGGGGATGACTCAGTTTACCTTTCATGGGCTGGAAGATGACTTGCTGCATAAGCCAAGCCTCTCACTGATGCCAAGAAGGTTGCGTGTCTGAAACAAGTGCCATAGAACAGGAGCCCAAAGGACCCCAGAAAGACAGAGGGCTCCTGCCCCTTTCTCTCAAGGATGCCTACAGTTCCACCATCCTCCACCTGAGATACCACCTCCCAAAAGAGAAGAGAACAAACCCTTACAAGAAGAAACCTATCTGATAGCAGACAGACCGCTAGCATATTTGCCCACGGGGACAGTTTTGAACTGGGAGAGAGTGTGTTCTCTTTTCTTGATGCATCTGTCTTGCTTATGTTTTCTACTCTCCTGGGAGTGGGAAGGGAGGTACTTCAGAGAGAACGACATGATTATTGAGAGGAAAGAAATTCCTTTCAGACATTTTGCACATCTAAGCTGCAACATGCAAAACTTGGTCCTGACAAAGAAGATCAAGACAAAGAGGCTTTTCTTGACTCTGTGCTAGCAAACAGATTTGCTCTTCCATGGCCCTATTGGGACAGGGAAAGTCAGGATAGCTCCAAGAATACCAGCTAGTTACTCTCAGCTTGTGGCTCACTGTCCCTAGGGAGACATCACTATCATAACAAGGGAGCCAGAAATATGGGGATTGATTTTCAGAAAGACAGTTTGAATCTCTTCTCATCCTAATGCTACAGTGGGTTGTAGAAGGGGAGCTGGAGAGACACTGGAGACCTTCGCTAGTGGAGGGAAAGCTAAGCTGAGATATGGTTTCTCCCAGCCATTCACTGGCTGGCATAGGAGCTCAACTGGAAAAAATGTACCTTGCTCTTGGTTTTATTATTTGACTTATCTGCTATGATAGAACAATCCAAGAACATTTGGAACTTTGAGAAGATTTTTTTTCACATTTCTTCATCTACATTTCTTCTGTAAAGTAGATGGATAATACTCATCACGTGACACTTCAGAGTATTGTATTATTCAGAAGAACCAAGCTTGTGAAGAAAGACCAGAGGGAAGACAATAGGAACAAACACTGGGCTTCTGCCATGGCCATGACCCGGCTCAAAAGCACAATGGGTTGCTGTCGGTATAGTGTGCTCCATCCCTGGGGATCTATGCTCATTTTATTCTGCTTCCACCTTCCACCATCATGACCTGCCACCATGAGCCATGGCTTTGACCCCAGTTCTATTTTTTTCTTTAACACTTATCTGAAGGGGTTGGAGAAATAGCTCAGTAGTTAAGAGCACTTGTTGCTCTTGCAGAAGACCCTCGTTCAGTTCCCAACATCAATATGTTCTGTAATCCCAGTTCCAAGGGATCCAACAACGCTTCTGATCTCTGTGAGAATCAGGCACTCATGTGATGTACATACATATGTGCAGGCAAACCATCAATACACATAAAATAAGATAGATAAATTTAAAGAGTTCTCTGAGAGCCCCACTCATTAGTCTAATATTGTCTCTTACTACTGTAGTTATGAAAAACACATCCTTCAAAAAAACATAGCCTCCTTTAATCACACCTCTTCCAGTCCTGTTATTGCTGGTTTTGCTTGCTGCTGCACAAACCCATGCAAGGACTTAAGTCACAGTCCCCTCAATCAGTCCTATGAACTTGATGTTATATAGCCACCACAATGTGCACCTGCAATGTGATAGGTATAAACATTAGAACTGGATTTAATACAATACTCTGAAGTGTCACGTGATGAGTATTATCCATCTATTTTACAGAAGAAATGTAGATGAAGAAATGTGAAAAAAATCTTCTCAAAGTTTCAAAGTGAGGAATTTGCAAATCCTGAAGACAAAAGTCTAGCCTTTACTTCAGTCTACACAGCACAATGCTTTCTGATGGTTGAGTGAATCCCAAAGCTTCCAGTGGCCACACGCCAAGGATGTTTTCTATGCTGCTACAAAATAAGAGCTGCTATAGAACTCTTGATTTTCCTCTACTGTTGTCATGGAAAGAGAAGGATTCCAGGATTAAATGCTGACTGTATTGGTCTCACTACCCACAAGGGCCTTCATTTCTGAGTCCCACTATCAACTATATCAACTATATAGTAATTATATAAAGAGAATAATATATATAGTAAAAATATAATTCATAGCAAAAGTGCAGAATCCAGTGTGATGCTCCACAGCTTCAGAATGGCTATTCTAACTGTACACCAGTTCATTAAGATGTAGAGACTTGAGTCTGGCTAATCTCACTGTGCATCTTTATAATAAAGTATAGACATTATATACTCATATATTACATCACACATATGCAATATATATCACATAATATATATGTATCAGATATAGACATACTTAAACTATGTCTATGCATGTATGTGTTCACTGCATCCTCCTTTGGTTGCCTATAGAAAAAATGGTCTAGAGGGAACTGAAACACCTGAAAGCTCCGATGCCTGCTTATGCCGCATCCCATCACCATCTCCAGAGAACTGACCAAGAATCAGCAATAGTGGAGGGAGACAGGAACACAATGTCAGTGCAAAAGCAGTAAACACTTTCTAGAAGCCATCAGCACTTTTTAAAGCATTTGGATTGGCTGTTTAGAGTTGGTCCACAGGATAACGAAAGCATTTCTATTGTACATCCAACGTCTCCTCTTAAATTGTGGCTTCACTTTCAGAATAATGCCCTGCCCTGGTGTTGTCTCTTATTTGTCCAACTCCTTCAGGTACTTATCACCAGATTTGTGAAGTCTTCATTAATTAAGCATTTCTCCCCTCTAAGTTGCAAAGCAATGGGGAAGTGTACCTGGGAATGAGACCAAGGCCCTGCAAGCTACCACTGTGAGTGGGAATTAATCTGTAGCCTCAGCTGGCTCCTCAGTTCTTCTTCTCTGAATTACAGTCAGCCACCCTTACATGGTCACAGCAGCTGGGCACATTCAAGGTTCTCCCCTCCAAAGTGAAGCCTGTGCCCTAGTGATCTCTCCAGAGGGGAGGGGCCGGAACAGAAGGAAGAGAATACAGCAGGTCATTCAGGCAAAGAAAGGGAGCCACGGAGACCAGAGCTTGAAAACCTCAGCTGGAAATTCTTCCCATCCCTGTTGTGGGGAGCTGCTCGTGCTCATGTCAAGGAGTGATTTCCCAAGTCTTTACCAGGGTTGCCTTGTGATCTGTCTTGACCAATGGAAAGCATCTAATAGTGTGGCAAGGCTGAGTCAGGAAAGCATGGCATCCTCCCTCTAGAACCCATTCACGAAGTGAGAGAGCCCAAACTGGCTATACCAGGGAAAGGGGAACACAAATAAACACCACAACGATCCAACTGAAACCCTGACAGCTGCTGGGCTTGAGAGTGGCCTTGTGCAGAATCAACCAACACCCAACTGACAAGCCACTAACCGCAAACACATAGATGACCTGAACTAAGACCACATGGGACTGAGACAAATGATCCCAAATGAGTCCTGACCAAATCTCCAGCCCACAAAATCTTCAGCAAATGGAATGAGTCCATAAAGGAACATGCTCAGTGATGTTTTCCAGCCTCACCAGCCAGATGACTCTTTCTAGTTGGAAAAATAGCTTTAAAGTGGTTTTCTGTGGAATACAAGGAGCAGGGTAAAATTCCTACCCTGAAGTGTGTGTGATGTAATATATATTTATACATATATATTTAATTATATATAATATACATACTTTATTATAAAGATGCACAATGAGATTAGCCAGACTCAAGTCTCTACATCCTAATGAACTGGTGTATAGTTAGAATAGCCATTCTAACTGTGTGGAGCATCACACTGGATTCTGTCAATTATAGTTTTATGCACTTATGTACTACAAAAAAAAATCAATAACAGTCACAAAAACAATTAGCTTTATATCCTCTTTCATGATTCATGTGCCCATTTTCTGAATTTCATTGTTCATCACCTAATATGTATTCTTTCTTGTTCTCCTTTTTACATGTTATGCCCACACATATATGTATATATACATATATTATAGTCTACGATCTGCATATGAGAAAATGCAGTTTTGTCTTTCTGAGATTGTGTGACTTCACATAATATTGTATATTCTATGCACATCTATTCTCTTGCAAGTTTTGTGATTTCTCTTTTTGTATTATCCATTCACCTTAGATGGACATCTACATTGATCCCACTTCCTCACTATCATAAAGCAACAATAAACCCCTGAGTTCTTAACGCTAACATTATCATGTGCTCTGAGACCTTCCATAGATGGAAACACTTAAAAATTGGCCTTTTTAAGTAGTCAATAACCTAGCAAATTGTTATTTTTGTTTGACATCATTAGTATAGCACAATGAAACAAACTTGTGGCTTAAAATGAAATGAACTGCTGATGTCATTCTTCTACAGGCCATAAATGTGAATGACAGAAGTCCTTCTATCTCTGCTTCCCCAGATCTGAGATTATCAGTATGTCACCACATCCGGCCTTTGTAGGTGGGTTCTGAGAATGGAACCCAGGTCTCCATGCCTGCATGGCAAAACCCTTTATTTCTAAGCTATCTCCCCTGCTCTTCCAATTTTTTATTTTTTGGGATAATAAAAGGTTAGAGTGTCAGCAGGGCTTCAGCCCATGTGAAGACGCTAACCATTAATGTGTGTCTGTGGTGGTTCCACTCACTAGCAGCTACATACATTTTTAGGGTTCTGAGCCCTTCTATCTTCAAGCCAGCAATGACAAAAGCTTTCCCAGAGAGTCCAACTTTTCAATCTCCCCACCTCTGCCTTTAATGGCTCCACTAGGACCATTGGGTCCACCTGAATAAGATGGGATAGTCTGTCTACTTCATTTACTTGTTTTCTTAATTTTTATTATTTATTTCTGTTTATGGAAATGTGGGTGTGTGTCATACAAATGTAAATATGGGTGCCAGTGTGTGTTCCCATAACATGTGTGTAGGCCAGAGGTCAATTTCTGTGTTAGAAGCTCCCTACTTTGTTTTTTGATACAGGACTTGGTGCTCACCCAAGTAAACTGAACAAACTGGCTAGCAAGCTTCCAGAACTGAGATTAGCATGATGCCACCATGCCCATTCTGGGTGAGGGGATGGTTGTTGGTATTGTTGCTATGGAAGTTTGTTTTGTTTTGTTTTGCTTTGCTCTGCTTTGAGACAGGCTATCCATGGCTACCCTGGAACTTGCTATGTAGACCAAGCCATCCTTAACTCCACCTGCCTCTGTCTCCCAAGTGCTGGGATTAAAGTCGCAAGCCACCACGCTGTCTCCACTCTTCCTATTTTAAAAGCCACTGGTTGGCTTCCTCGAATCCACCTGCAATCTGACTTTTCCTCCTCTGTAGCACATGACATAGTCATAGGATTTATTGTGTGCATCTTGGGGAGGAGGCATTGTCTACCACAAACATCGGCCTCCTCAGTGAAGCTCAATGCTCAGTTCCTCAGTCACATCTCTCCTAACAATTTCTAAGTGTCCTAAGAATAGGGACGGGAAACCATTTTTTATGGTATGTTTTGGAGTTGATCAGGTAGGACAGAAAGCAAACCTTGTTAAAAACAAAATCCATTTTCCCACTTGCTTCACTCTAATAGTCTCATGAAGGCCAAGTTGACAGACCGCCTGACTTCCCCCTCAATCATGTTGCCAATAACAACACTGAAACAGAGCTTGGGGCCTTCTAGCTGGACCCTGTCCGCAATTCAGGCTTCACTGTGCGAGAAGTAATCTGTCTCAGTCTGTCAGATGCTACAAGGTTTCTGATGGCAATGAAAGGGAGAATGCTTGACTTCCCATCTCCATCCATCTCCTGACCAGTGATAGGAGCAGCCCAGCAGCCTCCCCAATGAGAAATCATACAAGAAGATGGATGGATCAGAGAATATAGAACTTTTCTGCTTGCTTGGCTACTTTCTTCCTATACTTGAATGCTAAAAAGATGACCATAAAGAGAACAATTTGTCCTGGGCACATTCTGGGCCTTAGCACATCCATTGAATGATACAGCACATGATGGGTCATCCCCTCAAGTGCAGTGGCTTCCATTCACTGAGACCTCATAAATAAAGGACATCAGAGTGGAAGGAACCATGGGATAGGATTAGGATAATGTCCATCAGTTATGATTCTCTTTGCTATGACAGAAGAGCCCTCAACTTAGAGGAGAAAGGATTTTTTCTGGCACATGGTTGAGGAGACACAGCCCATAATGGCAAGAAAGGCATTGTAGTGGTCATGATCCTAGCTATGGCACAAGCTCGAGACTGAGATGCTGGTTACATTCAATCAGCAATCAGAAGGCTGAGGACTTAGCACCAGAAGCAGAGACAGCTCATAACCCTCACACACTTCTCCTCAGCCCTACTTCTGCCAGCTAGATCCCATGACCAAAAAGATGTGACAATCTCACCAAAATAGTGCCACCAGCTAAGGACCAACTGTTCAAACACATGAAACTGTGGGGACCAGTTCTCACCCAAATCATAACAGGGTATTCCCTCCTCAGTTCCATGGAGCACATTATCCAGTCCTGCCTGACTTCTCCAAACCTTTGTTCCTTTGAGAGTGATATTCCCCAAGGGTATACCTTGTGCAGATCTCACGACAATCCACTATCAGGGACCCCTACATATTTCTATCTCTTTCTCCCTTCCTCTGTACTCCCCCTTTCCCTATACTCACCTTCAATAGCCTTCCTTCTGTTCCCCAAACCTGGCGTATTTGTTCCTATGTCAGGCACTTGCTTTTGACCCTTCAGCTTGTGCGGCGCACCACGCCTGTCTGTGCTCTATGCGCCACCATACAGTTCATGAACCGGGCAAAGGGCTGGAGATTGAAACACACAAAGACTCACAGACAGAGACATGGGTCACACTTGAAACAAGAATGTCACATTTATTGTGTCCAGGGGCAGCTTATATAGGGATAGCCACGCCCCAGCCAAATGCACCAGAAACCATTCCCCTGCCATCAGGAACTCCTGATGGTCTCCTGCTCAGAGCAGCTGTAGGCACTCAGATCAGGGGAAAACAAGTTGTTTACAAGAAATTAAGGATCTGGGGGTTCACAGACTCCAACAAGCGTGGACAACCTAGCCTTCCTGCCCATCTTCTTCCTCTGTCCCCTGTCAGCCCCATGGAGGCTTTCTCTAATCACCCTGGCTAAGACAGTCTTTTACCACATAGTGCTCCTGGAGACTAGCACCTAGTTTAGTTAGCTAGTTAGCATCCTAGTGGCTCTCAGGTTCATCAGAAGTCATCGTACTCACACTTGTGTAGATGACCTGCTGCTGTTGAAGGGGGCCCCTAGAACATGAGGACCATTACCTGCCCTCTGCTATCCTCCCAGTCCTGACACACAATGGGCACTTGGAAAGTAGGTACACTATCCAGAAGGCAAAGAAGGTCACAACTGTCCCCAGGACCAAGAGATTTCCGGACACAGGACTTCCAGTGCTAACCCTAGGACATCCTGGGGACTCTAGGGGTGCTTCTTCCAATACTGGTCCTGGGCCTCCAAGATGTTTCATGTGACATCATAGACCCTGTGTTTTACAGCATCACTGAAAAGCCAAACAGGAGTATATAATAACTGCTTGGCTTCTGAACAGCTTCTGCTGTATCCGCTAGCTGCTTTGAACCATGTGATCTGGCCACTCAGCCCCATCACGGGCATCTCAGTAGGCCATTTGGAATAGGCATTCTTGTTCATTCTTTTGGGTTTCTCCACTGGCTACTGGATCTCAGCTAAGTCAAAGGCCTGCAATTGAAGGCTTTAAATAGGCTCACAAGAGGCTGGAAAGATGGCTCAGTGGTGAAGAGGAATAGCTGCTTCTCTAGAGGACCCGGGTTCAATTCCCAGCACCCTCATGGCAGCTCACAACTGTCTGTGAGTCCAGTGCCAGGGAATCCGTGGCACTAGGCATGCATGTGGTGCACATATATGTGCATGCAGGCAAAGTACTCATACCCATTAAATAAAATAAATCAATCCTTTAGGTAGACTCATAAAGCAGAGCAGGAGAGTTACCAACGGGTTCAGAACACAGGACAGGACTTATTTTTCTCCTTGGGAATTTGCCCTTTCTCATCGAAGTGTGATGCTAAGTTTCCTGCCGAATTCACAGGGATGCAGGAAGTCACAGTGAATTCACAGACATGGGGCGAGATGGCTCCCCTCAGCAGCCCCAAGGAGCTGCAAATAAGAAGTACGGAGAAGCAAGCCCAGGGCTCAACAGGGGAGTAAAATAAACTCCTCTGGTTGTCAGCATGTACCCCAGGAAAGCAAGGGCAGACACTTTCTGCCTATTACCCCAAACTCCTGTGTGCAAAACTAGAGGGTCCTGCAGCTGGAAGCGGGATAGCTTTAGCGCTCAGTGTCCTAAATTGGAGTCTCAGCTCTGTTAATTAACATCTATCCATGACCTCGGGCAGATTACTCAGCCACTCTAGGCCAGCTTCTCCATCTGTAAACCAGAACTGGAGATTACCCATTCAAAGCACCTGTCACACCATAAGCACCATAGAGAATGGTGGTTGTCACTGAAAATGTGGCTATAAGCTTGTGTCCAAGGGGAAGGTACTTGAAGCAAAGATGATAACTGGTTCTGTCCCTGGATGATGAACTATTGTTAATCTGGCCAAGCTTCCTGAGCCAGCACTGGCATCCTGGCAGGTGGGAGTGTCTACGGGAGTCTCTCTCAGCATTGACTGATCCCACCTTCCCCGTGTGTCCACACTCATTCTTGGCTTCCATTTGCATTTGACTGGCTCTGGTGTAGCAAGATAGTTACTTGAGCTGAATACTGACAGGCCAGAAAGATAATGCTTATTGCACATTAGAAACAAGAGGCTGACTTAGTTACACCTCTGGTACATCACAAACACAGTCCTTAGCAATCAATTTGCCATTTTGATGATGCACAATAACTGGCCTATTAAGCTAAGAGTTTGCATTCATTAAATGCAAGCAAACAAAGCCTGAGTCAACAGTTGCTCCTCCGATTGTTAAAAGCTCCTCTCCCTGAGGACTATGTGGGAGGTGTATTGCCTTGTTGGAGTAGTGGAACTTCTGAGCAGACAGGGAGGGGGAAAAAAACCAATGCTACTAAAATCCCAGACCCCACACAGGCATCACTGTGGGAGCCAAAGAAGCTACCTGCCCTTCCCTCCAGGGCTGCACCACCCCAATAGCAGGTGTCAGTAACACTTGATTTGATGCTGTTGTTAGAGCTTTTCAGACGCTCTCTTCATAAGGGTAGGGCTTGGAAACAGAAAAGACACGTGAAAAGTGGTGATCCCCATGTTAGACTCTTCCAGAAATAATGGGGGGGTTGAAGAAGGTGACTGAGTTGTAATAGACATCAACTCTCTGGGGTTTGGAGAGTAAACAATGAGTTGTGAGAGGCTGGGCCCTGCCCCTCTGATAAACTAGGTTTGGCCGGCCTTCATAGGTCAATTAAACAGATAGGTAATAGTTAAAAGCAGAGAAAGAGTTATTCAATGTGGCCACATTGGTAAGAGGATTAGGGAGGCCCAATGACCTCCTCCTTGCCCCAGGTCCACCTTCAGGATTCTAACATCAGGTGTAGGTTTATCTGGAGGGCAGGAGGCAGGCATAACTGAGTAGACATAGTCAAGGGGTGGTTCCACCCATCATTGTTGTCTCTGCTTCATCATTTTCTTTAATGTGATCTAACAAGATTTCAGAACTGTGTGAAGTCTCTTTTCCAGAGACAAGTTCCCACTCTGGGTGGCATCAGACTTCAGTCTTCCTTCTCCCACATGAAATTCCTGCGGAAATTCCATTTCCTGGGACACTGTTTTGGTAGTCTGTCTTAGTTAGGGTTTTATTGCTGTGAACAGACACCACAACCACAGCAACTCTTAAAAAGGAAAAACATTTACCTGGGTTAGATCACGTACAGTTCAGAGGTTCGGTTCTTTATCATCATGGCAGGAAGCAAGGAAGCACGCAGGTAGACGTGATGCTGGAGCTGAGAGTCCTCATCTCAACACAAAGGGAACAGGATGTGAACTGAAACGCTGGACACGGCTTGAGCATATGAGACCTCAAAGCCCACCTCCACGGTGACACACTTCCTCCAACAAGACCACACCTACCCTAACAAGGCCACACCTCCTACTAGTGCCATTCCCTTTGGGGGCCATTTTTCTCAAACCACCACATAGTCTAAATAGCCTAATCCCTGGGTTCTTTGGGTTCCTAAGGATTATGATTCAGTATCAGACACTGGGCTATTCTTGGGCCATATCAGCAGTTACTAAGTCCGTTCTGGTATACAAGTCATGACTTACACGTATGCTCACACCCTCTCCTTTCATTTCTCCTCTCTCCTCAGCTGTTACCTAAATTCACATCCTTGCTTGGGTAGCTTCTTAACATATTTGTAAGGGGTAGTGGAGTAGGAGTTCTTACAAGGGGTCATGTTTCTCAGGCTAAACTTGAACTCACTTCTTAGCCAAGTATGACCTTGAACTTCTGATCCTTATGTTTCTACCCCCAGAATGCTAAGATTGCAGATGTGAGCCCCATATGGTCTTTGGACAGAGCTGGGGATTGGCTGTTCAGTGTGCTCGGCAAGCACTCCACCAGCTGAGCTATAGCCACCACTCCAATAGAGCTTCTTAAGAGTCACTGTCTCTTCTCCTGATAATCTAGTGCCATGAAGCTGAACCATTCTGATCTCTTGACTGGTCTAATCTGCTGAAAAAGAGGTGGTGCCAAAATCCACCCAAGGTCTTACTAATCAGCACCCTGCCATGGAAGAAGAAGAGGTTCATGGGGCCTGCCCCTCTCCAGGATTTATACAGTTAAAGTCTGATGGTGGAGGAGATACACTTTCTACAGTGGTATAGCCACTGGTCAGGTGTTCATGTCCCTGTAAATAAACTCTCACCCACACTCTGATAACACTCATTAGGACACACACACACACACACCTGCACATATGTGCCCACATACACATAGAAGGAGGGCTGGCTGGCGAGAGGAAGAAGAACAAATGGTATGAGTAAGAGAGGTGCATGAGGAGGTACCAGGGTTGTGGGCATGGTTAAAATACAGCATGTGAGTGTATGAAAATGTCACATTGAAACACACCATTATGCATGAGTAATATATGCTAATAAAACATTTTTAAAAATAACTACTACATATAAAAAAACTTAATGACTTTAAAAATGCCTTTTCTAATTTTTTAAATTTTCTCTTCAAGTGTCTTTCCCCTGGTAATCTGCTATGAGCATTTAGGTATGTATCCACCTGGACTTTTTCTAGGAATACATGTATTTGATACTTTTCTTTTTCCATAACGTGCAGCAGAGCTTTATAAAAGCTCCCTTCTCCAAGAGGGACTTTCCTGAAATCACATAAAATACCATCCCTGTATGATTCCTCGGGGCCCCATTCACTCAAAATAATGGAAATTTAAATTCATCCGTTCTGCCAGGGGAGTATGCTGAGGCCCAGGACTCTAATTTTTGCTGCTGTTGTATTTCTGCTGTTCCTGCCTCTGCTGGTTTAATTAGCGCATGGTACCATCTGAAGCAATGTCATTTTTATTCCCGCTATGGCCAGAGGCAGTTAACACACAATTCACAGTATTGTTAACTCCGATAAGCCAGTTGGCTTCTTGTCCTGCTTTAGCAACTCCAGAGAAGACACTGTTGTAGTAAGAGGTATGGGCTATGTTCCCAGCACCTGAGAAGAGCGCGGACCCTTTGTTCCGTCTGCCCGGCTCCCAGCTGCCGGGCTAGCTTACATTCGAAATAATCACACAAGAATTGTATTAATTAAATTACTGCCTGGCCCATTAGTTTTAGCTTCTTATACATATTAGTTTAACCCATATCTAGTTATGTGTGTATCACCACGTGGTCATGGCTTGCCGGGAAGATTCTAACCAAAGTCCATCTTGGGCTGGAGAGACATGGCATCTGCTCCAGTGCCTTCTCTCTCACAGCCTTACGTTCTGTCTACTCTGCCCACCTAAGGGCTGCCCTATCAAAAGGCCGAGGCAGTTTCTTTACTCAACCAATGAAAACAACAGAAATACAGAAGGACCCTCCTACACCACACTGTGAGTCTGAGGCTGCAAGACAGAAAACACTTTAGGGCTAGGGACATCACTCGATGGTGTGCTCCTCTACTAGCATGCAAGACGCTCTGGGTCAGTCACAAGCACTTCCTAAACAGGACACGGTGACACACTCCTGTAATGCCAGCCCTTGGGAGGTGTAGGCCAGAGATCGGAAATTCAAGGACATGCTTGGCTGCTTAGCAAGTTCAGTATCGAATAGAAGGACAGAGAGAGAAAGAGAGAGAAAGGGGAAAGAAGGGAGATATTCTCCAAACAGGTCTTAGGAAGAGCTCTCGTCTCCTTTCTGAGCTCGGAGTTATGGACTCCAGGCCATTCACAGGGCTTTGGTCACATGCTAACAATAGACTCAAATGTGAAATTCTCTAAGGACTAACTAAAATTTTATGTTTAATAATAAAAAAGAATAAACTCAAAGACTGACTTAATTATGCTTGCTAACCAGATCCCTGTCACCATCACAAAATATTGGAGAGAAGCAACCTAAAGGAAATAAGATTTCTTTTTGCTCGTGGTTTCAAAGGTTTCAGGCCATGGTCATTTGGTTCCAAGTTTCTGGGTCCTAGAGAGTCTGAATACTGTGCTGGTAGCAGCTGTCGAAGGAAGCTGCTCACCTCCAGGCAGACAAGAGATGGAGAGAGGGGAGAGATGGGACAAAAAATGGTTACAAGGGCATGCCTCTGACACCTAGTTCCTCCAAGAGGATCCTTTGTTCTACAGGGTCCATCACCTCCCAGGATCTCATCCAATTATGAATACACCCATCAGACTAACCCATGAGTGAGATCCAATCAGCCCCTAAAAGCCTGCAGCTTGCTGACAAGCCCTCGGCACATGGTCTTTGGGGGACATTTCAGAGCCAAACCACAGCATTGATGTCACAGAGCAATCACAACTTTTAGGGGAACATGATGAGTGCCCTAATTCTCTGTCTTTAAAATTCAATACTGCAATTCTGTGACTGGTCCCAGAGATGTGTCACAGAGATGCAAGGTATTTGGTCATGTGCACTGGCTTTCAAAATTGGAGAGGTTATATGGATGAACTGGAAATGTCCTGCCCCAGGCTGACACCTGGTTGTTCCACTGTAGAGCTGTGCCAGCTTGAGGCATTCATATAAATTCTCTGAATCCTAATTGCTCTTCTGTACTTAGGGGGTCAGAATGTCACCTAAGGGACCTCATAAGGAGACGCCAGCTGCTTTACATGTAGTGAGCCCTGCACACGTGATTGACAGTGTCAGTTATCAAAGATGGGTTTGCCTCTGTCCTCACACACAGTTTTTGACCATTTCCCAGCAACACAGCTTCATTCTCTCCTCTCCCCAGCCCGAAACCAAAACAAATCACAAGGAGTGGGATGGATAGACAGAATGAGGATTTACTGACCCTGGGAAGGACTCTATGGCTGAAGAGGGGAGGCCACCAGGGAAGTCCACGTTGCCAGGAGGCATTGCTAAGGGTGAAAAGCATTCCCGTTCCCTCCCAGATGGCCAGGCTCCCGCTTCTCAGCTTCTCTCTCCTTCTTCAACTTCTCCAGCCCTGGCTGGGCTCCTCTTTCCTGGGAAACACAAACAGGCGGCGGAGAAAATGCAGCCTGACTTTGAGTTTGTTCCAGGCAAACCCTAAATCTTCCCAGCCTGGGGTGAGGGGATGTTTGCTCTCCTTGGCCTGCCGTTGTCCCCACCCTCAATCTTCTGCATACTTTCTGTGTGCTTTATCTATATGAAATGACAGTTAGTGGCAGAAGAACTGGGTGACTCCCTATGTAATGCCCTGTACCTAAATCAAGGTCTCAAATGGTGGCCTTCATTAATCTGTCAGTCAGAACTAAGCAAGTGGATGGAAACGCTGGATCTGCACACTGCTGAAACTACAAAGGCAAGTCTTGTTGTTGCAGGGCAGAGGGAGCGCCATCACCATTTACTCAGACCCAAGGCGATGTGTCACTCTGTCATGTAGTACGCAGCAAATAAGTGATGAATCCTGCTGCTTGGTTTTGATTTTTATTGCCTCTCATAGAAGACACACAAAACGCTTTGTGTTGAGATCTCACAGTCTAGCTTTGCCTGCTCTATTCACTGTCAGAGAGTTTTCATTATTGTTTTAAAAGGAATACAAGACTATGCTTTTTTGCAAATCAAACAGCACAAAAACGTTGAGGGGGAGGCATGGGGAATGATGGTCCCATGCAGTGCGTCCCCATGCAGTGCGTCCCCCTTAACAGTACCTGCTCTGTCACTTGGCAAAGGTTGGAATCTTTGTCTCCAACTGGACCAATCAGATTTCTCTTTCCTAGAATCTAAAAGCATAATGAAAGGTGAACCAGGGCATCATGTGGCCACAAGCCTCCCACTGACATGGTGGTGGCAACATCTGAAAGCTGAGGAAAGAGGATCCTTGAGTTCAAGATATCCTGAGCTACACAGCCAGAGCCCGTCTCAAAAACAAAGGTTTTCTCCACAGCACAGCATTTATCTGTGCCTGTTGGTTTCAGTCCTTTGCTGTTGATCCCGATGTGATGCCTGCATATTGTACAGTCACACACAGACAGGTGTTCAAAGTGCCCCATTCTTTGTTATTCTGTATCTGATCTTAGTGTGTGCCACAACACACACACACACACACACACACAATGCTCTATGAAATAGAGTGAAGATGTACACAGCTAAAATATAGCACAGTTGTCTATGTAGCTGGGTGTAAGGGTTTTAATATTGATTAAAACCTCTATGTTCTGGAGCCAGTATTTCACCTTTTATGTTGTTATTAATCCCATAATTTCACTTGAGTTAGAATACTCCTGTGAACAAGCATTTTGGAAAAGAGAAAACCAAGATGGAAAAACTCCTGCGTAGTCCAGGCAGGCTTGTAGACTCTAAACAGCCACTAGGATCCACTGTTCCTACTAGCTCCGTAGCCCTCTAAGGGGAAGGGCCAGGGTGCGTAGCATGCTTTGGTCTCTGGGCTTGGCTTCAGCTGATGGAACTGAGGCTATCCAGCATGGAGGCATGAGCGTAAGGAAAGCACTTGGTGTCTTACTGTTTCCTCTTAAGCAGCTCGGGTCCTTTTATGGTTTTTCTTCTTCCTTCCTTCCTTCCTTCCTTCCTTCCTTCCTTCTTCCTTCCTTCCTCTTCTCATTTTTGCCCTCTTTCTTCCTTCCTTTCTTTTTTCCTTTCTTTTTATTTCACTTGGAAAATAGATAGTTTTTGCCTCTCTTGCCCCCTCTGATTAGTTCTTGTGGTAACCAACAGAAGCAGCCAGACAGAGAAAATGATTTCAAAATAGTCTTGCAGAGCCACTCCCCACAACACACGCTCATTTTCCTGAAAAGCGGGACAGAAAGTACATCAAACAGGAGTGGGGCTTGGAACGTTCCAGCCCTTTAGCAATTCTCAGGTTTCTTTTTCTGTCCTCATGACTGGCGTTTTTGTGGACGTTGTAACACACACGAAACATACACAGTAGCTGGCTTGTGGATGATAGTAAGGTTTGGGGCCAAGGGAAAGCTGAAAGGGGGACAGAGGGTGCAGATGTGAGCAGCACTAGAGAGAAGTGCCCTGAAGTTGGGCTGGGGGTGAGGTCGTCCTGTGAACACTGAGGTAGGAATCGGGTAAAATGCCTTCCTGCCGGAGGACTCTTGGGAACTAGCCATGAATCTTGGATTTGTCACACATCTGACGGCTGTTTTCCCCTTTGTCAAAAGCGGTCACTCACCTTGCCTTGTTACCCTACCTTGGCAGGCTGAAACTTCAGCCAGATTAGCAAAACTACTGAGAACTACATAATATATCGCCATCATAATTCCCCAGTCGTTCTTCTGCTGTTCCTTATGCCAGGTGTCCCTAGACCCGTAGCCAGTCTTTAATCTCAGCAGGAAAAAGCCTCCAAGGCTTCTTTCTTCCTTTCTCCTTTGGGGAGATGAAAGGCAGCTGGAGATACTCCAAAGCTAGTCTCAGTGTCAGAGCAAACACGCCCAGCACCCCCAGGACACCTTTTCTGTGAGAGCTCAAGAGTTGGTTCCTAGGGAGAGGTCAGAACCATAGGGGAACTGACAGCCAGCTTCCTACTCCACCCTAGCCAAGATCAATCTGGGTCCAAGACAGGGATGGGGCTGTCCTCACGGCTATCAGTCCACCCCTTTCTTTGCCAATGATTCTAAACCTAGTCATAAGCTAGTAATTCTAGCAGCTCACCCTCCTTGTACTTCACCTCCCTGTGAGTGGTCCTAGGTTCCGGCCCTCAGCACAGGGGAGGAGAGATTCAGGATGCAAAGTGCCAACTTCAGACATGCTTGGACATGACAACACAACAGGATCAAGGAGAGAGTCCCCTTTGCTGACTATCCAGGGAACTTTTGAGGCCCAGAATCCAGTGACACATAAGCTGTGCTGTGTACACCCCTTATCCAAAATGTATGGCCCCAGAAGTGTTTCAGAGTTGACACATTGTGGATTTTAGAACACATGCCTATATCTATCATGATACATCATGGGAATTCCCCTTCCCTGTCCAGCCTAAACACAAAATTCATTTATACATGCTCATATATACTTTATATGCATAGCCTGAAAACAAGGCTATGCAACACACTTAGTGCACCTGTGTTTTGACTATAACCCATCATGTGAGGTCAGGTGTGGAATTTTTCATTCGTGATGTCATGTCTGCACTCAAAATGTTCTGAGCTTGGTAGCACTTTGGACTTGGGATTTTTGGATGAGGGATGCTCATCCTGTGCTGTGATTAGCATACCTTGAGACTTTCAGCAGTCTGTAGTTGGTGCTCCTCCTTTGTCCCGAGGTCTAGCTCCCCTGTTTTCCCATCAGTTAATGGGGTGAGAAGCAGGTGCTCCAGATGAAGTGCATAGAAAGGCTCTCGGCATCCTCTGGCACACAGTGCACGTGCCGGAAATACTAAATTTTGCCCACCAGAACATTTCCTGGGGACTCCCCAACTCTATACCTGGAGAAACCTGGATTAGAAGCTGAGACAGACGGGTGGGCAAGGTGAATGTGTTCTGCATGATGTGACAGGAAAATTTCTCCCTTGTCTCCACAAAGAAGAAACGAGAGAAGAGAGGCGAGGAGAAGAGGAGGACATGCGGAGAGGGTGAAGAGAGGTGATAAGCCCCTCAGAGTTCCAGCAAACTCACTGAACTCCTGATACATGGATGAAAGGCCTGGTTCTAGAACTTCACATCTGGACCTGTGAGGTGGCTCAGCAGGTAAAGACACCTGCTAACAAGCCTGACAAACCAAGTTCAATCCCTGACACCAACTCCATTTGTGGCACACATGAGGGCACATGTGCAGTGCATGTACACACACACACACACACACACAATTAATAAATAAATAAATTGGGGGTGGTGAAGGGATGGTTCAGCAGTTAAGAGCACTGGCTATTCTTCAAGAGGACACTGGTTCAATTCTCAGTACCCAAATGGCATCTCACAATTGTCTGTAATTCCAATTCTAAGGGATCCATCACTCTCATACATGTGGACAGACATACATTCGGGCAAAACACCAATGCACATAAAGTAAAAAGAAATATATCATTAAAACATTAAAAAAAAAACCCTGCATTAGAAGCAGGAAGAGACCCACAGAAACAAGCTTGAGGGATAAAGGTCCAGGGATATTACAAACTAGGAGAGTAGTGGGGTCTTTCCAGCCCAGATAAGACTTTGGATACAGAGAGGCTGCATGCAGGCGGCAATCAGTTCATACCAATGTCATGATCACTGCTATCACCACAGGAGGCACAAAATGGTTTTTGGCCAAAGTCTGGAGCTGAGGAAGCTGGTGCATTCCAAATTAGGGCTGCACCACAAAGGAAACTGGACTCACCCCTTGGTAGAAAAAGGAAGCCTCTCTGTGTTCACTATTCCCCGGGCCATTATCCTGAGTTTTCATGTGCCCTTCTGTTTCTCTGCCAGGTGCTTTGCAGTCCAGAGGCATTGGACTTTCCTGGGTCTGGAGTCCCTTCTCTCCCATGGGAGCTGCTCAGGATTCCGAGGACAGTCTCCTGCACTGCGGTGAGCCCCCAGTTATAAATTACTTACCTGCTGGTCATCATTTTAACATAAATGGATTTTAAAAAGCAGCAAAGAAATATATTTTCATTTGGAGTTAAAGCATCCATTTTTTATTTGAGCCAAGCCTGATGTAGGAGAAATGGCAGAAGAATAGCTCCGAGGCTAATAGAGTTAATGATTATGATGGAGATCCCAGGAGCTGCGATATTTCACTCCAGTCGCCTCCGTCCCAGCTCTGCTGCCTGCAGTACTTTCTTCCCTCTCACGTCCACCTCCATTAACACCCACCACAGATGATGGGACCATTATGATAATATCTCTGCTCTCCGCAGCCTCGATTGGTCTTGACACATTATCACCCTAAGAGCTCAGCCACATCACACTAAGTCCTATTTATAATAACACTTGGCAGGAGCCACTAAAATAAAACCTGGTACTCACGGGCCACCTTTCATCGGAGGAAATCAGAAAGCTTTACAAGCTTAATTAAGCTTCAGCGTCTGTGTGACTGATGAGACTCGGGCCTGGGCAAGCTGGAGAGGTGCAGAATCACTAATTGCACACTGGGTAAAGCTCTAGGCAGCCACGAAGATCAAAATCAACAAAGCTTGGGAGAGTCACTGCATCTGGCAGAAAATGATTGCTGAGTGAATTTCTTCAAGGTGGGTTGAGACGATCCAAGAGTGATGAGGGGTGCAGAAGTTCTCATACCATGCCTCTCCGTCTAGGGATGGGTCTAGCATTTGCTTCATTCATCAAAAGAGGATTAATCAAATTCAAATGCTTTTAAGAATTAAGAAATAGGCCAGGTAGTGGTGACACACATCTTTAATACCGGTACTCGGGAGGCAGAGGCAGGAGGATCTCTGTGAATTTGAGGCCAGCCTGGTCTACAAAGTGAGTTCCAGGACATCCAGGCCTACACAGAGAAACCTTGTCTTGAAAAACAAAACAGAAAAAGGAGAAGAAGAAGAGGAGGAGGAGGAGAAGGAGGAAGAGGAGGAGGAGAAGGAGGAAGAGGAGGAGGAGAAGGAGGAAGAGGAGGAGGAGGAAGAGGAAGAGACATGGTAACCCACCCTTGGGCACTTGGCCGCTCTACTCACTTACTGCTCTCTCTGTTACACCTCAAACTGGAATTTTGCCTAACATGGCCTGCACGACCATCTTAGCATCTGTGTCCTCAGGGAAGCCTTCTTGGATTGGACTTCCCTGGCAGGATCAGTTACTCCCTGTTCTGAGTTCTAATGTTCTTTCTAAAATAAAGTCCCAAGATTGTTACAGCAAGCAATAAAATTTTATTGAGCAATTACTAAATGTGGAAGGTACATCTCATCTACACAGCAATGAAATATGGAATTGTTATCTTCTCTTCACAGATGAGTTAACAGGCCCAGAGAAGTAAGGGGGTTTTCTTTAAGTACAAGACAGCCTGGCTGTAGTGCACATAGTCCCAAAGACCAAAAGCACAAGCACCCCAGCAGTCTGGCTGAGATTAAGGAGCTGTTTACAGGTCTGCTCCCTTCTTTAGTTTGCTTGCTCTCCTGTAAGGGCATGGAGCATATAGAAATAATAGACAAACACGAGGGAAATCCAGGGAAGGGCAGTCATTTGCCAATGAACTCAGGCAAACCAGGAACTCTCTGGTTCTTTCCATTCTCCTCCACTATCCCGAAAGTGAGAACTTAAGTCACCTTTCCCTACATGACGCCTGCCCCAATTGCAGGCCTCCCATCCGTATCTAAACCTCACCATTTGGATCAGTTACTTTTCCGTAACTGTGACCAAACTATGTGAGGGAACAATTTAAGTAGGGGGTTTCTTTCAGCTCACAGTTTCACAGGGTCAATCACCCTTGACCCTGTTGATCCCAAGCCTACAATCTGGCAGAACATTGTTGCAGTGAGGCATATGATGGAGGTAATCCACTTGTGGCAGACAAGACGCAGAAAGTCAAGAAGGGAAGCTCTGACACTCAATTCCCTAGCCCAGAAGTCTTACATCATCTTCTCCAATTAGGACTCAAATATGTGCTGTGTGTTGCTAAATTAATTTGCCCATATTTTCCCCTGTAGAAGAGGCACTAGTCTCCAGCCAGTGCACACACACACACCTTCTTCAAACATAGGCCCAAAAGTCAGCTCCCTGGAATAAAGATAATACATGTTAGCAGGAGTTGGAGGAGTTTGTGTCAACTCTTTCTTTTCAGGAATACTGTGCACTCCTAAAAGTGAGGCTCCCTCAGACACGTGGGGGTAAGTGTACTTAAAAACTGTTTTGTCCCCTGGCCTTCCCTGAGCTAGCTATGGGATTTAGCTGGGACCAGGAATTGGAATAGTCTCCTCTTACCCATGCTCACTTTCCATGGTTTCGGTTACACTCCAGCCTAAAAATGCTGGATGGAAAATTCTAGAAATAAGCAATTCATAAGTTTTTAAATTGTGTGCCACTTGAGTAGTGTAATGAAATCTCCCACTCTGGATATGAATTATCCTTTAGCCCAGGGTATCATGCTGTACATGCTGCCGGCCTGACGCAAACCTCTTACCATCAGACTATCACAGCATTGGGGCACTCCTTAACAATCCCAAAGCTCATTAGCAAATGCAGAGGAGGCACCAGGGCATAACAATGGGTAAACTGTGTGGCAGTCCAGCAGAGCTTACATGGAAAACAAAAGGAAAAGGATTCAGTATTATGTAAGGCCTCAGGCATTCACTGGATATTTTGGAAGATAATCCTTTTGGATAAGAAGGACTGCCTTTGACAGCCACATATATGAGGATAAGATCAGCTAAGCAATCTTGGGGGCTCATGTGGAAGCCACATGTTGCCATCTTCTCTCACTTGCCACCCTATTTTTCTAGATGAGATTTCTCATGATCCTAAAGTTTGTCATTTTGGCTAGGTTGGCTGGTTAGTGAAACCCAAGATCTTCCTGTCTCTATGCCACAACCCTGGGTTTACAAGCACACACCATACCCACCTAAAATGTGACTTTCATGGACTTAAATATCTCTCCAGACACACTTAAGTGATTCTTTAAAGGCACACATCATGGTCATAGTGTCTTAATTAGGGTTTCTATTGCTGTGAAGAGACACCATGACCATGACACACACACTCTCTCTCTCATATCAACTCTTATAAAAGAACATATTTCATTGGGGCTTGTTTAAAGTTTCAGAGATTTAGTCCATTATTGTCATGGTGAGAAGCCTGGCAGCATACGGACAGACCTGGTGCTGAAGAAGGAGATGAACAATATACGTCTTGATTCACAGGCATCAGAAAGAGGACTGTGTACCACACTGGGCATAACTTAAGCATATGAGATGTCAAAGACTGCGTCCACAGTGACACACTCCACCCCCAACAAGGCCACACCTCCTAATAGTGCCACTCTCTATGAACCAAGCATTCAAACGCACGGGTCTATGGCAGGGAATACCAGTTCAAACCACCACATATAGCAAGACCAAGAAAAGGAGAACACTCCTCAGACAAAAACAAAACAAAACAAAAAAACCCAACTATGCCCTGGAAGAGAAAATGGGGAGTAAAGACCGCCTTGATTTCAGCGGTTACAACAGAGCATCACAGCCCAGGTAGCTCAAAAAGCAAATAGTATTTACCACACTTCTGAAGACTGAGGAATCTGAGAACAAGGTACACAAGATTTACTGTCTTTTGAAGGCACTCCTATGGGTTCATACCCAGCAGTTTCTAACTGGGTCTTCATACAACCAAAAGAGCACTACTTATGGGGTCTTTTTACAAGGACATTAATCCCTTTCATGAGGGGATAATGACCTTTATGATCCAATCACTTTCCAGAAGTCCCTAAAGCTAAGACAATGGCGTTAGGGTTGGGAATTCAATACACAAGGCTGGAAGAGACACAACCGTCCAGCCATAACAAACACACACAATGGAATTGTAGCTGAGTTAGAAAGCTGTCCAGGGTCAAGTTCATAACAAACAGACACAATGGAATTGTAGCTGAATTAGAAAGCTGTCTGAGGTCAATGGTATTGACCAGCATTGAAGTCATGGAATCAGAGAAGTGTCAAGAATCCTCTTTCCCCTCTCTCTCACTTGTCCTGTTTATCAGGGGAGTATTGCTTTATTGGGACAGGGTCTCACCAAGTAGCCCAGGCTGGCCTCCAGCTTACAATCCTGCTTTCTTCTCCAGGAAAGAGGGATCTCTGATGTGCACCACCACATCCTGCTTCCTCTCTGACTTTCGTAGAAACATCAGAAAGGACACACTTGGGCATCTCTATCATTGTGAAGGGTCTGTAACTCGGCAGAAAATCCAGAAAAAATCAGAATGAAAGGGGTCAGGTGCAGAGGCAGCACTGAGTGGGTTACCCGCAGCTACGGGGAGGCTCCCGGCTTTTAACATGAGTTCACTGGAGCCAGGCACATGATGAATGCCTGCCATCCTAGCCACCAAAGAAGCCGAAAGCACTGAGAAAAAAAGAACTTACGTTACACATTGAGGTCGGGACCACAGCCAGGACACCAAGAGAGAGAGATCCTTCATCATTTCGCTCAGTAGCAACCCCCAAAAAATGTTTCAAAGTAAACGTTAGTTTGAGTTGAATTTTTGATTTAATGCAATCATTTTTATACTTGACATTGCCTCTACTATTTACAACACACAAAAGGTTCTGGAACTCAGCTCTGCCACTTGGAAGTCATGTGATATCAGACCACTGACTTCCGGCTATGCTTGTGTTTTGAAATCTGTATGATGAGGACAATGATATTTGTTGGGAGGACTACATGGATGAATAAAGCCCATGCTGGGCCGAGTCCCGCATCACGCCCATAAGTGAGGACTCAGTAAGTGCCTGCTAATGCAGTTGTTATGGTTACTGTTAATATTTCACTTGAGCTGCATACCAACCTGTAAGTTAGGTGCGATTTATTATCCTCATTTCTCAAGTCGAGAAATTGAAACGCATGGAGGATAAAAACTAACCTAAGGAACAAGTCGGAAAATGGAAATGCCTGACTCAGAAATCTTCCAACTTTTCAGCCTCAGTCCCTGCTCCCAGCGCTCACCCTATGTCTTCGGTGTTGCCCAGGAAGTGCAATTCTATGAGTCTGACCATTGTTCACATAGGGCTAGCTACATCCAAATATATTTGGACATATTAGAGGTCTAAACTCAAGGAATACTAAGAAAGTCTTAAAAGAGCAAATAGGTTCCCATTTGGGGATAGGTGAGTGGTGCCTCACCACTAAGCAACTGTCATAGGCTGAAAGAGGTGGCATTTCCCTGTCACAGAGCTTCAGGGAAAGCATGTTTGCGGTCTTGGCGCTCCAAAGCTAAGGATCTCAGAGGGCTATGGACTAACAGGGAAACAGAGGCACATCTGTAAACACGGTCTGCTCAAACGTCACTGTAAATCCAACTACATCCCACTCTGCAGGGCATGATTGTGTGTGTTTCCTTTCTCCAGCTTATTCCTCTGGGTTTCTGCAATTCTGCATTTTAACCGCTAAAGTTTTTATGCGTACACCCTGCCCTGTAAAGAATGTGCTTAGTCCTGGGGCCAACACAAGGGTTGCTCAGTGGTAAAGCCAGCTCATCAAGATCTTAGCCTGTTCCTTCAAGCTTCAGGTTCTTCGGCGCCCTTACAGTGATCATGAGGATTTGGAATTTGAGATGGTTTGTTTTGAAGTCAACTTTCCTGACTAATAATCACGTGCTTGCTTCCCTCACATTCCTTATACAGAGGTCTAACCAATACTTTATTCTTTTTAAGAACGTCAAAGAAAAGTTTCTTTGTGTCCTGTAGCAGTGGGCTATTTAAAGAAACAAACTTTGATAATGATACTGGAAAGTTTCATCTCATTCCAGATTAATCAGCAGACTGTTACTGAATACCCACTAAATGCCAGGCTTTGTGCCCTGGCCACTATTAAACAATGGGCAAGAGAGACTTCCCATGCAGTTTACAACAATGGATCATTGGGAGCTGCACGTTCACAGCCAAAAACACAGAGCCACCAACCACTTTGAATTGTTCCATTGCCCTCAGGACATAACTTGGCTCACGGTGGCATTTAGTATTCTGAGTTTAACTTAATCACACACTATAAAATGCAGTTCTCTAATTAGATAATGTTCTGATTATGCCCACAAGGTGGCGATCTTGCTTACAGTTCGCCCACACTGAACCCAATGCAGGGAAGGAAAGAAAACAACCACCACCCAGAAGTTAAACCAAAAGATAAAAATGAAATTCAATGAATTCGGTACTCATTTCATGCAATATACTATATTAGCTGGTAAATGAAATAAAAATTTGATAAGAGACAGTCTCTGCTCCCTAGGGAAAGAGGAGGGGAGAGCTTACTCGAGGCAAGAAAAAAAGTACTTTTTAATGAATTAATATATTGTGCTGGATCTATATAGAAGGCATTGTAATTCTTATATAAGATAAGAGCTATAAAAAATCCTGTGGTCAGGAACACATTCAATAAAGACCCTACACTTAAGCCAGTACACACAGATGGGAAAGAAACCCACGAAGGTCTTAGATCAGTGCTGGGTCAGGGATGTCCTGGGAGGTTGATGTCTCTACTCTGTCACAAGCATTACATGGTCTACCCTGTATCTCCAGAATAAATATACACAGTGCAGCAGCTGTAACACAGCTGAAACCTCTCATGTGCACTGAGTGATGTAAAAGGAGCGGGAACTACAATGTGAAAGGAACCTATTTTAAACTCTGCTTGTGGGACTGGGGTTGAAACTCAGTGGAGCGAGCCTGCCTAGGGGCACAGGTTTTAGGACAGTTACCAACGCTGGCTCTCAGGAAGACTGCACCCTCACAGCCCCAGTCTTGGGACTATGAATCTCCAATTTGGGATCTAGGATACAAGGAGGGAAAGGAGAGAGCCAGTTTGTTTCCAAGGGATTTCCTGGTAAATTGAACCCAGGAAGATCTGGACAAAGATGCATTGATTTTCAGGGTGGGTTTTTGTTTTGTTGTGTTTTTCCTCCACTGTGTTTCCAGCCCCCACCCCACCCCACCCCCCGCCGCCACTACTCCTTTTTCCTTTGCACTAAACCAGTAAATCCAAATGTTATTTATTTTCCTTTGTTTGGGTGAAATTTATAATTGGGAATAATGTGACCAACTAAACGACAACTTAAAAGTAAATTGAGAATGCTGGAAATGAATGTTTGTATTGGTCTATATGTCGCTATTTCTATATATTGAACTTTCTTTAAAAAGATAAAACCAAGTGGCAAGTGACCAGAAGACCTGACTTGGATGTTCAACTTGCACAGCAAGATTTAATTCCCAGTATCCCTAGAAAAAGAGGCCAATCTCTTTGCTCTTAAGCCTACAGTGACCCATACTGGGGAGCTTGCTCCGGAAAGGAGTTGTAAGTTCAAAGTCATTGGCTACAGATGGTTCCTCTGCAAACTCGAGTCATATCCTCTGGGGCTCGAGACATTCCCGGGAATTTACATAAGGCAGTATGAATCACAGCAAGTGAGGTTGCAAAAACACCCGCCCTGATCCTTGCCCTGCAGCGCCTGGACTCCGGTGGGGGTCTGTCTGAAGTTTCCAGGAGAGCAGACACAGTCCAAGCAAGGGGACTAGGCAATCGCCCAACTCCCACGGGAGTGCTGGACCCGCGGCTACCTCCAGGCCCTAGATTTAGTCTCTGCCTCTCCCGCTCCGACGCCCCCACACGGACGCCACTAGCCCAGCTTCCTCCCGGCCCCGAAGTCCTGGACCTAGCGTGGGGCCACCTCTCGCTCCTGGAAGGATCGGTTGCCGCTTTAAGGGAAAGAGGAGGGGAAGGGGCGGGGGAGTGGGGGGCGGGGAGAGGCGGCAGAGGAGGGGGAGGGAGGGATCCCCCTTGCTCCCACGTGGTCCGGGCGCCTGTGAATCGCGCCCGCCGGAGGGTCTCACAGCGAAATACAAAAGCAGCTGGGAAGCCACGGCGAGGCGAGTTCCCAGCGCCCGAGCAGAGCGCTGGCCAGAGCCCCGCAGAGCGCCGCGGCCGCAATGGGGCTCCGGCACCCGAAGTCCCGGAGCCAGCCAGCAGCCGAGCCCGCCTCATCGCCCGCACCCGGGTGCCCGGGCTTGGCTTGAAGCGGCGGCGGTGGCACCGGCGCGCCGGCAGGAGCATGGGGCGGAGGATGCGGAGCGCCGCCGCCGCCGCCGCCACGGGGCTCTGGCTGCTGGGGTTGGGCTCGCTGCTGACGCTATGGGGAGGGCTTCTGCCACCACGGACCGAGCTGCCAGCCTCCTGGCCGCCCGAAGATCGACTCCCCAGGCATCCGACCGAGAGTGGCGGCCCCGCGCCCGAGCCGCGCTTCCCTCTGCCCCCGCCCCTAGCGTGGGACGCCCGCGGCGGCTCCCTGAAAACTTTCCGGGCGCTGCTCACCCTGGCGGCCGGCGCAGATAACCCGCCTGGAAGGCACCCGGACGATCACGGGCGGCACGTGCCAGCCGGGCTGCCCAAGCCCGCGGAGCGCACGGCGGTGCACGGGGGCATCTTCTGGAGCCGCGGCCTGGAGGAGCAGGTGCCCCCGGGCTTTTCCGAAGCCCAGGCGGCAGCGTGGCTGGAGGTGGCGCGGGGTGCTCGGGTAGTGGCCCTGGATCGCGGAGGCTGCGGACGCAGTTCCAACCGCCTAGCCCACTTTGCCGACGGCACCCGTGCCTGTGTACGCTATGGCATCAACCCGGAGCAGATCCAGGGCGAGGCCCTGTCCTACTACCTTGCGCGCCTGCTGGGCCTCCAGCGCCACGTGCCGCCGCTGGCACTGGCTCGGGTGGAGGCTCGGGGCGCTCAGTGGGTGCAGGTGCAGGAGGAGCTGCGCGCCGCGCACTGGACCGAGGGCAGCGTGGTGAGCCTGACGCGCTGGCTGCCCAACCTCACCGACGTGGTGGTGCCCGAGCCCTGGCGATCAGAAGACGGCCGTCTGCGGCCCCTGCGCGACGCCGGGGGCGAGCTGACCAACCTCAGCCAGGCAGAGCTGGTGGACTTGGTACAATGGACCGATCTGATCCTCTTCGATTACCTGACGGCCAACTTCGACCGGCTCGTAAGCAACCTCTTCAGCTTGCAATGGGACCCACGCGTTATGCACCGCGCTACGAGCAACCTGCACCGAGGACCGGGAGGGGCGTTGGTCTTTCTGGACAATGAGGCGGGTTTGGTACACGGTTACCGGGTGGCCGGCATGTGGGACAAATATAACGAGCCGCTGTTACAATCAGTGTGTGTGTTCCGAGAGCGGACTGCTAGGCGAGTCTTGGAGCTGCACCGGGGTCAAGACGCCGCGGCCCGGCTGCTGCGCCTCTACACTCGCCACGAACCACGTTTCCCAGAGCTGGCCGAGCTCGCAGACCCCCATGCTCAGCTGCTACAGCGCCGCCTTGACTTCCTAGCCAAGCACATTTTGCACTGCAAGGCCAAGTACGGCCGCCGGCCCGGGGACTCAATGGCACTCCAAGGAAGAGAGGGAGTGGGTTATGAATGATGGTTAGAGGGCTGTCTTCTCTGCCACTGGCTAGGACCAACCGGCCAACGCCCACACAGCGGCCTGATCGCGAAGCTGTCTAAAAACTTGTGTTTTACCCACTTGCCCCTTTCTTTTTATGCCAGGCGGTTTCTTTGCCAAGTTCTGGAAGGGCAAACTCACTGAGGCGAGAATTATAACATTCCCTCCACCCAGCTTTTAAAAGGGATTCTTTTCTGTGCTTGCGTGGAGATTGGATCCGAAGAAACTGGCTGCTGGGGTTTGGCCCCCGAATGGCAGTCTCAATGGGAGATGCAGTCCGTTCTTGTCGCTCCCTCCACCCCTTCCCAAAAAGGAAAACTTCCGTTTGAGCCCTTGAGCTAATCCTGCTATTTCCTATCAAACACAGTACTGGTGGAAGGAGAGCAGGCTGTGACAAGGGCTGGTGGAGCCCCCTTCCTGTGTTCTTCCTTTGTTCCAGCGCCGCGATGGTGAGATAACTGTTCCAGGCTGAGGGACAGCTCTGGATAGGACAAAGAACAAGACTCCCCCACCCCTGGGAGCCCTACAGACCCTGGCGATTTGTCTGACTCATTCCCCAGCTCTAGTCATTTTGGCCTGAAGGCTGTGAATTCAGGACTAGCTGTATGCAGCAGAGTCAGTAATGAATCTCTTCCTGCTTCTCCCAGCTGACCAAAAATATGACAATGATGATGCTCACCAGAAGAAGAAAAAATCAATTCCATGCACTTTACTTTGTTTTTAATTTTTTAGTAAGAAAAACTTTTTTTATTTGACAGATTTTGCCTTCTATGTATATATGTGCATAAATTGTGGTGTAAATAGACTAAACAAACTTATATTTCAATAAAAGGGAGTTTAAAGTTTAGAATTTAATTCTTGTGGCTTGATCTGATTAAGGTTCCTGATCTCATCTACTTCTGGAATACTGATCTAGTTTTGTCTGGCTAATGGGTGTGCTTTGTAAAACAAAGCATGTAGTTCCACCCGCTTTGTGGTTGGGGAGTGAACAAAGGCAAGAGTGCAAGAGTCCCTGTCTCCACTCAAATGAACCTAGGACTGGAAAATTGAGTTCAGCCTAGAAGGGGAGGAAGGGAATAGGGAGAGATGAAAGAAAAATGCCCCAGTTCCTAGCAAATAAAACTGATCTGAAAGGATTTCGCTGTAATATATTCCTATATTAATCATTTGGTAAGTATGATAGAACCAGATGTGCAGACTAAAACATGACAAATGCCCCCTTTTAAACTTCACTGCAGTGGTCACGTGCTCCAGGCTATTTCCAACGTTGTAATTGCCATGCAACACACTGTGTGCAGATAATAAGCGGAGCACATACTGCAAACAGGTAGAGAGTGTTATAAATTAATTCTGCCTTTTAATCTCTGGCATACATTCCACTGCATTCAAGAGATAATCTCCAACATCTGGACTCCTGGTGCTCTGTGGCTATTGGGCTGCGTGTCCTCTCAAGGCAGCCACTGGGACAAGAAAGGGTACAGTAAGTACTTTAGTCCCTGACATTTGGATTGCTGCCTTTGGGAAACTCAAAATCTAGAAAATTTAGATTGGTATCTGGGCCCAAGTGAGCTTGCCTATGACTTTTTCATTTAATGATCTTTAATCCAGGCAACTTTTAGTTACAACTCCAATAGCTTTTTATTTCACTTGCATTTGTAAACCTGGAGTTTTATAGACCCGGGAAAATATTAGGTCTCTGTGGGATCTCCTTCTCACTCAACCCTGTAGCATAGTGTGTGATTTAACTATTTAATGTCATCCTCGTGTTTTCAGTGACTTACTCTAGCTTTAAGAAAAATACAGCTCATGAACTGTGGTGTAAGCCAATTTTTTTTTTTCAGAGACTAACTAGAGAATGTGCTGATAATGGCAAATACATCTTCTTTCAAGACCTCTGATAATTACGCTTTTGAAAAAGAGACATTTTTCATTTCTGGTGATAAATAACTAGATTTGCTGTTGAGGTTTATGGAGGCTGCTCCAAGAGAAGGGTAGATACTAGTCCACTGGCGTTTTTCCTCAGCACGTTTCACTGAAGGAAACCATGAGTAGACAGAAGTCTGGAGTTTCACCAACTGCCCAGGAAATCCACCCTGCTCTGACACAGCTTCCTTGGGCAAGTTCTGGGCCAACGGCATTCTCCACATTCTTCCTGTGCTTCAGCTCCAAGCCCAGACTTGACCATGGGTAACCATAAACACGAAACAGAGCACGAAGTAAAGGGTTCTCAGACTCTCTAATGAAGCATATCTGCCCGTTGGCAAAATTGGTTTAACTACTTGGTAGCGTTGTTAAGGGAACTAAGGCCTAATTATAGACAAAGGGCATTAACTGTTGGTATTCCTCGTGGCTAGACAGTAGGCCGGGGCATGGAAAGATCCATTAGCATTGTGCTATGCTCAATGAATGCTCCTAGGGATAATTCATTTTTGAACTGGGGATGACTTAGGAAATGTAATGGGTGCTGCAGGGAGACCATAATCTGAGTTCTGTCCCTCACATATTTACCTTCAGCACGCCATTTAACTCAGTTCCCTCATCTGTGACATGGAGATGCAATCAGGAGTACTGTGGGATTTAAATGTTAACGTATAAAACATACACATAAGAAACACGTTTTAAAAAGAATCCTCGGTTCACATTCCTCTTAAAGGGGAAAAACTAAACCAACCTTTTCCCCCAACACTCCAGTAAATTTCTACTCAAGTTCTTCATCAAAGCCAAATCTACCTGTTTCCAAGGTCAAGATGAGTTTTGACATGTGCTGATAAATTAACGAAGTGTTTGTTGAGAACCCTCTTCTAGCACTGTGTAAAACATTGGTTCAGTCAGCCAAGGGCCTAGGTGTGATTTCCACATGGTTTTAAGTGGGTATTTTCAGAAACCAGCACACCCTATGTACCAAGGCAGCTGGACTAAAATACATGCGAGAGATTTAGAAGAGGAAAGGAAAAAAATGTGTAGATGGCTCGTTGCAAATCCATCACCTCTTCTGGAAAGCATCAGAAAGTGATGAGTCTTTGCAAGAACAATCCTCTTCCCAATTCCTTCTGCCAAGAGAAAGCAGACAGTTGACCTTTCTCCTTGGGTCTGACTGTTGATTACTTCCCTCTGCCGGTGACATAGTTCTAAACTCTATTAAGCATGCTCGCACTCCTGTCTTCAAATCAGAAAGAAAAACAAATTATTGTAGCACATCTTGACACTTCTCAGCCTTCTGACTGCAACTGTAGCTAGGAAAGACCTCTGCAACCTGGAAGCTGATGGTGTGAACTAAATGAGTAAATATTTACGATATTTTCAGAAGAGTGCCTGGTACGCGGGAACCACAAGAGGGATTTATTGATGCGGTAGATCATTCCTCCTCTGAGTCAAAACCAGAGACACTTTAGATGCCAGCCGGGATCCTCTCACAACCCAGCCTTATCATTGTTACAGAACGCTTTATGCAGCCTAGAGTGCATGAGTCTGGTAAGAGTTACCTAGAGCTCATGGTTGCCAGTAGACCACTATTTCTGAAGATGCCCTCTGTGATAGAGTCAGCATGGGGCCTCCCCCCTCTCTTACAGCAGGCTGTAGTTCTATTTCTCATGTGGCCTGTCAGCTTCAGGGAGCAATGAGCTGTGGAATTCTGCAGGCTCCTGAGATAGCAAGATTATTTATGAGTCATGGATCACCTGACCTTGGGTACTCATTGCCCCTCCATGTACCTGCCTCATCCCACACAACCACTGATCCCAGGTAATAGAAGGGCAGAGGCATGTGAGAGAAGGAGGAAAGAAAGCCCAGTAGCTCCAGGAAAGACCTGCATATCAGCTGCTGCAGTGACTAAAACCCCCTTTAGTTACTGCTCTCAACACTGCCTGCTCAAGGCACCTTGAGGGAAGGAGAGTCTGGGAGGGGAGTGTGTTGTGGAAGGAAAGTCAGGCAGCCGGGGTGTAAGGCAGTCAGGAAGCAGCAAGAGTTGTATCTGGTACTCGGCTTCCTTTTTCCCTTATAGCCAGTTCATAAACCATGTTGCCCACACTTAGGCTCTTGCCTCTTCAACTCGACCTGAAAACATCTTCATAGACATGACTAGAAATATGTCTCCTAGGTGTTTCTGGAGCCTGTCAAGTTGACAGCCAACCTCCACAGAAGCAAATCACCTCCAAGCATATTTTGGTGCATAAAGTTTAATGGAAAGGATTCTGGGAGTCAGGAGACCCAGGCTGCTTCTGGCTTCTGATTTGAGAAAGTCATTCTTCTCCCCTGTCTGACTCCGATCTTTTATAAGGAAGAAGGTGTTAGTTACATGACGAATCTGTTAGTTTCCAGAATCACAGTATACTTTACATTGTGACCTAAGACAGACAGACACACACGCACACACACACACACACACACACACACGAAACAAGTCTCAGTAAACAATATTGTGACACATTTTTTGTTTTATTCAATTGTGCTCTGTTCTTTTCCTCCACTTCCAAGTGCTAATTGGAGCCCTGTACACTGCTTTCCTAACTGATCAGAGGGGCACAACCTACACAATACAAAACACTGCTTACCTCCTCACTAAGCTCCTTCCCAGCTCTCAAACTCCAGGGAAATTCCCTCTACAGCCAGTTTATACCCCACTGCCTTTCCCTCCAAAGGGAATACAAATAGGCTTCAATTTTGTAGACTGAAAAAAAGACTGAAGGGCTTCGTTCAAAATGTAGCTGAGAGAGCCACTCACATCTTCCACGGGGTCTCTTCATAAACACTTCTAAATGTGGGAAGCAATGTCTAGTCTGCTCGGAGCATGTACGAGCAAATAATGCTTTGAAGTTAAAAAAAAGAAAACAGTAACTCTTTGCATCTCTGCCTCCACGCAGCCCAAGGACGGCTCAGGAGGACAGTTTCTTTTCTATGTATTCATAAAGATCAGATGTAAAGTCATCATTTTTTAATGCAACTGTTTTACCAGTTTCTCTTTCTGTGTCCTGCTGTGGGGGAAACTGCATTAATAAACTATGTCTCAATGCTGCCTAGCTGGAATTTTTTTTCTCTGCAGGACTCCACCAAATATAGCAAAGGAATGCTTATTTTATTTATCTTTTCAACTTTATTTCCATTTCAGATATGTCTTCTTGGCAGTTTTGAATTTTTCTCTTAATGGCTCTTCATTATTTTTTAGGAGACTAGAGAACTAATTGTTTGTTGAGGAAACAACCACAAAAATTATGTCTTCCCCCTTTCTTGGGTGCCATATGGTATCTTTTATGGTTTTAATAGTTATTTTATTTCCCATCCAGAAAAGTTAAGTAGCTTATAGAGCTCTCGTTTTTCTAGTACCAGCTCACAGATTCGACTCTGCTGAGAAATTGTGGGTTATAATAGAAACATGTCACTTTTAAGCCAATGGCTCTATATTCTGCAGCTGTCTCTGCCTGCTGTTTATAGCTTCCTGGAGATGACTTTTTTTTTCTTTAACATCCATTAAAGATTTTGTCCCATTCTATAAATGGCCTGAAAAGGTAAGATTAAGAGACTGACCACAGTGGTCTTTTTTCTTTGACGTTGTAAATGTGTATGTGCAACATAAAATGGCAATTTTAATCATTTTAATTGTACATTTTATGGCATTATGCATACTTACAAATATTTCTAGAACTTTTCCATCAATCTCCAAAAAATAATAAAATAACACCACAAAGCAGTAACTCCCCCTCCCTCGCCTCCCCTGCCCTCCAATCACCTTTCTGTTTGTATAAAATTGCCTGTTCTAGGTATTTCCCTTCAGTGGAATCGCCTGGCATTTGCTTTAGTTTTCTCTTACATCCATGGCCACTGTCTTGGTCAAGAAGGCAATGCGATAGAAGCGAGGCGCTGGTTTTAGAAACTGGCTGTGTCCCATTTGAATCTCATTTCCACTCCATAATAACTCCGGAAGTTGCGTCAACTTGAGATCCTCCTTAGCTTCCTCTGGAAAAGCCATGGGGAGATGACAGCATCTCTGGAGTCCCTTTCGGCTCTAGGAAAACACTTACACGTGGCAGCTACCCAGGTGGGTGAGTGCGAGTTCTAGCTTCCAGTCTCATTTCCCTACCTGTGGAGTAAACGACCTTTACTCTTTCTAGCCCTAAGCGAAGTGCTGTGGGTTCATTGGTGAACCAGAGAGGTAAAGGATTTGCCCTTGTGGAGCTTAGAATCTAGAAGGGAAATGGAAACTTGTCTAGGAGAAATCAGATGTGATAAGCTAATCACAGTAGAGAAAAGTGCAATGTGATTTTGTACTGTAACAACTTAGGCTGACTTAGAGGGAGGTCAAAGAATGTTGACAATTTGGCCTTTTATGTCTTCGAAATTTAGAGCAGTATTGGCAGGGAAGGTAAAATATGAGATTTTCATCATAGTTCCCCCCCCACACACAAACTATCTGTAGCTGTTCTGGACACCAGACTACTAGAGAGTGTGGTCTCTGCTGCTTCTTTCGGGAGGCTGGGGGAGCCATAAGTAGGTGGTTTAAGTTTTTCCAGTAGATTGTTGTCTGCAACATGACATACATTTAAATATTAATCTTCCCAAGGTGGGGTGCATGGGGAGGGCACGGCAGGAATTAATATCAGGGGGAAATTAGGACTGTCAATAATATTAATAGCTACTTTTTGCTGACTGCATATTAACAAACAAGGCTTTGTGTTACACATCTCCTAGAGCTCTGAGGATTAGCACTGACTGGATATTTCTTTTACAGATTGGAAAGGAAGGGTCAGAGGAAGCCAAGTGCGCCTGTGGCTGACTGAGGCAAGGGGCTATGTCTTAAAGACAAATTTCTCTAGTATAAAATGCTTTCTCTCTCTTCCCTTTGTTTCCCCAGCTTTTTAATTAGTCCTTTAAAACTATGTTCATACCCATACCTTCTCCTTTGTTGCCCTTTAATTCCTATATGAAGTTTCTATATATGGCCCATTGCTTTAGCTTTTTTGATAGAAAATTATGTGCTTCTCAAATCTAGAAATTTATCTTTGTATTTTTTTTAATCTAAACAAATTCTGAGTCATTGTCTCCTTATCTGTTTCAACTCAAAGATAACTCTTTTATTTTCAGATGCTTTACTTGTTTTTGTTTTCCCAGGACTTCCTGGTTTTTTTTTTTTTTGTTTTTTTTTTAATGTTGTTTTCTTTTCTTTGGATCTCAAACCTTTCTTTACTGCATCAGTCACTCACAAGTGTGCAGCTGATGGTTCTGGTGTCTGCAGTTCTGGTGCGCTCTAATCCTGCTGCCTTTTAGAGTCACCAATAAAACGCAGGACACTGAGTCAACTTTTTTTTTGGGGGGGGGTTCTCGAGACAGGGTTTCTCTGTAGCTTTGGAGCCTGCGCTGGAACTAGCTCTTGTAGACCAGGCTGGTCTCGAACTCACAAAAATCCGCCTGTCTCGCCTCCCGAGTGCTGGGATTAAGTCAACCCTAAGTCAACATTAAATTTTAGGTATTCAGTGAATCAATTTTTGATATCCTTACATTGCTTGCAATATTTAAAATATGCTTACATTTATAATTGTGTGTTATATTTCTGAAATGCCAAGTTAACCAGACTCTCCTGTTTATTCCTGAAGAACATAAACTGATGTTTAGAGGCTTTGTGTTTTGCGATTTGAGGCCATAAACTCATCCTCAGGGAGATTTTATCTGGGAGATTCTTTGTTTTGTTTGAATTGAAGATAAGTACTTCTCAAAATGCTTTCTTTTCTTGGGTCAGGAACCCCAGAGCTGAAATCAGAACTGGGCCTTTCGAATATTTTGCCTGCTAATTGAAGTCCTAGCAGGTAAGAGAAATCTAAATAACAAATAAAGAGGATCCATGGCAGGGGGTGGAGTCAGAGATTATTTTTCTGAAGCCAGAGTCCAGATAAGAGAAACAATTTTCTTTTGTAAAATGTTAGCTTTTTCCTTTGAGGGTCTTGGCGTTGGGGAGTGGTCTTAGACTAGTCCAACTTTCCATTTTGCTGGGGCATATTAAATCTAATCTAGTTGCTAAAATCAGGCTCTCGCTCTCTCTCTCTCTCTCTCTCTCTCTCTCTCTCTCTCAGAGCAGATCCATTTTCACTTTGCATCTATCGCTATGCCTGTGGTTCTTTCTTTGTTTTGAGGCCCTGAGGATTTCGCTACATTTTTATGAGTTGAGCTGTGCATTTGAAAAGATGTTTGTTATATTTTATGAAACACTGATGGGTGTGTTAGAGAGGGAAGGTTTTTAGGCTATGTCATTCGTCCTATCACTAGAAACAAAGTCCACCTGGGCACCTTCTAAACCCTGCTATCAAATCCAGCTTGCCATAGTTTGGTCCTTACTTGGGGATTAGATTAGAAGCCCTGTTTGGTTATTCAGAGATTCCCCCACCACAGAAACGTTTACTTTAATAGGATTTGACCTGAAGTAATCCATGAAACAAGTGACCTGGGAGTCAATAACAAATTCTGCTGTTTGCCACTAGGAAGTCTGAGATATCAGCCAGGGAAATGATTAAAAGGAAAAGAGAAGAGTGGGACCAAGAAGCCGGGGGAGGGGGGAGGGGGGTGGAATGGGGGGGGAGGGATCCATGTGGTAGAGCTGCCCAACATGCAGCCTTTGCCTCAGGTGCATAAAGCCCTCAGCTTGACCTTCAGCCAGCTTCAGAGCTCACACAGTGATGGCGCACTGCAGAGGAAAGAGCCATTGTCTCGGCAAGTTTGTTGAGGATGAAAGGACGGTCAAGTAACCCCAGGGAAAATGACTTTTCATTGACAGTCAGCTTCCAGCTTCTGCTGCAGCTCCCAGGGATGCAAAATCCAGCCACCACCACTTGATCTTTGTCCTCCTGGCACTGAAGACCTCACAGCTGCCAACCTCTTAAAGAAAACAGAGCCATTGACACCACAGATTGAATCTCAACCTTGCATTTCCAGGGACAGAACATTCGGCCTCATCGTTTTGTGAGCCCCTCTCTAGTGACCTATTAACAAAATCAAAAAATGCTAATGAAAGGGAAGGTTAAGCATTTTTGACTTCTCAAGGCATTGAGCTTATAAATTTTTTTTTAAAATTGCTGTGTGGTCCTCTTCTTCTCCAGCTGTGAAGCTGGGACTCATCCAAAGTCTCGCTGGAAAGTCATATTCGTGACCCGGTTCCGCATAGTTTGTACCTTTTCTGACACTATGACCCTGTACACATTACTAGTGCTGTAAAAAGCTATCCGATGATTCTGATGTAGCAACTCAGGAGTTGGTGCTCAGTGTGAAATCCCTATTGGGTTCTTTCCAAGGGATAGTTATGGCCCAGGTATGTTCTGCAATGACCAACACAGTCATGTTGCCGTGGCATTGTTGAAACACTTGCAGTTCACTTATCCAATGCCTATCACCCCGAATCACCTTTGCCAGGTGCTGCAAACCCCTTTGCTGAAACAGTTTCCCCGTACTGCCCAATGATGTGACACCTAACTGTCTAGCATTCTGAGGATTCTCTTGGACAGTGCCCCAGCACTAAAATAAAAACTAAGTTCTAGTTTCCCCTTTTACAATTTGAACAGCATCCCACGCATATAAGATGCTACAGTACAGATCTGTGAGGCAGTGACACAGTCGTCATACCCCAGTCTTTTCTGCTTCATTTAGTGGGCAAATGTGCAGTGATCCTATCTGTTCATGGCCTGACTAGCCCTCAGATGCTTGCTTTTGGTCAGACACTGTGTTAGGTGGTGGAGGCAAGTAGTTAACTAGGAAGACACGGTTTCTAATCTTCCGGAGTGTGGACTCTGGTAGAGGTGACAGACATTAAGCAAATCATTACTGTAATAAATGGAATGACAGGAAAATACATGGTCCTGTAAGAGTGCTAATAGGAGACAACCTCAAATTGGAGGTTGAAGGATGTGGCATTTAAACAAAGACCAGAGCAGTGAGCAGAAGTCAGCCAACGTAGAGGGGAAAAGTGGGAGGGGAGAGCTTTTCAATCAGCAAGAACTCTTGTCTGAGAGCCTGGGAGAAGGCACCTGCTGCTAAGATACTAAAGAAGGCCAATGTGGGGACCAGAAAGGGAACTGTAGAACTTGAGACTTCAAGAAAACAGGCATCTCTTAAGTGCCAGGCCCTGAGGGCAGGATATGATGACACCATGTCCCTCATCTGATCAGGACACCCTAGAGCATACCAATGAAATGGCGAGTTCTAGAGAAAGCTGTTTTAGGATCAATTTCCCTTCCGTTTTCTAGTTATGACCCTAGCCAAGTTCTCCATAGTCTCTGACCCTCAGTACCCTCATCTAAAAATAAGAATAACACTAAAACTACCTTCACTAAATTGTGATGGTTGATCTTAATCATTAAGTTGACAAATCCAGAATAACCATGGAAACAAATCCCTGTGTGTGTCTGTGAGGATGCTTATAGAAAGGTTTGAAAGAGCAGAGAAGTCCCACTCTGAATGTGTGGGACACCATTCCATGGACTGGGGCCCTGGACTGAATAAAGGAGTGAGTAGCTGAGCAGGAACATTTCTCTCTCTCTCTCTCTCTCTCTCTCTCTCTCTCTCTCTCTCTCTCTCTCTCTCTCTGTCCTTTCTGACTGCTGATACAATGGGACCAGCTGCCTTTTGCTCCTACTGCTAGAAACTCCTTGGCATGATGGACTGTATCTTCAGACCATGGACCACAATAAACCTTTCCTTTCTTACGTTGCTTTTGTCCTGTATTTGGTCACAGCACCGAGAAGAGAAACTAATAAAGAAGTCAACACATGTGAAAGCACTTAGGATAATGCCTAGCCGCCTAAGAGGGCTCAGATTAGCAACTGATTTCTAGGATACAGCACAGGAGGTTAAGAACAAGAAGAACAAGTGGCCTCTTTTCCACCCATGTCCACCCAATTCAAAGGTGGTTGTGTAACAAAAATGTTCTTTTTAATAATAATCTTATTTCAGTGCATCATTGTGCTTTTGTTGCCTGTGCATTGCTGCTCATGAGAGGCTTACCCCGTTGTCCCCTCCCTCCTGTCACCCAATATTAGGCATATTCCATCTGTCTTTGTTGGAGCAGGGCGAGTGATGCTACTTATTCTTCCTCGTGCCATTTTCTCAGCAGATTTCTCCCCTAAACAGAAAAGTCACTGAAAGTTTCTGCAGCCACCACAAAGTGTCAAAGAAAAGGCCATCATCTGCAGCACTGTTGCAAAGAAGACAAAGAAAAACAAAAAAGAATGAATGAGAGAGACTGAAACTGCAGAACGGACCACAGTGAGAAGTGGAAGGGAAAAGAAATGCAAACTAGCAAAGACCCTGGGAGGCCCAGCAATGCCCCTGACAGATGTACAAAAGACCTTCCTCAGGGTTTAGATGGCGCCTGCAGTAATGTGCAGGGGCCTATGGGAAAACATCATCCTATGACGCCAACCCCAGATTATAGATCCCTGGAAATTCTGAGGAGTTGTCATCAAAGCCTTTGGTGTGTTAATCACCCTGGGCAGGACAAGAGAAAATGGAGTTAAAAGGGCCCTGTTATCCCCAGAGAACACTTCCTAGTGATAGCTCCAAAGTGCTCATCATGAACTCACCCGCCATGTGGACTAAAGGTAGAGGTGGATGGTGTCCACCAACATCCATTTCTTCCAGATATGCAGATTGCCTGGGAATATCCAGTTGTGACTCTGTTGAATCCTGAGTCCAGTTGCTTCTTGACCACCAAGGAGTGTAGGAACTAAATTTCATCAGTTGCATTGCCCCTTCCCAAGACTTCGCTTCTGAACTATGAGACAGTTGCCGGGCCAGGAAGGTCCCTACTTTAGAATTAAGGGCAGCTACCTACCTGGGACCTGTCTGTCTGAAGCCAATTGCCACACACTTCCTTCTAAGCCTGTGATTGTTCCATTTCCTGCAATTAAATCCCCCTATTCCTTGTGTTTGCTCAGGTTTGATTTTGTTACTGCAGTTATCTGGTTCAGCAGATAAAGGGACTGACTTATCCTTATCCAAGCCTGATGACCTGACTTCAGCTTCCACCCACAGAGTGGAAGAAGAGAACTGACTCCTTCAAGTTGTCCTCTGGCCTCTACATGGCACATGCATGTGTGTGCGCACATATGTACACACACACTAAATAAATGTGATTTTTTTTTAAGCAGGAGAGATAAGGCTTAATAATAGTGACTCATGTATGTGATCCCAACATTCTGGAGGCAGAAGGAGGAGGATTGCCAGTTTGAAGACAGCCTGGGCTACATTAGGAGATCTTGGAAAAGATAGATAGATAGATAGATAGATAGATAGATAGATAGATAGATAGATGGATGGAT
>JAQHUG010000068.1:1928998-1946269 GCA_028555095.1 Dicrostonyx torquatus | reverse complement strand
GATAGATAGATAGATAGATAGATAGATAGATAGATAGATAGATAGACAGACGACAGCATGGATGGAAGTAATAAAGTGTTATCTGCATACCAGAAATTCCAATACCAAAAAAGCTGAGACAGGAGGATTATGAGTTCAAGGCTAGTCTGGGCTATATATTAAGACCCTACCTATCTGAATGAATGAATGAATGAGTGAATGAATGAATGAATACATCCATTAGAGTAGATATTTTATCTAATATGTTCTTTGTCACAGTAGTTACAGAGTCAAGAAAGGAAGATCTTCTCTCCCCATTGGCTTACTGGTTTGTTGAGTTAGACCTGTCCAGGGCCCCACTATCACTTCTCAGTAAGGCTATGGAAGAGCAGGCATGGTGGCTTAGGGGACTTTGTTTTACCCAGCAGTGTGTTGGTGAATGTTTAGCAACTGGCTATGGGTAGGGAGAGGTGACAGTTACCTGACTGATATCGTTTGCCAGTGTCTGTGGTGCAAGCACTCCCACGTGGGTAACACCATTGTGAGGTCTGCTGACATGCACACCATCAGCTACGAGCCAAACCACTGGGATCTGGCTCCAGTGTGACACTCAGCCGCCAGGATCTGGCTCCAGTGTGACACTCAAGCTACTGGGGTCCTGCTCCCATGTGACACTCGGGCCACTGGGATCCTGCTCCCATGTGACACTCGAGTCACTGGGGTCCAGCTCCCGTGTGACACTCGGGCCAGTGGGATCCGGCTCCAGTGTGACACTCGGGCCACTGGGATCCGGCTCCAGTGTGACACTGTCTCTCTACCTCTGCCTACAGCAGCTGCACTGGCAAAACAGGCTAGTAAAATGACTGACCTTGCTTACACGTTTTTGCCTCCTTCTGAGTACCATGCTAGGCAAGCCTAAGTGGCAGATAAAAGTTTTGTCCCTATTTTATAAGTCAGGAAACAGAAGCAGGAAGAAAATCAGAAACTGTTCAAAGATTAAAACTTGGAGGTTGAAGTACTGTAATGGGAACCCTAGTAATTGACTCCAGAGGTGACTCACTTAATCGTGACACTATGCTGATAGGTAGGATCAGATTAGGAAAGGCTTCTTGCTTCTAGAATGTGGGAGGTGGCATCAGATTCAAACATCTTGACAGAAATGACACTGCCAGTTGCTCCCAGGAAGATTCAACACAGATGTGTTATAATTGAGTGTAAATTTTGCATTCTATACATACATTCTGATTTTTTATATCTTACCTAACATTAAAAAAAATGAAAGTAGCATGAAACAGTAATATCTAATAATTATAGAGTGTATACTATGCATCACACAGCAATAGTTAAACTTGGTGTGTGTAGGGGGTCTCACTTTGTAGGCCCAGATGGTTTCATGGCCTCAAACTCCTGATCCTCCTGCCTCAGACTCCAATGTTATAATTATAGGTGTATGTCACCAAAACCAGCTGAATAAAATTCCACTGTGAAAAATAAAATAAAATTCCACTGTGTATCTGTACCACATTTTCTGTATCCACCCATTCATGAATGGACCTCTACCCTGGCTCCATATCTTGGCTATTTTGAACAATAAATGTATCACTGTGGTATACTAATCTAGATCAGGGCACATGGAAAACCAGGCACAGCAAAGTTAACTAATTTGCCCCCCCCATTCCATACTCAATTTGTTTGGAGACAAACCCCAGTCTATTTGCTACCAAACCCCAAGATCTCTACAGCACACCTAGTGACTTTTGCCTCTAAACAGGCCTCCCAATACTGCAGCAGCCAAAGATTATTTTCCTAGAAAGCCCTGCCTAAAAACCTCATGAAGATGCCTCTGCCAAATGACTGCTTGCTCCTAACTGTCTGCCATCGACTTATAGTCTCCAAAGTTAGCCCCTTTCACCAACCAGATCGGCAACAGGTTCAAAGTAATATCAGAAGAGTTGTTCTTTCTGATTCTCTGCTATTCTCTGCTGGGGACTGGGCTGAATAGGCAAGGCCAATCACCAGTGTGCAGGAGTTTCCTGCCTAGAAGGCGAGAGCCAGCTTTGGTTGGTGACCCAGCTTCACTGTCTTGACAGGTGTGATGCGGATGAGGTGTTCCTGTTATTGGTGATAATGAGACTTTTCAGTGTCTGTCAGTTACAGAACAATTGATGTCATCAAGTGACTGGCAGCTTTCTGGCTAACTTGCTGCTCAGAGGTAGGGCTGTTGAAGCATCAAACACTTGGATGGAGTCACTGAAGCTGGATCTGGAAGGGTTAACACACCCCGGGGTGCCTGTCTTAGCTCTTCCAGCAGAGAAAGGAGGGGGTGGGCTGGGGGTGGGATAAGTGTCACAGTCAGACACATATCTATAGCAAAACAGTTTTAAACCGTATTGCTGCCTGTTCTGGGATTAGTTTCTGGCAATCTGTCACCTGTATCTGGGAGGAGAGGTAGGCGTCAGAGAGCCCAAATGTGTGAGTAACATACTCTTCCCGATTTTATGGAAAGGTCCTTGACCTGATTAGATGAAATAGTCTGGCAAGAAAGCCTGAGAATCCTCACAGGGTGCCTTTCAATATCATTTCTAGTCCAAATAATGTATTCAAAAGATACCTTTGGTCTGAAAAATTAAAAAAAAGAGAGACTAAACATAGAATTGATGTACAATAAGTAATCTCGCATCCAGGTCTGCACCCACAAGGATTACGCCAGAACTTAAACAGGAGTTTACACACTGATCCCATGGCAGTGCTATTCACAACAACCGAAAGGTAGAAGCAACCCGAACACTTATGGTGGATGCAAGGATGAACAAGATGGGGCATGCACACGCAGCACAGAATGCCATCAGCCCTCAGGACAAAATGTCTGACACGTGCTACAATATGAGCAAACCGTGGAGACATTGTGCTAAGTGAAATAACCCAGGCACAAGTAGACAGATAAGAGCAAGGTGTGGTGCCACACTACTATGGCCCAAGAACTTGGGTATGTGATGTAGGAAAATGGAGAGTCAAGGCCAGTGTGGGATAACAAGTGAGTTCCAGGCTAGCCTGGGCTACCAAGTGAGACATTGTCTCAAGATATTAAGAAAGAAAAGGACAAATCTAGGTTGAGAATTCTTTATCTGAAATGCTGGGGCCAGAAGTGAATTTTTAATTTGGGGGAAATATTTGTAGATGAATAGGTAGGTAGGTAGGTAGGTAGATAGACAGATAGACAGACAGAAAGACAGACAGACGGATAATAGATAAAATGAGATACCTTGGGGATAAGACTGACACACAAAACTGAAACTGTTTCATATATAGCTACACACATAGTCTAGAGAAAATTTTATACAACTATTTTCATAATTTTGAGCATAAAGTAAAGTTTCTTGGTGTAAAGTTTTCCACCAGTGGCATCACGTTGGTACTCAGGAAGTTTCAGGCTTTAGAACATTTCCGATATTAGATTTCTGGATTACAGATGTTCAACCCATTTTTTGTGCTCCAATTTATACAAGGTAAGTGGATTAGTCGGGCTCCCAGAGACAGAAAGCATGAAGGTGGTGGCCAGGGAGTGCAGGGGAGGAAGAGTTATCATTTGATAGGCACAGGGCTTCCATCTGGGACGTGGAAAGCGTTTTGGAGACAGATGCTGATGACAGCCGCACAACATGTATCCATAAGGCTGCTGCCCTCGATAATGGTTCAAACCTTTATGCTCTGTATATTTTACAACATTAAAAAAAGAAAGACCTAGCATAGTGCACAAGACAGATTCCCTCCAAAACGTAAGCCAGATAAAAGACAGCACAGGTATTCGTGACATTGTCTATTCCGTGTCCTATCAATGTTAACTAACTGCGCACACTTGACTCTCCTTGCTCCTCAGGGAGGTATCATCAGCTTGTTTTGACAGAAGAGGAAATCCAACTTGAGAGATATAGAGTGAATTGGCCAGATTCCAGAGCAGTGGTAGAGGGAAGAGCTAACCCGGACCTGTCGTCAGATGCAGCGTGATTTACATACTCCCGAAAGCTGAACATGCATGGGCTTTTCAGGCTGCTCACACACCAGTCGACGAAGCCATGATGACCTCCTTCCTGAAACACAGAAGACTTGAGTTTAGAAACAGGTTAGAAGTCATCAGAGCTACAACTCGTAATTCATAGAAATATACCGTCTGCCCTGATAATAGCTGAATGAAGAGAGCTGGAGACCCACCCTAAAGTAGATGCGGCTATTAGGTCCTGTGAGGAATCGCTTTCTGTAGAGCTGGAATCCCAGACTTTAAGGCAGTCTGTTCTAACCAAGAGAACCGTGCCTTCACTTTTTGCTAAAATCACCAACCATTGATCAGTTCCTTAAAATCGGTTGGAATAGATAACTTGTCCCAGTCAGGTGTCTCTCTTGGTTGGTGAGGGCTAATGCTGGGTCATTCTAATTATATCCTGCTCATAGATCTAAAGGTCTTGAGAATGTGTTCCCAGGTAGTGGCCTGGCCTTAATATGTTGTGCCCCAGGCAGCAGCTCAGCAAAGTATCTGATGTCATAGTCTCGGGGGTTTTGCCTCACCGGCACAAATACTGGCTCTACCACCTATGGGCTCTATGACCTTGAACTAGTGACTTCACTGGCATGTGCCTTACATTTTGCTTAGGTGGTATGGAGGCAACAACAGAACATAATTTCTAGGTTGTTGTGAAACCTGACTGCTGTAAAGAATAAAAAGCACTGCTCAGCATGGCATCCATCATAAAAGAAACACATCACGTGTGGTAATCACAACTATTCATTTTTCTGCATATATTGATGTGTTTCATCCCTCAGATTCCAAAGGTATGGAGAAAAGGTCAGAGACCCCTTCTCTTTTGAAGTACACCCATTGCTGTTCCAGGCAGGGACCGAGAGGCAAGGAAAGGTGGCTTTGAACCAAGTATAAGCATCACACATTCTCCTCTGGTACCAATTACTGTGATAAATTGAAGGTGACAAGTTATTTTATGACATAAATGCAAATCAGCATTCACTTCACTGTTATTTTCCAATGCCCTGGCACTTTAATGGTCCCCATAAGTTTGCTTCACTCACAGCAAGTATCGGTATGTTCTCAGTCAGCCGGAGAATTTATTTTTAGGTGGGGAGTGCAATGAACTGAGCCCACCGGCTGACTTAGAAAAATGATCACATTCCCATCCACAAATTATTCACAAAGCTAGTTAGCATCTGAGCCTTTGTTGGGGAAAATAACACAATAAATAGAGATGTGTCAGAGGAGCCTGTTTCCACCTGCCAGACGCGACTCTCGAAATATTAGGCATTCACACATTTGTGGGATGTGTATGCTTAAGTGTGTTTCTTAGACAAGCCGCAAGTTTTCCCCCAAAGTAGAAGACCCTGCAAGTGACAAGGACCAAATGCTGCCAAGAAGAGAGCATGACTTCCTGTCTGCTGTGCCCATAAAGCTGCTGCAGCATGCTGGGTACAACAACATAAAAAGACCAAAATGAGGAGAGAGACACAGAAGACAAGAAGGAGAGACCATTTGTTTTCTTCTCACCACGGAAGCTGATTTCTCATTCTTGCAGCCCCGCTGGCCTATCATCCCTCCTAGTTTTTTTGATGCTGATGAGTAGAGAAAACAAAGCTAACACATCCACAGTAAACAAAAGCAAGGAGGCAGACAGCCATTGTCACTGTAAACAGACTCACCTGCTACTCTTCTCCACAGCACCATCAATGGACAGCGGAAGCTGTTAAAGACACTGTCTAATTAACTTAAAATACAACTTCAGAGAGACAACCCCTAATTGTTAAAAGCGCTTTTATTAGGGCATAAAGATAATCACAGAATTGTCATTTTGTCATTAAGAATCATAACAAAATAGAATGGGATCCCCAATGTCACCCTTCCCTGTTGCTGAGATGTCGGCTGCATTCAGTTCATTTGTTTGTTAACCAGATATTTAGGGAAGGCCCACCCTTGGAAGTGAACCTCCAAAGGGAAGGTCGACAGACAGGTGGCCTTTTTAAGAATTGTTTTTCCTTTGCTTCATTCCTATAATTGCTACGAGAGAGGAGAGAGACAGAGAGAGAGAGAGAAAGAGAGAGAGAGAGAGAGAGAGAGAGAGAGAGAGAGAGAGAGAGAACACGTTTGTAGAGCTTTGCATTATGAGATGAAATCAACATGCAAGGGCAGAGAAGGCTGAGGGAAGAGGCAGGGGTACATTTTCATGCACACCACAGAACAAGGAGACTTTCTACTAACACCTTCCCTTAAGTGCATTGCATGAAACATTCTGTCTGACAAGGTGCCAGCCACTCAGAGCCACAGTCTCACCCCTCCCCGCCTCCACCTTGGAGCTTGCCATGGCTTCACATCAAATGTTTAATTTCCCATTGTTTGACGTAAAACGCTATGCAGAATATGTGCTGCCACTGCGGTAGACAGCAGCCGTGCTTACATAGGCTGCAACTTTGGGCGTGCCTCGGTAGCCAGGTAAAGGAAGGGGAAACCCTTCTAACAGAAAGTTCTCTTTTGTTTTTGGGCTTTTTTTTTTTTCGAGACAGGGTTTCTCTGTGGCTTTGGAGCCTGCGCTGGAACTAGCTCTTGTAGACCAGGCTGGTCTCGAACTCACAAAGATCTGCCTGCCTCTGTCTCCCGAGTGCTGGGATTAAAGGTGTGTGCCACCACCGCCTGGCTATCTATCTATCTATCTATCTATCTATCTATCTATCTATCTATATATATATAAAATTTTTTAAATATTTATTTATTATGAATACAATATTCTGTCTTTGTGTATGCCTGCAGAGCAGAAGAGGGCACCAGACTCCATTACAGATGGTTGTGAGCCACCATGTGGTTGCTGGGAATCGAACTCAGGACCTTTGGAAGAGCAGGCAAAGCTCTTAACCTCTGAGCCATCTCTCCAGCGCCCAGAAAGTTCTTACACAGTCACTGAGCGGTCATGCATTTGCCACCCTCAAACTCTTCCTTGTCGCCCAGAGATCATGAGTCTGCTCCACCCTCCCTCATCTACTATAATACGGTCGTTTTCCTCCTTATGGAATATTTCCAGGCTTCATATCTACATCTGGAAGCTTCTCTGAAAACGTTCCTGGGCAGTGCTGTTGTGATCTCCTGAGACACAAAAGCCAGGAAGCTTCCATCACACTCAACATTTCCGGCTAGAAGATATCTACTAAAGCCAGCCACATATTCAGTTCCGCTACTAGGTCAGCACCCAGCAGAAACCTCTGCTCCTGACAGTCCTACGCCAGAAGTGCCCCAAATACCCAGCCTACGATAGAATGTTGTGAGCCGAAAAGAAGGAGCACACAACATGGGCACATCGTATCCGAGATGTCAGAGGGGGAAAGCAGAGCCAAGAAGATACATTTCATATCTTTCTTCATACTGTTTGTTATTTGGGGGTTTGCATGATTTGGGGCTACATACTAAGACCCCATACATAACGCATAGACTCTATGTCCGAGGGCCATCCAAGCCCCTGGATTCAGCTTAAAAGAAGGGAATACTAATTGGCAGAGAAGAAAGCAACCTCAGGCAAGGGAAATGGAAAAAATTCTACCTGGCAACAGATAAAAAGAGGAGATTTTGAGATTTGTTGCAATTTTTTTTTTTTGCCTATTTTCTGTGTGATGATTTTGGTTTCTCCACTTTTCTATCTCTATGATGCCTTTTACAATTTTTAATGGTTTTCTTTTGTTTTTAAAGTTTAGAGCTAAGGAGATGGCTCAGTTAGTAAAGCGCTTACCTTGCAATTATGAGGATCCAAGTTCGATCCCCAGAGCTCATTAACAAAAGCTGGCTGTGTGGGTTTATAATCCCAGGGCTAGGGAAGCAGTCCCAGGTGTGTCCCTGGAGCATCCTGCAGAGCCAGACCAGCTTAGTGGGTGAGTGAGAAGTACCAGGGCAAGGCAAAACAACAGTGAAAAAATGAGATAACACCTGAAGAACGACGCCGGAGATGGTCTTCTGGTCCACATGCACACATACACACATGTGCACACACATATGTACACTCACACGTGTACTTGTACCTGTGTGGACACATACTTAGTTGGGTATGATAATTTGAAGCATTAATCTAATTAATGTTAATCAATAAAAAAATCAGGAGTCGGATATGGGGTCAAAACCCAGATGATCAGAGAACCCGGAGCAGCCACCACTTGCTTCTTACTTCTCTCCTTCCTGCATCCCAAAGGGCTGAAATCCTGTCCACACCCCACCTCATCACTTCCCATCTCCACCTCCCGAGGGCTGGGATTAAAGGCGACGTGTGCCACCACCACCCAGCATATGGTTAACTAGTGGCTAGTTAACCTCTGATCTCCAGGCAAGTTTTATTTGTCAGAACACACACAATATACCATACAACAATAGTGTGCATCTAAAACCCAGCCTTTGTGAGACGGAAGCAGGAGGATTAGGAATTCAAAGCCACATAGTGAATTCAAAACCATCCTGGGCTACAAGAGACACTATTTTAAAACAAAACAATAACAGCAACAAAAACCTCAAGACAGGCTGTACGACTCTTGTGATTCTGTGAGAAACGGCAGTTTCCCATCAGTCCTGTGGGGAGCCCTGTGAAGTGAATCAAGGTGATGGACGAGCACAAGGCAGAAGCAAGACAGACGTTTTACTCCCATTGACAGGGCTCCTCGTTTTACTCCCATTGACAGGGCTCCTCGGCTCTCAGCAGACGTCAGGCTGCAGCCTTGCGTCCCCATTCCTCTGCAAGTGTTGTTTGGGAAAACAAACATCTAGAACACCAGCATTTTCTAATATAATTTCTTTCTATCAGTTATAAAAGATATTGTTTCCAGCCACGTGTTCATGTATTTTTATGTCTGTGGATTGGGGAGGTGCCTACCTGTGGATGAGAAAGCCATGCAGTGATTAACTAGCTTATTTTTCTTCTCTGGAGTATATTCAATAAAGGCGTGCCCTAGACTAGATATGCCCTAGACTAGATAAAAGCAAGTGCATTTTTTTCCAGGAATAATGTTTTGTATCTCAGAAAAAAAGAGGCCAGGAACTAGACTTCTCAGTTCCCCCTTCCCTGCCTGGTTATGTGGTCAGGCCTGACTGACAAAGCTCTGGCCTGGCACCATGTTTGGAACATGAAACAGGAGAAGCTATTTCCTCTGAGGTAGTTATGAGCAGACATGTGTGCCAGAGTGATCTTTAGTGGCTTCTAGGAGGGCCCTAAGGAATCGCTTTCTTTGAGGTTTCTGGAACAGATGATTAGGGGCTGCCTCTCTGGCTGTTTTCCAGTTACCCTCCTCAACCCCCAGTTTCTAAGTCCTTGCCTCAGAAACCTTCAATCTTGGATACATTAGGTAGTCTTTTTTTTTTTTTTCTCTAGTGAATCTTGACAGAGTAGACAAATAAAAGACATAGAGAGAACTCTGTCGTTTTGGGTTCTAACATGGAGGATTCTAATGGAGCAGAGGCTGCTGGACTCTGAGTCTCACCTGGGGAGCTTGCTTTTGCAACAGCGATGACAAACCCACAATCGCACTTCTGACTTGACCCACCATCAATAACCACTGGTTCTCTGAACTCCAGGCCACATGGACCATCATTGCCATTCACCTGAAGGCATTGTGAACCAGCCACTTACTAAGAAAGGCATTTTTCTGATCCCTCGGAATGCATTAGATCTGCTCCTAAAATTCAAACTGCATCCTTACTGCTCTTGTTATCTTCAGCACCCCAGTCCCATCAAACTATAAGCTACATGAGGCCCATAGAAAATCCTTCTATATCTCTAGCCTACAGCATCCTCCCTGGAGCACATGCCTGGTAAGTATTTGTCCAGCGATTAGCATTCAAAGGTTCTACTCATAGATAAATATTATATTGCTCTCAAGACAACTGTGACCTAGTGCTGTAGAAGGGAGAACTGGACTTCCATCGGGCTCTTTCTGTTACTGTGTACTATGGCAAACACTTTGCTGGTTTGCTATCATTTTACATCTTGTATGAACACTACGAGGCAGATACTGTTAATATTTCTACTTTGCAATAGAAGGAGAGGTTAAGTAAATTGGCGAAGATTAGAGTTGCCCCACGGCTCAATTTCTCATCTTCTATTACATCAGTAATTGTTCGTGATGTTATAAGTCCCTCACATGCTAACAAAAATGTCTCAGGAATAACAGCAGCTAATTTCCATAATGACTATGTGAGATTGTGGTGAATGTGTCCCGATATTCTATTTTGTCACTTTAGCAATGACAGGCTTGCATTTCTATATCGCTTAGCTATGGTGGCTTAGTCTTGACCTCTAACCTTTCCTACTCTTTGAAATTGCTTCATTTCTCTCCCTTCAAAGGAGCCAGAACTGCTTTAGTTTGGATTCCCCACAACAATTTCCTTCCAAATCCTTCATTTCTCAGGCTGCATCAAGATTACTGGTTCTCCAAAAGGGCTCACTCTACTCCCGCCCCATCCCTAAGTGCCTGGCCCATGACCTGCTGGGAAGCAGTGCATTGTATTTAACTACATAATGGTGGCCACGTACATAGACTAAAATTTAAGTTTAAACCACAGTTCTGTCACTAGAGTAAACTTAGGCAAGTCAATCTCTCTGCCTCAGTTCCCACACTTGTAAAATACAAGTGATAATTGTATCTGTATCTTGACATTGTTCTGGATGGTGTAAGAAATAGATTACAGGTTGTAACACACACCTGTAATACTTGGGCGGCATAAACAAGAGAGTCATGATTTCAAGGCCAGCCTTGATTTTAAAGTGGGCTAGAGTCCACTTAAAAAATTATGGGAAATAAGGAATTATGGGAAACCCTGTCTCAAAAACAAAAATAAACAAAGAACAGAGGATGGATAAAGAAATGTGCATGTGGTGTATTTTTCTTGATCTTAAAGAAAGATGAAATTCCTATTTGTTGGGAAATGGATTTCATTAGAGATAACGGTATTAACTGGATTAATGTGGGCTCGGAAATGTGTATTTCTCTTATTTGTGGTTCCTATATTTTATACAAACATGTAAAATCATGCACGCATACATGACACGAAAGAAACTGTCTAGGGGAATGAGGGACACTTATAGAAGTTGGGAGGAGCATGAAAAGGAAAAAAGGGGGACACGGACGAGAATCTGTTCAATTTACAATGTATACTTATATTGAAGTATTGAAAATACAGAAAGAAATGAGCCAGGACACCTGGTCCATTGCAAATGACTAACAAATGTGAACATTGTTATTGTTGTTGTAGTAATTATACTATATTATTATCACTGTCACACATGGGGACTTGGGGCAACATAAGCAAGCATTATCAGGTTCCACACAACAACCCCAGACCTCCTTTTTCTTCACTTTGTAATATGGACCAGTAACTAAATATCCCTTTTTATCAGTGAATTCGGAAAAGCACTGCCTAAGCAGAACACACCCAGCCCCTCTGGCGAGCCACCCTGTGTCCTATATTTTTCCATACTTTTGGAAGGGTTTTCTTCTCCTAGAATACTGGCTTCGCCCATTCCTCACCTTCCATGGCAGAAGAGTTCATTCGCCTTTCTTAACTGAATCACAGCTTTAATAAAGCTATTGTATTTGACCACAGGCTTAAGAAACAGCAATATAACACAATATGAGAAGGTCATTAAAGTTCTAGAAAGTAAGCGTTCTCTCTGCTCCTTCATTTCCAGTGTCCTGGAGCCTTAGATAAGGGATAAATATTTTTTAATCAAAATCTAAATAACTGTAAATCTCACTTTTCATTTCATTTCAAGTATTTTTCCAGTTAAATATATGAGTATGTGATGTTTTCTAATTTCCTGTGTAGATCAGATGTACTAGATGTACCATAAAAAGTTAGGGGCTGTTGCTGCTTCTCTCTCTCTCTCTCTCTCTCTCTCTCTCTCTCTCTCTCTCTCTAAGTTTTCAAGGCACTTTTGTGATTGCAATTCTAGCACACATCTCCTCTCAGTGGTTAAGCTGTCAGAGAAGTGAGCCAAGAATGATTAAAATTCTAGAGACGGATTTGTAAAAGAAAAAAGTACTGGGAGGTTTAAAAAAAAATCACTGACTGGGGGGATAACCATTTAAGTAGTTCAGGGATGAGAACAAAACAGACATTAATTATATTATCTAAGGGCCATGGTCTACAAAAAATTTTTTAAAGGAAAATAGAGGCTCTTTCTTTTTCTGTGCCTTTTCTGCTCTTGCTTTGTGACAACAATCAAGGACACAGCACTGAAGTCCAGTGTTATGTCTGCCATTGGCTGGCTCTGTGAATAAGCAACTAAACGTTAACATAAAAAGATAAATGATGTATGTCCATGCGTTTGCGTGCATGTCTGTATGTGTGTGGACCCCAGAGAATGATTCAGAAGTCTTCCTCAATCATTTCCTATCTAATTTTTTAAATTCAAGTTTATTTATTGTTATTGTATGTAGGCCTGTTGGGGGTGGCAGTGTCACAGTAACTGAATGTGTAGAGGTCAAAGGACAACTCTTAAGAGTCTGTACTGTCCTTCTACCATGGATGCTAGGGACTGGACTTAGGCCATCAGGCTTGAGCAGCAGAGCAAATGTCTACCCTGAGACTTCTCCATCTTAGTTAAAAGGACAGGCCTTTTACTGATATAGAGTTAGTTCACTGAGTTGGCTAGAGCAGCTGGCCATCAAGACCCAAGGGTCGTCCTGTCTTTGCTCCCTGGAGCTGTGATCATAGGCAAGAACTCGTACATAAAGCATATGAAGTGATGGTAGGATCTTTATGTTTGTATGACAAGTACTTTAACAACAAGTCATCTCTCAGCCCAAGTAACTAAACTCCTCTGAGCCTCAACTGCATTGCCTGTAAATAGACAAGACAGAAACAATATTCATATGGCTGACAGGAGTCTGACTTAGCACAGTATCCAACGCATAATAAATGAATGTTTCATTATTTAAGTTTATGGAGATATTTCCTAATATAATATTTTGAACAATATAAAATGTCCAAAGGAATTTTTCAAAGGACACATACTTGAGGCTTTTTAAAAGCTGTTTGGAATAAAGCAAAAGAAAGCAAAATTGTAGGCAAGCCCAATTGCTATCAAGTGGGTTGTTAATGAAATTTTCCATAGCTGGAGGCTGGGTATCCCAAGAGCAAGGTACCAACAGACCCATTTACTGGTTAAGGGTCTGCTTCCTGCTTAGCAGGCGGCTGTTTTCGTGTAGTGTTTTATTATAACAAGCTCATGAACCTCTCTTCTTCCAAGGTGGCTAATCCTGTTCATGAGGCTTCCACCTGCATCACCTACTTACTGCCAAAGTTTCCATCTCCTAATACTATCTCATTGATGGCTAAGAGTTTGATGTATGGCAGTTTTAGCAGGCACATAAATATGCAGTCTGTAACAGACAGAGTGATGTTGTGCAATTTTCTCTCTTCATAGTTCTCTGCACATTCCTGCTGAATTGCTGTCCTGACTTGCCATGGTAGCGCCATGGTCATTGACCAACAGGCTTTCACAAAGAGCTAGTTACCACAGAACAGCTACCTTATAAACTCTGTGGGAGTAGTGTCATGTCTGTTACATTCTTGACTATGACCCTGGTACCAAGCCACAGGGAGACTCAATGAAGGTGTCTGGCCTTAGGCATCATTGGCTGAGCTCAGGATGTCAATCAACTTAGATATCTGTCATGAGAGTCCAAGTAAGAATTTGCTTCTTGGCTTTTCCATCTTCTTTTTTGTATTTTAACTTTTTAAGAATTTCAAGCATGCGTACTATATTTATATTATTTTCATCTCTCCATCTTCCCACTCCAAGTCCTCTCTTGTCTTTCCCCAGTCCCTCTCAAATTCATGACCTCTTCTCCTTTATTAATGTTGTTTTTTAAGTGCTGCTCATATGTTTATGTGCTTAGGGCTGAGTGTTTCGGATTGAATAATCTATCAAGGAGCTCATCCCTGGAAAGGCTGTTTTTTCCTTTCTTAGCCATCATTGACTGCCTGTAGTTCTTCCTCTACAGGCAGTGTCTTGTGAAATATCCTCTATCCACACTGGCATGTCAACTGGCACTGCCATTATGCAGGTCTTGTTTAGGTACTATATTGTTGAGATTTCATGGATGCAGTTTCCCTATCATATCTAAATGACATTATGCTATAGCAGGTATGTTGTGGGAGCATACCTCTGATCAAAATATTTATACATCATTTGTATTTTGAGGTCATTGCCCTCCTTCACTACACAGTTGTTTAAAGATTGCTTAATATTCTGATATGAAGTCTTAATCATTAAGTTATATAGGTATTAAGTATCACAGATCAATAGTCATTCATGCTTGTTATACTTTTAGCCAGACTAATTAGGTTCTTTAGATACATAGAGATTGTATTCTGCATAGATAGGTAACCTTCAACCACTTCAAAAATCTGTAGAACATGGTGTTTAAATAACTTAGGATTCTGTTGACATGAGACATGATTGCTCCTGGCTGTACCAATCTATTCCTGAGAGAGTGTTGAGCAGCAAAGACACTCCACTTGGAGTTTGTTTTCTTCTTGGCACAACTGGCCTTTGGGCAAGGAACTGCCCATGCCTTGACCACTGACAAAGTGCAAAATGTCCAGGCTAGACAAGCAGGATACAAGAAAAAACCTGCCAAATCTTGACAAGACAGGATAAGACAGTTCTGAAAATTTTCCTGCCTCTAAAAATGGTCTGTCAGTTATTCTAGGCCTCAGCTAAAGTTGGTTGCTTCAACATTGCAAATGATACTTTGGGTGTTTACTCAGGCAGCCAGTTGTCTCTGTCATATACTGCACATTTTGGAAGCTGCTTGATTGCATTTCCTGCCTACTCAAGTAATATTATGTCCCTTCTCAGGCCTTTGATGGGGTTGAAGATTAGATAGTCATAGTTTCCACTGTCCCCTTTTGATCTAGCCAAGTCATTTCCAATGCAAGACTTATACTCCTTAGGATAAAATGTTTATTAAAATATTTAGCATATGTTCCTTGTTTAATATTGTTTATGCTTATTGTAATTTTAATCTTATACTTGTTCCTAGTGTATATAGTTTTCTATTGGGTTTGGAACTCTCTTATTTAAACAAAACGGGGAGGTGCTGTGGGAGCTCCTTCTGCTCATTCAGCCAATAGCCTTTAAGATACCAACCCACTTGAGCATGATCTTTTATACTGTAAATGCAGCTGTAAAGCTCGCTCTCTTGCTTCCAGCTGCTAAATTCTGTTCCTGTTCCCTGTTCATGCAGACAACTGTGATCCAGGACTGTGATCTGTGAGTCCAACCCTAAATAAATAACCCTTTATTATACATAATTCCAAACTAGTGTGGGATTATTTTGTAACTTTTGACATCACAGGTATCCTGGTCTTCTGGTTTTTACAACCTTTTCGCCTATTCCTTCAGGATTTCCCCTAAGTCTTAGGTGTAGGGATTGCATTGCAGATGTACCAACTGAGAATGAAGCACCCTATGGTCATTTACTGTATTTTGATTGGTCATTAAACTGTGTAATTGGCTCCAACTGCTGCAGAAAAAGATGCTTCTTTGATGAGGCATGAGAGCTACAGTTAGCTGTGGGTGCGAGAATAGATTCTTAGGATATAACTAGAAATTGTATTGGTTTAGGAACACAGTAGTAGTAGTAGGTTCTCTTGTATGTCTATGACTTCTCTAGTCACGGGTGTTTATAGTACTGGGCACAAACTCCCCCCTACTGAGTGCACATTAAGTCCAATAGGCACTTGTTAGTTACCCCAAAGATAAAAGTGCCCATAGCCTCTTAAGACTACTTACATGGTCCCATCATGGTCTCCTTTCCCCATCATCAAGGTGAGAGAGACATATTAAGTCCTTCTTGCATTGTATCATTCTATCTTTTATATTTCCTTCTTCAATTTTTGGATTCACTGGGTAATCCAGGATAAGCTTCCCTTTATTAGTAGGTCAGCTGATTAGTAACCTTCTGTTTGCAACCTCAATTTCTCTTTATCACTTAGCATGTCATATCCAGCCTCTGCCAACAGCAGAGACCAACACTGAGCCCCAGCTATGGTACCACTCCCTGGGGTAACAAGCCAGGGACCTGGTGGTAGGTTGACCATATTGGACCACTTCTGTGGAAAGGACAAGGTTTTGTCCTTGCTAGAGTAGATACTTAATCTGGTTATGGATTTAACTTTTCTGCATGCAACACTTTTGTCAAAAGCAATATCTGTGGACTTACACAATGCCTTATCCACCATCACGGCATCCCACACAGAATTGCTTCACAGGCAGAGAACTGTGACAATAGGCCTGTGGTCATGGAGTTCATTGATCTTACCATGTTTCCCATCATCCTGAAGCAGCTGGCCCAATAGAAAGATTGAATGGTCTTTTGAAGACACAGTTACATCACCAATTAGGTGGCAGAAGCCTGGAGGGGTGGAACAAAATTTTCAAGAAGGCAATATATTTGAACCACTGTCTACTATGGTACAGTTTTTTTCCCCTATAGCCAGAATGCACAGACACAGAAAAAAAGGATAAAAAATGAAAGGTTTTGTTTCCTGTTCCTGACACTTTAAGTTTTGCTAGAAGTTTTGGGTCCTGAGGAGGGAATGCTCCTGCCAGGATCCACAATAACATTTCATTGAATTGAAAGCTCAGACTTCCCCCTGGCTACTTTAGGCTTCTGATGCCCTTAAGTCAGCAGGCTAAGAAAGGAGTAACAGTGTTAGGAGGAGAGACTGATCTAGATAACCAGGGGAAATTGGATTGCCTTTTCCACAATGGAGGGAAGAAAGATTATGTCTGGGGTATAGGAGATCCTTTAGGGCATCTCTTGGTGCTGCCTTGTCCTGTGATTAAAGTCAATGGGAACTACAACCCAATCCAGGATGGATTACAAAGAGCACAGACCCTTCAGAAATGAAGGTATGGGTTGCTCCTCCAAGAACAGAACCAAGACCTGCTGAGGTACTTGCTGATGGTGGAGGAAATACAGAATGCGTCGTAAAGGAAGTGAATCACAAATACCAACTAAAGCCTACTACCAGTTGCAGAAACAAATGTTTCTGTTGCATTTTGTTAAGAATGTGTTTATACAGATATGTGTGCTTTGTTTCCTCTCTCGTATGTCTTAGTTAAGGTTTCTATTGCTGTAAAGAGACACCATGATGCCATGATGGGGTCAATTTTTTTTTTTTGAGACAGGGTTTCTCTGTAGCTTGGGAGCCTGTCCTGGAACTAGCTCTTCTAGACCAGGCTGACCCTGAACTCACAGAGA
>JAQHUG010000068.1:1892379-1916824 GCA_028555095.1 Dicrostonyx torquatus | reverse complement strand
CCACCCAAAAGCAGACCATTCAAAAGAAATGCCTGGCATTCCAACTGTTGTAGATAGGATCACCTGCCAGCGCACATTCATCAGGACACCCCTAGACAAATCAGAGGTCCTGAACCTCAGAAACCCCTTACCCCCACCTTTACTACTATAAAAACTAAATTCTAATTGAGCTCAGGGCTCTCCGATTATTCCAATACGTTGGACACAAGGAGAGACCAAGTTTGCAAACTTGATTTAAATAAAGGCTCTTTGCGTTTACATATGGGACTCTTGGTTTTCTTGTTGGCTTTTGCAGGGCTTCCTGGATTTGGGCATAACAGAAATAAGTTAACCTACAGCCACCTCTTACTTTTTCCCTTAGTTACATTGTTGTGGTCCCTTGTACTAGACAAGTTTCTACATTGTATTAAAAATTGAACCAGGTTGTTAAGAAAGCTGTCTTATCCTACAAGGAAAATACAAATTCCTACTCTAAACCATGCAGCCATGCACAAAAGAGACCGGTAGATGGATTTTAGTGTGAAAGTAAAGGAAAAAGATGAAAGATGTTGGAGGTGTGAATGGAAGTTTCCAGAAAAAAACAAACAAACAAAACATGCTCTATGCTAAAGATCTACACAGCTGATTGGCTGCTTAAAATAGTAATCATGGGAGCTGGGAAGTTGCAGAATCAGAGTCAAAATTAACTTGGGATATCTTTAATTCTTTTAATAAGTCATTCATATCCCACCTGTATGTCCAAATAAACATCCTTTTGGCTGTCAGATAGAACATTTGGAATGTAGTAAGTTACCAAACCATTAGCTTCCATTAACCCAAAGCTAAGAAGGAGCCAACAGACAGCATCTAAGGCTGAGCAGAGAGTTCCTATTTTGATGTAACTACACTTCCTGACGTTCCCACCAGTAGGTTCAGAAAATGTCTTATTTACGATGCTTTTAACTTAAATGACTATAAAAATTCATGCGATCACTTCCATGTTAGAACATGTTCTGTGTGGCAATCTGAATTTGCATCCCTGGACTAAGGTCACATGTTTAATGAGAATGAACTATCTTTTATTTCTTTTGAGGCAAAATCTGTGTTTTACTACAACAGTCTATATATTTATGATCTTGGGGCAAAGAAAGGCTTCTTCAACACAAATGGATTTGGTCATATTAATACCTAAGCTCTTTTCAGAATGGACACTCTTATCAGCAATGTTAATGGACAGGTGGCAGACTAAAAGATGATGTTTTCAGTGTTTAAAATGACCAGAGTTATTGTCTAGAAAGTATAAGGAAACCATCCAAAAACTAGTAAAAAGTAGAAAGTGAAATAAAAATTTAAAAGTATGAAGTCTATTCACACAAAGAACTATTGATCTTTAAAAACTAAAACACTTAAAAAATAGTATCATGACGAGTTTTCATGAGATTAACAAAAATAACAAAGTTAGCTATGCCAAATATCGTTAAAGAATAGATTTTATTAAAATTCATTTTACTTTTATGTGCATGTGCATGTGTGTGTGCATGTGTGTGTGCATGTGTGATGCATGCAGATGATGGAAGAATGTGTCAGATTCCTAGGAGATGGAGTTTCAGCCACTTGATGAGGGTGCTAAGAACCAAACTCTAGTCCTCTGAAAGAGCAGCAATGACTCTCAACCCATAGACCTCTCTCCAGGCTCAAGATACACACCTACACACACACACACACACACACACACACACAGAGATGGAGAGAGAGAGAGAGAGAGAGAGAGCAAGCGAGAGCTGGGGATAGTGACACACACCTTTAACCTCAGAACGCAAGAGTCAGAAGCCGGAGAATCTCTGTGAATTAGAGGCCAGTTTAGTCCACATAGTGAGCTCCAGGACAGTCAGGACTATGCAGAGAGACCCAGTCTCAAAACAACAATGACAAATATATATACAATTTTATGTGTATGTGTGTGGGCCTGTATGTAGGAGCACCATGTATGCAGATCTCTGTGGAGGAGAGAAATGGAGCCAGATCCACTGGAATTGGGGTTACAGGTTGTTGTGAGTTGCCCAATGTGGGTGCTGGGAACTAAAATGGGGTCCCTTGAAAGAGCAGCAGGTGCTCTTAACAGATAAGTCATCTCTTCAGTCCATATATTAAAGTGGTATAGGAGGGTTCTTCTGTATTTGGTTTACTCTCATTGGTTGAATACAGGACTGCCTGGCCTATAGGAGAGGACACAGCCCTTAGGTGGGCAGAGTAGACAGAATGGAAGGTGGTGAGAGAGAAGGAAGTGGGCAGACACCATGATCCTCTGGCCCAAGATGGATGCAGGTTAGAATCTTCCGATAAGTCACCACCTTGTGGTGACATACAGACTTTTATAATGGGTTAGTTTAAGATGTAGCCAAGAAGAGGCTAGTGATAATGGGCCAGGCAGTGTGTTAAATGAATCCAGTTTGTGTGTAATCATTTCGGGCATAAACTAGCGGCTGCGGCCAGGAGCCAGGTGCTGGGAACAAAAGGGCCCATGTTCCTCTCAGGTGCCGGGAACATAGACAGCCCTCTCCACACCTATTACAACATTAAAGTTTTTTTTTGTTTTTTGAGACAGGGTTTTGCTGTAGTTTTAGAGATTTTTAACAATAGAGCACTGTGTAAAACAATTCTTTCATTCTAGGTTTATGTAAAATTTAATACATACGTTAAACAAAGCAATACACGTTTAAAAGACACATGCATACACAATGGCATTTATCAAATGCACTGAAGAGAGTTTTGTGGGAAACTTTTGGGGAAATTTGGGGGGACTACAAATAGAATTTGGAGTTAAAGAAGAAATAAAGCTAAATTAAAATTGAAAGAAATAAGAAAGATGCTTTGCATGAACTGAGGGCAGATTAGGATCTGAGTAGTATAAATAACTGGTCTACCTGCACTCAAGTTCTAAAATAAATAAATAAATAAACAGAGAGAACACGCCTCAGGGAGATTTGCTCTCATAATTCTTGATTTACAAGGGCAGTGCACCAACCTCTGAAGTACAAAGTCTTTAATTAGTTCCAGTCCAAAGGTGACTGCTTTTCCAAGTAGAGAAATGGAAGGCAAATTTAGGGATTTTTTTCCCCCTCATTCCCAGAGTGCCGATCTCACAGATGATTAAGTGTCTGTCTTCCTGCTTTGCAGTCCATGCAGATAAAAGCCAAGACCACCCCCCAGGAAAGCATTTCCAAGGAGAGGAGCTTGAAAACATCATTTTGACAAAAAGAATTAGCATCAGCTTGGGTTTAGGGAGCTGGCTTGAGACCAGAGAGGAAGTCAGAGATTAACTCACAATTGACTGGATGTTCTTTCATATAATTCCCCCAGCCTGCAGTTTCCACACTGGCAAAATGGAGGCATTCACTAGGAAGTAATTTATAGGACGCATCTGAGAACAATGAAGAAGCAAGCGTCGGGGGAATGTTTTGAATTTTTGAGGTGAATGAAATGATGATTAGGAAAACGAGGTATATTCAGCAAAGAACATAGTAAATGAATGTTGTGAGATATCTTGATCAGGGCTTATCTGGGATTAATTTTGCAGATATTTGCTTTTAAGGTGGAAGCAGCAGTGAACTGTTCAACCATTCATGTGTAAGCACTGAACAAAATGGAATGTTCAGAGAATCGTTGTGCCAAGCACCTCATTATTCTGCATATCCATCTCCAGCAGCCGTCTGAGGAGCAGAGTCAGGCCCAGCCCCAATCTTCACTCTTTATATTTTGGTGGGGCTGGATGAGCTGGTAGGGATCATGTTTCACCGTCCTGAAATAATAGGATAAGATAGTAGCTAATATGATTACAGGAAGAGATGAGATTTAGGTGATCTCAGGGGCTTGTTGGAGAAAATGAAATCAGGCACTGAATGTCTAATTACATAAAAATGGGACCAGCTGAAGAGGGCCCCTCTATTTTCTCAGTAGTAGTGGGATTTGAAGCTCTCCTTGTTGTCTTTTTAAACTTCTAGAGGCTATTTTGAAACAAATAGCTTAATTCTTACTGGGAACGGTGGAGGAGGAGACACGTCACCCCACCGCTGCAGGTGGGAATGGAAGTGGGTAAAACTACTAGATCAGCTAGATCGCAGCTCAGCTGCCCTTTGGTGGGGTAACCTCTACTAAGTTCTTGCTGCTGCTGCTGACCAAAACGCACTTATGCCTTTGTTTTGTTTTCTTCCTAGGACTTAGGTTTCCTCAGTTTTACTCTGCATTTTGGAGTTCGAATTGTTAGGTATCTAGTTAGGTATTAGCACGTTTAGATGGATGGACCTCTACTTCAAAATCAGCAGCTTGGTCAAACCAAGAGCCCAAACTGCTAGATCCTGATTACGGGGCAAAAGAATGAGATCTGAATCATGTGTCCTAACTGGAGGCCCTGTTATTCTAAACTTTCCCAGAGGTCATTAATAGGTAACCGAGTTCTGTGAAATTCCTGTTTAGCATCAGCAGGGATTCTGTAGTAGCCATTGTTTCCTCCTGTAAGAATCAATCCAAGTGGACCTGTCAGTCACCTGGCTAGGAACCCCACACCACGGGCAAAGCTGTCTGTCTAAGAGGCTTAGAGACAGGCTGAAACAGCCAAAGATGTAGATCAGCATAATGCTCTCTTTGGCTGTAGCCCAACAGTCACCCCTTAAGAGTGTGTATTGCTCTGCAATGGCCCCTTTGGCCACTGTCCACTGCACCCCTTGAGGGGGCTCTAGTTTCCTCTGTAATAAACTCCACCTCTCTTCTACACTATGCTCTCTGTGTCTTGTCTGAATTATTGTAATGGAGGTCCCCAGGACCAGAAAACCATGGGGAGTCAGAGGGAGATACCTATGACAAGATGTTTAAAGGCTTAAGACCTAATAGCCACATAATAACACACATTTGGTAGTTAGAAACGTATCATTTATTTCTGAGACTCTCACAAGCATTCACAAGAGTCACAGCTGCAGCGCGCCCTATCCTTCACATCTGCCTGCTGAGCATCTTGCGAAAGATACCTTACAGCTGTTGTTAACCATTGTGAAAAGACAATGCCAGTGTCAGGTGTGCTGAGTAGCATAAAGATGATTCAAAGTTTTGAAGTAACTATTATGCAGCAATAGATCATGGGTAGAGATTTTATTTCAGCGACGCTCTTCCATAATAAAACTCTAAAATTTGAATGGTTTCGGACTTGGACACCAGGAAGAAGCTATCAGGACATTGAGGTGAATATTAGTGAAAAACTGGAACCTTGAAGAAACTCCTAGTTGGGTCCAAATGGGCTTTGATATAACTATAGGGGAGAGCTTAAAGAGAAACTGTTATTGGAAAGTTGAAGTGGTGTTTGTTATATAGAGACAAAAGTTTAGTGACACTGTCCCTACAGTGATGTGGAAAATAGAAAGTGTGCCCAATCAATTGGCTATTGTAGCCCGAGTCATTTCCTGGTAAAGGGTTGAAGGTACGGCCTGATATCTTCGCAGTGTCAAAGAGAAGCTAATCCGAGGGAAGAACTCTTCAAAAAAACAGTATCTAGTTGAAAAATCTCCAGCTAAAGGTGGCAAACAATGCTGAAATGAAGAGATGGCCTCCAGACAAAGACAAAGTCCAGGATGTGGCAAATATCATTGATGGCGTGAGAGGATGACTGTACAAGCCTTTATTTAGAATCAAAACTGCCCATGGCAGGGATTCAGAGCATCATCAGATGAAAACAGGGCTTCAAAGATGCCCCAGGGCGTATGCCTCAGCAGCATGAGCAGAGGGACAGTCTCAGTAGAGATGGGCTCGTTGTGAAAAGATCTGTAGCTATGGATTTTGTGTAACAGAATAAAATGAATTGTATGTATAACTTACTGTTAAAAGTATTACAAGCAAGGATGGAAAAAGTAAAACTTAAAAGACCTCCTAGAGTCTATTTTTGTAAATCAAAGCAACAATACTGTACAGTCTCAAACATGTATTACTTTTAAAAATTAATTGCTTTATTTTATGTATATGAGTGCTCTATCTGCATGCAGACCATAAACATGGTTGTAGGTCACAATCCAGTTGTTGGGGATTGAATTTAGGACCTCTAGAAGAACAACTAGTGCTCTTAACCTCTGAGCCACCTCTCTAGCCCCTAAAACATGTCTTACTCAAAACAGAAAAGGAATTAAGAGTCCAACAGGTGAACTCAGGATCTCAAGTCCTTCCCACACAGCAATAGACCTGAAAACTAACCCTACATTATGCACCTGGGCTTACGGATCCTGATGGAGCGGTAGCCATCAGAGCTTCCTATCTTCCATTGGAACAGACTGTCTGTTCCAATTCTACTGAGCCTATCTCACCATTTTATCTGGGGGTCTGGGAAACACTGGTGTTAAGATGAACAGGAGCTATACTTGAGAAGCTTAATTTAAAACATTATATCGGGGAGACTTACGTCTGCAGTCAATTTAGATGACATGACTCTGGAGTCATGGTATCACAGGAAGAGACTTCCTACTATCGGAAAAAGTGAGAATAGTTTACTTCTAGGAGATACATAGATCATTGGAGACCAAAAGGCGGACAGACTATGGTAGCCTCCAAGAAGCTCCCCCAAACTCAAATCTTTTGTTATTATGGTCTTGGTCAGGTTCTTCCCACACAGGATAGAATAATATTATATCTGTGACCATAATCTATGTTGGAAATAACAATATATGGTTTAGGTCATAAAAGATATTATGCCTTCTACCATGTTCTCTCTTGGATTGGGAAAATTCAGCTCTCTTAATAGGACAGTCAAATAGTCCAACAAAAAGTAGTGTGGGCTCCTCCCAATGGCACTGTGAGCGAGTTCAGTTGCCAGCAAATATGGCATTTGCAGATTAGCCTTTAAATGCCTAGAGGACTGGCAATGTCCTTGCATAAATATCTAAGCCTGCGCCACACACAGTTGAGTCCCTCCTGGATTCTGTGCTCATGGGAATGAAGTGAGACAACAGATGGCTATTATCTTCTACATTTTATAGGTAATTTCCCATGAAGTAATAGATTAAAATAAGGCTATCTCTAGATGTTCCCAAAGACGACTATGCTTGGAGAACTAGATGGTTCTACTTTCACTGGGGAGAAGTAGGGAAGCTCATCTCACTGACTAGGTCACCAGACCTTTACAAACTCGCTTTTTAATACTTCATTTACTTCTGCCTCTATGACTTTCTCCATAGAAGGTTCAAAGATGAATTGTGAAGTAGCACATACTAAATCCCACAGTCTTGTGTTTTGTCAGGTTGCTATGAAGAAGCACCAACAATAGTAATGATAACAAAATGTTACTTCCTCTTGCCAAAAACTCTGGGACCCATAAATGTCCTTTTATTTTGGGGGGGGTGTATTAGGTATTGAACCCAGGGCTTCTTGCATGCTAGATACGTACTCTACCACTGAGCCACACTCTCTACAATTTTTCTTAATTTTGTTCTGAGACAGTGTTTTATTAAATTGTCCAGGTGGACTTGCAAATATGCAGTTCTCCAGCCTCAGCCTTCCAGGAAACTGCAGCCAAAGGTGTATGCCACCAGGCACAGTCAAAAATACTTTTAAAAATGTATTTTCATTTCAAAGATTCTGTAAATGCAATACCATTGGGCTCCTAAAGTCTAAATAATTTTATTTTCAGCCAGAGGAAGAAAATGGAAATCACCAAGCAACAGGCACTACTCACAGATCTACTAATGCTGAAGCTTGAGCGGGCATTGGCCAATTCCTTTTTCCAGAATGGTATATCAATCTTTGTTCTGAATGAAGACATAGAAGTAATTTCCAGAGAAAATAGTTTAAGGAAACTAGAAATGTGCACAGAATTTAATTGGAACAAAACAAATCTATTTTTTCCAACATTCTATAGAATTGTTCTGAGATTAAAACCAAACAAAATCTCCAAACTTTCCAAAAAATATATTTAACAACAGCTGCACAGAGACTAAACCTACGTTATTTTAAGGGACATCAAACATTATTTAAAATGTTTATAATCTACATCCCTTGATGTTTTTGTGGAGATCTGGAAATCCTAGCACTCTTATCTAAAGAAAACAGAGGCCACCTGTCTCTGTCTCCTTCCTTCCCGCCCCCACTCCTTTCAAAGATAAGATCTACATAGTCCTGGCTGTCCTGGAACCCCCTCTAGCCGGTGCTAGCCTCAAACTCAGACATCCCATCCGCTGCTCTCTGCCTCCCAAGTGTGGGATTAAAGCTAGCATCACGTGCGCAGCTACTTTCTCTTCTTCTGACGCACTTTTCTTCTGTCCCACTAGATCAAAATGTCCTGTTTCCTTTCGCAAATATTAAGTTTGTTTGTTTGTTTTTCTGTTACTGGAGAGACACCATACAGGGTAGATATGGGAAAGCCTACCTTGCCAGCTGCCCGCCACAATGTCTTACATGTTTATGTCGTATGATCTTAAAAGAGTCATTGTCAACGTTAACTACAATTTGTGTTAAAATAAAATTGCTTAGTGATCACAACAGTGTAGGCTCCTTTACATTTAATCCACAAATTCCTACAAAGTAGATATTACCATTATTTCTATTTTACATCGTTTTTTGTTGTTGTTGTTTTTAAAGTAGAAAAACAGAAAGGTGAATAAATTTGTCCATGAATACAAAACTAAGTGGTGGTCTTAGGATTTAGGGACTTTGTGAATAAAATTCTAAAACAGGCTTTGAAAACACCACATAATGATCCAGCACAGTCTGGGGCATTTTGCTTAACACGTAACAGCCCCTTTCCATTGTCTTGGAGCCAGGTCTGCATCTAGAGACCCTTAACAACTGGGAGCTAAAATCTTACTTCATAAATACGGTCTCCCTGCACCTGACACAGCTACCTCCCACAGATTCTGAGTCCCTAAGAGGCTGGAATGCAAACAGACTCTGCAAACAACGCATCGAAAATGCTGCCTGTTTGCTCAGCCTGACTCTGAGACTCCTGGAGCTAGAAGAATAAACACAGCCTTTTTGGGGGGCTTTATGGAAATCTCAGGAGGGCGGGTTCGGGCTGATAAAGAGCCTCGGGCCTTGGCCCCTGATGAATCCTAGGACTGTAATGGGGCGGAGACCGATTGACACTCCAGTGACTTAAGTCCTCAGGGACCTCAGGCTAGTGGTTTTCGGTCAGGTTGACACCTCCAGGGAGGGCGTGGGGAAGGCGGGGCCCATAGCCTTCTGCTCAGTGAGGGAGAGCCTGCGTTGGAGCTTCTCCTTCCGGGGGGATGCTCAGCCCCGCGGGAAAACGGAGAAAAAGGATCTTGCCGCTTTAAGTGACTCAGGAAGTGAAAGGAGGCCGCTGACGGCGAGGGGCAAGTGGAACCGGGGCGGCGCGGGACCGCGGCGGCCGCGATCTTGCCTGGCCACGGGGGCTGAGCTGCGCGGCGGGCGCGGGGGCCGACGGGGCGCGGGCAGCCGAGCCGGAAGTGGCGCGTGAGGGACGAGGCGCAGCGCGGCGCGCAGCGGAGAGAGGCCGAGTGGGCGGCAGGTCCAGCGCTGTCGGCTGGCGGGCCCAAGGCCTCAGCGGTGCAGACGCGGCGCGGCCCAGCGGGGCGGGCGGTCAGTCCCCGGGGAGGCGGGCGTGCGTGCGGAGGCCCCGCGCCGTGCAGGCGGAGAGCACGTCAGCCGCTAGGCCTCGGCCGCGGTCCTGCAGCCACATGGCCTCCGGAGTGGGCGCGGCCTGCGAGGAGCTGCCTCCCGACGGCACGTGTGACGAGTGCGAGCCCGACGAGGCGCCCGGGGCCGAGGAGGTGTGCCGCGATTGCGGCTTCTGCTACTGCCGCCGCCACGCCGACGCGCACCGCCAGAAGTTCCTCAGCCACCGCCTGGCCGAGTACGTCCATGGCGCCCAGGCCTGCACCCCGCCTGCCCGCGAGGACGACGAGGTCCCCGAAGACGTCGAGGCCAAAGGGGAGCCCGAGGGAGAGGTAGAGAGCGAGGTGGGGGAAGAAGAGAGCGAGTCGGAGGAGGACAGTGAGTCGGAAGAGGAGAGCGAGACAGAGGAAGACAGTGAGGATGAGAGCGAGGAGGAGAGTGAAGAAGACAGCGAGGAAGAGATGGAGGATGAGCAGGAAAGTGAGGCGGAGGAAGACAACCAAGAAGGAGAATCTGAGGCAGAGGGAGAAACTGAGGCAGAAAGCGAATTTGACCCCGAAATAGAGATGGAAGCGGAGAGAGTGGCCAAGAGGAAGTGTCCGGACCATGGGCTGGATTTGAGCACCTATTGCCAGGAAGACAGGCAGCTCATCTGTGTCCTGTGTCCCGTCATTGGGGCTCACCGGGGCCACCAGCTGTCCACACTAGATGAGGCCTTCGAAGAACTGCGAGTGAGTATCGGGCATTCAGAACATTTGTCTAAGGGGACCAGGACCCCCAGTTTCAACACAGATAGCTAGCTGTGACCACATTCATTTTCCTGTCTCTCCAAAACAAACAAACAAACAAAAAGAGTCACCTTGTTGGGAGCAGTGCCAACTCTACCATTTTGGTTGAAATTGTCAAGGTGTCATTCTCATCTGAGAAAATACAAGTACATAGAAATCTTGGGTATAATTTCTGAAAATTTGCAAATCTCTTCTCCCTGGATCCTAGATTGAGCCGTTCCTTGGTTCCTTGTGAATTTTGACGCCACTTAGGCCAATTTTCACATCATCTCCATTGTTAGGGTCAATGTTTTGACTTAGTGCTCTTACTATGGCAACTCAGCCCACCTGAAAATGTGAGAAATCATGGTTTTTGGCAAAACCTAGTAGCCGGTTCTTGTAAGAAGCCTCCGAAAGTCGTGAACTAGACGATGATTTGGTGTGTGCCTTGAGTTGCCCTTGGCTCTTTGTTTTTTCAGCCTTAGTAGGAAGGTGTGTAGCTGGAATGTTGAATTGGTCCAGGGACGGAGGTTTTCATGTCCACTGTCTAGACTTTGATGTATTATCTTCGACATACTTCGGGTCAGCAGTTGACTTTTAGTAAATATTTGTTGATTGCATTTGGGTTGCCTTTCTGTATGCAGTGGATGACTATACTCTAAGAACAGTTTTTCTGGGTGCCGTGCTCATTAAGTAGTGAGAGTTGGTAAATGTCGTAGTAGGACTTTGGTTTCCCTAAGCAGTCTTAGAACCACTGGTCTCAGAATAACTAATATTTTGATAATGAAAATACTCTGTATTGATGTTTCCCTTATGCCTGTTTTTAATGTAAAATACACATTCCGAAGTGTACAAAATATGCAGTCTAATTAATAACTACAAAGCAGGTCCTTGAGAGACCATCACCCAGATCAGAAATAGAACATTATTACTAATGTTGACACTCTTCATACCTCTTTCCTGTGTCTTCTTTTGCTAACCATTTTCCTGACTTGGACCACTGCTTTTCTTACTTATATTTATGTGTTACAGCATTTGTGTGCATTTCTAAACTTGAACTTGACATTATGGTTTTTACATAATTTTAGTGCAGTATTACTTTTTAAAAGATATTCGTGAGATTCATCCGTTGACTGGCTGCGATTTATTTTTCATTGTTGTATTGAATTCCATTTTATGGATATGCCACAAGTTACTGTATAAGTGAACATTTGACTTGTTTCCAGGTTCTCGAATTTCTTGCTGTTAGAACTAATGCAGGTGTAACTTGGTGGCATACGTCTGTAATTCCAGCATTCCAGAGGTGAATGCAAGAGGACCAGAGTTCAGTGTTAATCTCAAATCCATAGTGAGTTTGGAAAATCCTGTCTCAAAAACAAAATGACACATCTTCTCAAAAAGTACTGCAGGTGTAAACATTCCCGGTCATGCCTCCTGATTCCCGTTTTCCTATATTGAAGTGGAAATAGTACCCAGTGTTACCATCTGTTTCCAAGTGGTTGTTGTAGTTGACATAATCATGAAGACATTTCCTGTTGCCCTGAGTCTTCACCGCCACTTGATATTAACAGTACTTTTCATTTTTCCCAGTGTGGTGACTATGTAATGAATGATGTCATATTGTGGTTTTAATTGCAGTCCTTTTGGTTTCTGTGTATCTTTTGTATTTCCTCTTTTGTGATGTGTATTCAGATCAAAAGAGCAAACTCAGTATTTGGTTATCTATCTTTTTTCTCACTAACTTATGTGTATGTATACACATATACACGTGTATATACATATTGTTTTTTATTGACTATTTCAGATATTTTCTGTCTCATGGTTTTTCTTCCTTTTCTAATATAGTAATAATAGTATGAAGCACTGGGTACCCAGTAGATCTGCAAGTATTAGAACATGAGAAAGCTGAAGGTAAAGAGGATGACTTGCTGTCTAGACAGACTCACCCTTAAGTGGTTCCACTTCAGTCTCTACTTGAGAATTCCTTTCTTGTTCAATCTGAGATGGCAGCTTCCTTTCGTGCACTTGTTCCTGTTGGCTACTTCAGTATCTATAATCTGGGGCTGCACTGTTGGGTGGCAGCAATGAGCTCAGGTACTCAGGGACCTCTCTGAGGAGAAGGCAGAGTACAGACAAGAACAAAGCTTTAGTTGTGGTATGTGGAGTGGAGATGAGAGATACAAAAGCCTGGCCCAGGGGAGGCAGGTCCTCAGAAAGAGACAGACAGACAGTCATTATAATAAGGGGCAAGACAACATAGTATCAGGGGAAAATAAAACTGACTTTTTTTTTAAAAAAATGGATTTGTTCCTTTTGTGGGTTTGAGTATTTAGAGGAGAGGTGTGAACAGTTGCTTCTTGGCCTTTTGGTCAAGACACAAAGTAAAGGAGAGTTACAAACAGTGTTATCTGCTGTGTGAGTTTAGTGAAAGAGAGTGATTTTAGCCAGAGGCATGGCACCACAATGGTTTATTGGAGAAAATGGTAGTTGAGGCATGCTTTGAAAGATGGGAAGGAATTAATAGGTAGGTATGGTGTTAGATAATGTTACCATAGCAACAATCGGTATGCATTTATTCTTACACAAAATATTGGTTATTATGTCAGTGTTAGGTCTATTCCCTCTGTGTTATAAGTCTAGTGGTATATGTTAGTCTTCACTATGTTCCCAGCACCTAGTACAGGGCCTACTGGATAATTAACACACATGAAATACTTGATAAATGTATGATAATGCAGTATAATAATTTTATCTGATAGCAAGGCATCACTAAAGAAGTGATAAAGATATTGTACTGTAGTGTATGTCAGTGTTTATATTGGGACTAAGTTCAATTATACCTGTGATGGAATAACTTGGAATCCTGAGCTGGCAGCAGTTCATATAAGTTAGAAGCCTATTTCTTCCCTGTGTAAGTGACGTCTGGATGTAGTCAGTCTTAAGATTGGAGGAAGCATGAAGTTTTATCTTGACTCTTGCCAGCTCTTCTCTGCTATCTTTGTTACAAACTGAGATGGCCATTGAAGTCTAGCCAGCATGTCTAACTTCTAAGATAACAGATAGAAATGAAAGACACACCCCTCTATTTTAATGTTTCTTTCCAGAAGCATGAATTCCTGCTTAGGTTTCATGGGACAGAACTCAATCCCATAGTTTATCTAGTTGCAAGGGAGACTGGGAAATGATCATTTCTCCAAGCTACAGTATAACAAACTAAAAGGTGACATTTTGTTACCAAGGAAGAATGTTGAAGTCTCTGCCCCATTATCCTTGCAGTCTTAGCGGTCATGGTGGGTAATTCAGTTAGCTTTTCTGAGTCTTGGTTTCTTTCTCTTTTTTTTCTTTTCTTCTCTTTCTTTTTTCTTTCTCCCTTTCTTTTCTTTTTAAAGATAGGATTTCTCTGTGTATCTTTGTCCCGGATAACTTGCTTTGTAGGCAAGGCTGGCCTTGAACTCCCAGGGATCTGCCTGCCTCTCTGAGTGCTGGGATTAAAGGTGTGCACCACCACTGCCTGGCTGAGTCTTGGTTTCTTAACATGGACATAATTGTCCCCCCTCCTTGGGGCTATAGTAAAGAAAAATAAACTCATACATAGGACCTAGGACAGTGTGCATGATCTTCTAAGCTCTTAGAAACTGATGGCTCTTATTACCGTAGAAAGCTATCTGAGGCTGTCTTTATTCTGAGTCCAATTCCAGGCAAGTTAGTCTGGCAGCAGGAGATGTTCTGGACACTAAGTTTTCTTTGGTGGAAACTGTTCAGCCCCCTCTCCTTCTGTTCTTTCTGCCTGCTCTAATCGGCTGAGTTGATAAGCTACTGAAAACTTGTCTTCAGAGAAGAGGTTTCTATATATTTTAGTGTCCTACATTAGCTCCCCCCAAAACAGCTGCTATGCTTATTGTAGGTTCACAGGTTTGGCTGTTGTCCTCTTTAGATTCTGCTCTATACTCTGCAACTGTGGGAAGTTTTTACAGGAGTCAAGGAATGATGGAACAATTTATTCTTTACTTTCTAGGTAGAGAATAGCCTCAGTTACTCTAGTAGATAAAGAGAGAAGTTTCTATAGATATTCCTATTCTTCTTCTAGGACTTGGAGTCTTTATGAACCCTGGCAGGGTATAAGTTGTTTTGAATTGTACATTCTGACTCAGTAATCGTAGAGAGTAAAAATGCTGACCTTTGTCTGGAGATGTGAAATTAAAAGAGATTGTTTGCTAAATTTTGAGACTCTTCTAGAGATACAGGAAAAAGTAATAACTGCCATTTATTGAGAAATTTGAATACATTTCATGGCTTTACACTTGATCCTCACTCTAGCAAGCTGTGTTGCCCTAATTCTCATTTTATAAATGAGGGAACGGATGTTTAAAGAGGCTGAATTTTGCCAGATCACTCACTGTCAATGCAGAATCACAATTTTAATGCAAAGAAATTAAGAGCTCATTCCAGAGCCAAGTATGAGTGACCATTTCCCAGGAACACAGATTCAGGGTACTTAAATACTTTACTTCAATACAGTAACAGGCTCATGAATTGTTTATAGTAACAGAACAAAGAAAACCATTGATAAAAGTGTCTTTAAAGTCGATTGGTGGGATCATCAGGTGTACAGGTTACAGCAAAGTGGGAAGTTTCTGCTATAGCCCTCAGATGCTAGTTGATAATATTCTTAGTCTTTGAGTTTGTTGAAATTAAAGTTTGTTTCCTAAAAAGATCTTGCCTAATACTTACAAGGGTGCTAGTTCTTATACAGAGTTGGTCAATAAATAGCTATTTAGGGAATTAAAGATAGCATAAATTAATACAGTTTTGAACAAGCAACATCCCAGCTTTCCACAGTCACAGGAGTGATGTTGTAATGAGTCCATCAGCCTTGTAGACTGTTTAACAGAGTTGGGTGTTTTCATTGTTGTTGTTGACTACTTGTTTTTGTTTGTTTGTTTGTTTTTTTCTGGGAACTTCAGTTCACAGTAGTAAGTAAAAAGGAGAATTTCACTTCAGCTCTGTCACCAGAATACATATTCTTCCTATTCCTTTTGTTTTCTGTGTATTCTCAGTTACTCTTCTCTTACTTGTGCTTTTTACATTTCACAGAACCATTTGCTGACTGCTGTCTGCCAGCATGTACTTCATGCATGAAAAAAATACTTTCAAACTACTTTTCTCATCCTCCTGAAAGACCTCCTATTCTGCAGAATAGTTTGTTGTAACAAATGGCTTTCTTCATTTTCTTTCTGTTCAGCAGTTCTTTAGTTTGTCTGATCCTAAGTTGTCACTGTGCATTCAGTTAGTAACAATCACAATGGCAACAGAATGTGCGGAGAGCTTCCTATGTGCAACCATCTGTACTGCAAACTTCATACATGCTTGCCACTTATCTCTCCCCACAATTTCATGAGGTAAATTAGTGAGCTGTATTTGTTATTTGAATTTAATTAATGGCCTTACGTTTTTTCTTTTCACTTCTTCATTCAACACATATTTATTGAAATTCTTTAATTTTCCAGGTGGAAAATTTATGCTGAGATATTTTAGCTGTCAATTTTATCTTTATTTCTTCATGTTTTGATTTTTGACTTTTTAAAACAAGGTCTTTTGTGTAGTACTTGCTGGTCTGGTACTTGATATGTAGCTCAAACTGACGTCAAACTTGTAGCAATCCTCCTGACTCGGGGTTCCAAGTGCTGAGATTATAGGAATGTGCCACCATGCACACCCAGTTTAGCTGACAATTTAAAAATGTAGGAGGAAGCACAGTTTTCCAATTTTTTTAGGGAGTACCTAAGCAGAATTTAAAGCTATTAGCTCTAGAGAACTTCTCATACACCTGAGCATGTCAAATTTTTACTGTGTGTGGTTTACTTCCTACTAGGTGCTGAAACTAAAATCCCTTTACAGAAGTTAGCACAAAGAAATTATGTGATGATCATAATTAAATATAATTGCCATGAAAATGAATAAACCAGAACTGTGAATATATCTCAAAACAATGTTTGAAAAACAGGCAACTGGTAGAAATATTTATATTGAATGGTAACTTTTATACTTTAAAAAAATTCTAGAAAAAATAATTTCCATGTGGAGTGTTTTTGGCTGTAAGGAACCTAACAAATAATTCTAAGTCTCTGATGTCACTGAACTTACATTCTATGAGCAAAATATATTAAGCAAAGTTAAGTCATAGGATTTATTTTAAATAATGCACAATTTTATGAACAAACACTGGAAAGGGAGCTAGAGAATAGGTAGGATGTGAGGAAAGGAAGGCTATAGAAGGCTCTGAAGAGGACCCGGAATAGTGGCCTTGAAACAGAGACCTAGAAACCTCTTTTTCTAAACAGTACTGAGTCCTCACTGGGGCCCACAGGCATCCAAAAGCAGGGTGCAAACCTGGGGCCTGCCTTCGTTCTGTGCTGTGGTTAAAGGAGAGAGAGAACCCTTTCCTCCTAAGTCAGTTTGACTTTTTTTTTTTTTTTTTTCAGTTTGACTTTTGAGATGAGCAAAATCTCGGACAGAGCATCTTGCAGGTGAAGACCAGTGTTCATAAGGGCCAGGCTGCACCCTCAGCTCTTACCAGATTGCTGGTTTAACAACTTACCAGACTACATGTAGGACCTGAGCTGAGAAAATTAATAATGGGCAGGACCACACCATAGCTGGGATTGTTTAATTTAATCTAAAATTCATGTCAATACCCAGAAGATAGTTTTGGGACCAATAAACCCTTAGTTTTGTTCCTGTTTCCAGTGTGGCCACATTGAATAAATCTTTCTCTGCTATTCACTTTCAGTTGTCTTTTTAATTGGTGTATTGGGAATGGGTAGCTCTAATACTACTCTGACATCTCAGTTATAGCTAGAGCCAGTTGTGGGAGCGTCTGGGGGCATAGTAGTTCAGGTAGAGAGAATGGCCATAAGATGAAACTGACTTGCTGAGGCAGTTAAGTGAATGGCTGGAGTGTAAGAAATAGGGCAGGCTTGGGGTGGTGATGAGGAGTAAAAAGGTCAAGTTACCAAGTGGGCCATTATAAAGATTGTGGATTTTCTTCTGAGTGACCTTGTTCTGTTTAAGTAAGGGAATGAGTGATCTGTTTTATGTTCTTAAAACTTTACTCAGTTTGCATGTTAGTGTACAACTTTAATCTACACATGGGAGGTTGAGGCAGGGAGATGGCAATCAACTTCCAACATGGTGAGGTCCTGTCTTAAAAACAAAAACAAACAAGCAAAAACCCAGTCTAACAAAAGAAAACAAAATTTAACTCAATTTCTGCATGGAGAACAGACTATAAGATAACAAGAGGGCTAGTATTGCTCCTTGCCTGGTGTTGGGGTAGAAGATGGTGAAGAATGTATATGTTTAACAGACATGTTAGAGTTAGTTTTAAAACAGCTGAGGGTCTAGAGAGACAGTTCGGCTGTTATGAATGCTTTCTGCTCTTTTAGAGGACCAGAGTTCAGTTCCCAGTGTTGAGTGGCTCACATCTACCTATAACTCCAGATCTAGGGGATTCAGTACCTCCTTCTGGCCTCTGTGGTACCTGTCCCCATGTGGCATACATAAACACATACACAGAGACACATAAATTAAGAATAAAATCTTTAAAAACAATAGTAACAATAAAAACACATGGTAATGGATCTCAGATCCAAGAATAATTTTGAATCTGAGAAACTAAATTCCCAGCATGGTTTAGGTTTCTAGCTGGAAATTAAATAAAATGCAGAAGGTGGCAAAGATTTTTATGTATGGGATGGTGATGTTAATTTTTCATTTCATTTCTTTTTAACGAAAATGTTTCATTTTTAAGATAGCATGTAAAATAATGGGTTTCATCATGGCATTTCCCCATATACTTTGTTTTTGTTGATTCTTTTCCTTAATTCCCCTTCTTTATCCCTTTTCTTCCTTTCGCTGGTCTCTTCCCTTCTTCCAGTAACCTCCATCCCATTTTCATATCGCATCTACTTTGTTCCCCTTCACATCTCCCTTTTCACTCATGGTTCTAGTTTCATGACCTATACATCCCCTATATAAACTTATAGAAAAATTAAATTCTAGGATCCACATATAAGAAAACATGCATTTTCTATTTGGCTGTAGGTTGTTATGATTAATATAATTTCCAGTTCCATTAATTTTGTTGCAAATATCATGATTTCATTTTTCTTATGGATGAATAAAATTCCATTGGTATACACACTTTTTATTTACAGGAACATGGGTAAAGAGTTTTTTATAAGAACATGGGCAACTTCAGAGGCCACTTCTCTGAAGGAAGTATCTTGTTGTCACCATTAACTGCTGTTGGTCCTTAGGGAGAGGTGAGACTTAGGAAAGGGAAAACCCTTTCCCTCTCCACAATGGAATGTTGATAGGCCAGTCTTGTGCAGATAATCACAACTATGCCTGGAAGACTGCATTTCACAATACTTCACCCAATTCTCCCAGTCTTACATTCTTCTAGTCTCCTCTTTCAGAATGTTCTGTGAACCTTGGAGGGAATGATAAAGATGTCTCATGAGAGCTGAACATTCAGCAATTATTTATTCTTAGGACTTTGACTAGTTATATGTCCCTGTAGTAACTGTTGCCCGCTGAAAAAAGAAACTTCTCTGACCAAAGCCGACAGCAGCACTAGCCTATGAGCAAGCAAAAAGCATAAATATTTATAAAGCAAGTTGATGGGCACATCGTGTCCATTTAGCAAAATGTTAATGCTGATACTGTAGCTTCCTCATTTAGATACTGTAGCTTCCTCATTTAGATCCATGACCTCCTGGCCTTTTAGCCACACTACAGTACCAGACATGCGTTTCCTCCTGTGGATAAAGTCCAAACAGAAAGGAGTTGGTTACCACTATAAAAATTATGCCACTGTTGCACCAGTGTGCCACAACTGCCTAGAACTTCACAGGATCCATAGCTGTTGATGACATTTTACCTATAGCATCCTGCATGGAACCTTCTGGCACTATGAAAGCTAGTCAGCATGGAGAAACTTTCAGCTCAGCTCCCAGTTGATTTCTCTATATCCTGCAACCATAGTCTGTGGTATCTTCAGTAATGTGGTCTTAATAGTTGTGGGGAGAAACCAACAGCAATGACCAATAGCGGTATTGTTTCGAGGGCCTCTGGGGCTTCCCTGGCCAATAACTCAGGTAAACATACCCCTGTAACTGGAATTTTCATTTAATACCTTTATGGCTTCTGGAAGTGGAGTTATTTACCCACCAAATCCTGTTTTTCTGATCTTCAGCTTGAACGCCAGCATCTGTCTCAAGTTTTAAATTATTTGTGATACAGCTTTGTTTGTTAAATGATTTACCATGGTGCTGAGTCTGAACAGTACAAGAGTTGAGTCTGTCTTCACTTTAGTAGCTTCCTATTGTATATCAAAGGCTTCTGTTATCCACAGGTAGCTTGGTGATCTGTGAGACTGGAATCTTCTTCCTTCTGGAGATTCCGCAGACTCTGTCCTCTAGGGTGGCTAATGTTCTATCTGGGATAGATTTGGGGGATGCATGTCTCCCAAGTGTGTTGGGAGGGGAAGCAAAAACAGCATTGAGATTTGTACATGAAGACCTGTCTTTGTACTTTCAAAACCTAGAAAGCATTAACTACCCCACTGTAGATACTAAATATTCCCTTGGTACTTCAGAGTTCTTGCCTCTCCAATAAATAGCAGGTTGGTGGCTGTAGAGATTTAATCTGCCTGCTAACCTCAGTCTCAGGAATACCAGACCTCAGAATTACTTAGTTGAAGGCTGCTGGGAAGCAGGACTTCTTTTCCCAGTGTCCTGCCCCTGAATGCCTCTGCTTAGTGTCCTGTCTTTCATTCTATACAGCAGTCTCTCACCCTAGGCTTTGCTAGTTGAATTAGCTCTCTGACTTGTAAGTGTTTCCTTTTCCCAGGGTAGCTCAGTTTAAAACAGTATCTTCACCCCTCTGGATGGTGCCTGACATTACTTCCCAGTGTTACTTACGAGATTGCTTTCCATTGCTGACTGGCTGCCAGAGGAGTCACTGTCTCACCAAAGCTCTCAACTGTGAGAGCGGTGGGTTTGTCTTGTGGTTTGGTCTTCTGGTCTCATTTTATCAGCCTTGCTGGCTAATCCCTTCAGTGAGGCTCTGCTTCCCCTCATCCCACAGGGAACTTTGTTTTGAGGTTGGGGTTGTGTTTGGCTCCACTTATTTTCTCAGTACTTTCCAGCTGTTCTATCACTAAGTTTGAAATTTTGAGGTTCTTCCTCTCTCTTCGAAATAGAGCGGCGGGCAGGAAGGCTGAGGGGGGTGTTTGTTTTTTGTTCATTTCTTTTTCTTATTCTAACTCTGGTTTTAGTGCCGCATGGAGCTAGTTTCTAGACCACCATCTTACCTGGTTGTTCTCTCAGGATTTGTAAACATTTGTAGCTAATTTTAAATGCTACTCTGATATGTAGGACAACACTAAATGCAAAAGGAAACAGCTCTGTAGACTACAAGCTTCACACTTGCAGCATCTGATCTATTCATCTTCCCTATTTAAAGATAGAAATATAGAATCCCAGATACTAAATTACTTTCCTAAGCTCACATAGCAACTAGTGGCATCTAGTTGTACTGAAGCCTCCTTTCTTTGTGCAAAGCATGTTACACTAAGAGAGTTAAACTTTTTCTTTTGGAATATAAGAGAAGCCACTATCACTTTTCCTAGAAAAGTGCATGTACAGTGGTTTTGAGAATTTTAGGCCACTTGAGCTCTATACAGGAACATTGGGTAAAAATCTTCTCATTCCTGCTGGTTCATAGCTTTACTATATAAAAATAGGCCATAGTATTTAAGTTTAGGCAAACTAATGGGAAAGGTGTTAGAAGTAGGCACCCTGGGCTATCCTGCCTCTTTCCCTCTGTTTTATTGCTGTTGTTTTTTTAAATTAAATCTTAAAAACGCCACTAGTAGTACATTGAACTAAATCTAAAATCTTCCTATTATCATGCTTAATATCAGACCCAGAAATATCACATTTCTTTTATTTTGTTAACATATATTGCCCATAGAAAATATATACTATATGAATTACTTTTCACGTTTTAAGAAATCCCATAGTATATCTGTTATAAATCAAGATATATACAGATCTACTTTATTTTTTTGTTATGTCATATTCCATAGTTCTTTAATTCCATAGTTTGCTTATCCATTCACTATTAGACACTCGGTTTGTAGTCCTAAACTATTGGAAATATTACAAATATTTTTATACATGTCCCCTTCACATATCCTTCTTCAAGAGGAAGATGGGCGTGTAAATGATTGACGTGGCTTCTAAGTAGCATTTCCACTTTATACTTCTAAATCAAGTGACCTATGGAATTTTCCCAAAGCCCCTTAGTACTGGTTGTTTCAGATTAAAGCATCCTTTCCAGCCTGGTGGGAAAGACTGATAACTCAGTTATGAGTAATTTTAAGCATCCTTTGTGTCTTATGATGTATTTGTCATGTTTCACTTTTTCTGTTCATATCCTTTATTCACGTTTCTTTTGGGCTTACTGATTTAGAGAAATTTGTTAAGCATTTTTCTATATTGTTGATATTAGTCTCTTCTGTTTTATATATTATAAATTTTCCTCATTTCCATCTTTCTATTCCTGGTTTTCCACTGATTGACTTTGTGATTTGGGAGACATGATTTCACTTTCACAACATCATTTTTACCCACTGTAAAGTGTGAACACATTAGCTCTGAGACTGTTTCACTGTGAAATGCTAATGAAGGCGTGTTTAAGCCCTTTGAGTTACTCATTTGATTTCTCCAGTTACTTTTCTTATCAGCAACATGAGAATACAGCATTTTAAAGGGTTTTGAAGAATACCAACAAAAGAGCATATGACAGTGCTTTGGAGCTTTGCGTGAGAGGTGGAAGTCATTTTGTCTTTTAGTTTTACTGTGACTTACCCTAGGAACTGACTTTTGTGACAGGTGATCAGATTCTGAGCTATAGGTGTCACAGCACAGCCCGTGTTTATTTTGTACTGTCATGGTGGAGGGAAGAAGTGCGTAAAGCAAGGTGTGCTCCTGTTGATCTGTGTCCTGGAATGCATTATGGGATGGAGGTGCCATGTAAGGAAAAGCCCTCTTCTCCCCCAGCTGTGTCACTTGCTCCAAAATGACATGGTACAATCTGTTCATTTGTGGGACTAGATACTTGAAAGGTTAGAATTACTTGCCTTTGTGTTCTTGTCCAGTCCTCAGAACAAAGGGTACAGAGGAAACATTGGGGGAGATATAGCAGTGTGTGTGTATATGTGTAAAATTCAGTTTTGATCGTCTAGACTGCCCTCAACAATTAACAGAAACATACAGCTCCACAGATTGGGAGTATTTATACTCAGATACCACCCTTAGACCCATATCCTCATATCTTCTGCCCTGTGTCTTTAAAGTTTCTTCCTTTCACCATACCTGTCCCCTTACAGACTGCTTTCCAAGAACTCTGACAGAATGTCTTGAGCCTGCTACCAGGGCCTATAAAGCCTGTCTGTATGGAGATAGATCTTGCCAGTGAATTCTGCATATGTTATGTACTGATCCCTAGGTCGCAGGTGCGGCCAGAGGGACTGTTTGAGAAGGTGTTTGTAGAGCTTGCACACTCCACTGAACACCTATGCATAAGGCTTCCTAGAGTGTAGGGAAGGACTGCCTTGTGGAGAATACAGAGGTTGTGTGTGGGGTGAACTTGCACCAGGATCTTCCCTTTGTGGTTTTTTTTTGTTTGTTTGTTTGTTTTTGTTTTTCAAGACAGGGTTTCTCTATAGCTTTTGGAGCCTGTCCTGGAACTAGCTCTTGTAGACCAGGCTGGTCTCGAACTCACAGAGATCCGCCTGACTCTGCCTCCCTAGTGCTGGGATTAAAGGCGTGCGCCACCACCGCCTGGCTGGTTTTTGTTTTTTGTTTTTTTTTTTCCCAATTCTAAAACTTGTCAGAGACAGATCTGCCCTAAAGAAACTTTCTTTTTTCAGTTTTGGTGGTGGTGGTGGTGGTATTAAGGAAGCTTTTCTTCATACTCATTTTGAGGCTGAACATAAGCAGACTCAATATAAAGCCCAATTAATGTTTGAGGATAACTGAGTTGCTGGAGAGGTAGACTGTGTGATTTCCTGAAGGGAGATTCTCGGTTGCTGTTTTGTGTTTCCCCCTGGGTAGGTGATGCTTTTGATGCCTTGTGAACAGGAGGAAGAATTCTGCTGGTGAAATACATTTTTAGGAAAAGGCAAAGGGTTTCCTCATCTCTTTATACTAGCAAGGCACAGCTGTCTGCAGAGTTTGTCTGCTGCTTAGGGATTCCTTCTTCATTCTTCTGTTTCTGAAGGCTTTTAAGACATAGTTTAGTGCATTCTTTTCTGTTTTCTGCAGCCCGGGGGAAAGTTATAATCCATCAGGGCTCTTGCTGAATAGCTTAAAATGGGTGCTAACAGCTGAGGGGTGTGTGTGTGTGTCTGTGTTTGGGGTAGAGGAGAGATTTCTTGGGCCAAAACCTGCTTGTTCAGCCAATGAGAATAGGTTAGAGGAATGATGTCACCAAATAGGTTTTTTTTGTCTGATCATCTTGTAAAAAGCAGGATTGTGTCTGGCAACTTAACCCTTTTTTAGGTACTTAAAGTTTCACCCTCCCTGCTTGATTTCTGCTCCCAGCTGTTACGTGTGAGACCATTGACATTAAAGGCTTAAAGGGTTAGAGAAACTGGAGAATTATAAGCAGTCACTTAAAAAGAAATGACTAAACTTTAGAGCCACAGTTAGAATGGAAATGTGGTCTGAGTTGTGTTCAGAGAGCACATCTAAAGCAGATGCTGGGCGTGGCTATATGATACCTTTTACTTGTAGTCTTAGGAAGGGAGAAAGGTTAGTGGGAGAAGACAGCCTTTAGTATATTTTAATTTATGGATTGGAGTCTGGTGGTTTGAATGTAATTGGCCTCTATAGGCTCATAGGGAGTGGCACTATTAGGGGGTGTGACTTTGTTGGAGTATGTATGGCCTTGTTGAGGAAGTGTGTCACTGTGGGGGTGGACTTTGAGGTTTCTTTTTTTTT
>JAQHUG010000068.1:1874486-1888954 GCA_028555095.1 Dicrostonyx torquatus | reverse complement strand
AGCAGAGAGGCTGGGGGCTAGGGTTGATCTTACCCTGAGTTGAGCTGGTGGATCTGAAGCTGTGGCACTCACCAAGGACTCGCTGCCATGAAAAGCGACTTTGAGGTTTCTTATGCTCAAGATACTGCCCAGTGTTTCAGTTCACTTCCTGTTGCCTTCTGATCAAGATGTAGCCAGCACCATCTTCACAGCAATAGAAATCCTAACACCTGCATCTTAAAAAGTATTTCCTGATTGGGAGGGATTGAATTGGCTTTGTAGATTTGGAGACTGTCATGATTGCTCCTGAGGCTGATTTTGAGTAAGTGACTTTTGCAGTATTTGTTTATTCTTGTACTTCCTATGTGTCTTTTCTCCCATAAAATGACAGTTGTTGTATTTATGCTTATTTCCTTACTGGTAAAATAAGTGGTCCTGTCCTATCTCATAGAGTTTCTGAGATAAGGAAATAAATTAGTTCTTGTGAATTTAGATCTTGCTTTATGCCCGGATTATAATGAGTGTTTCTTAAGATTTTATATTTGCATATTCATTCAGTGGAATTTTACACCTGTTTGTTTTGAACACTACCTTATATGTCTTAAATTTTTTTAGAGAGAGAGAATATTTGTAGGCATGCATGTATGTGTATGTGTGAAGGTCAGAGAAGAAATTTGTAGAACCAGTTCTCTCCTTCCACCTTTGTGTGGGTCCAAGGAAGTGAGCTTAGGTAATCGGGCTCGAAACCATTGGGGTGATAGTGCCTTCACCTGCTGAGCCATTATTCTGGCCCTGGTAAAGCACCACCTTCTTAATGCAGTGTGTAGGAGATACAGACATTAAAAGATAGTTCCAGCCTTTAAGGAGCTCAAAACATCTTGAAGAAAACAGACAAAAATAATAATTAAATTCATGTTTCATTTTTTTAATCCAGTGCTAGGTTCTCTTCTAACTATCCTGGCATACATGAACACAATCACTTTTCTCAGCTGTATGCAATATGTACTATAATGACTAGCTTTATTTTATAGACAGGGAAATAGAGATGCAGAAGATATGATGACTTGCCTACTACCACACAGTTGGTTATAGAGTTGGCATTTGAAACCAGGAAGTAAGTCTACATTCTGTGCTCATCTCTACAGTGGTTTTCCCCCACCTTCAGCCTGTGTGTGTGTGTGTGTGTGTGTTAGAAGAGTTAATTTATTATGAAAGAAAGGATTCCCAAGAGAAGAAAAGGCCAGACTAATAGGTAAAACCTCATATCGAAATTATAGGTTGCTAATATTTTAGACATACTGAATTAAGTAAAATGTATTAAAAGTGGTCTTATTTTCCTATTTTTTTAAGATTTATTTATTTATTATGTATACAACATTCCTTCCATGTATGCTTGCATGCCAGAAGAGGGCACCAGATCTCATTATAAATGGCTGTGAGCCACCATATGGTTGCTGGGAATTGAACTCAGAACCTCTGGAAGAGCATCAGTGCTCTTAACCTCTGAGCCATCTCTCCAGCACTGTCTTACTTTCCTATTATAGTTACTCTAAAACTTAAGATTTTTTTTTTTAAAACCTACAGCACTCTGTATTCTGAGGCGGTCTCCTATTCAAGTACTAACCAGGCCCCACCCTGCTGAGCTTCCAAGATCAGACGAGATGAGGTGTGTTCAAGGGTGGTATGGTCATAGACTAAAACTTTAGATTTTAGAACACTTACTGTGTGTTAGTTGTGTGCACACTGCTAATACTTCTGCAAACATTTTAATTAAGTTTCATATTACCCTTTATATTATTGAAAAGTTTCTGACCCCAATAAGCCTCTCCACTGACGCAGTAATCCAAATCAGATCAAATCAATCTGAATTAGAAAAAGCCCAGGTTTAATAGATACAGACACTCTAAGATAACTTTCCAGCCCCCCAGAGAGGAGACAGGAAAGTAAAACCAGAAAACCACGTGTTCTCTGGGTGGACAGTTTAAATACCCTGTGGGAGAGGTCTTGTGCATCTCTGGGGCAAGGTCATTGTTTGGCCATGGAGTCTGGACTCAGGCACTCCATGGGAGGAGACTTGGGGTGGAACTTCCATCTGAACATTCCACATTGAATATATGGGAGCCAGGGCCTGGAGTGATGCTTCCATCCAAACATCCCCATTTTGTAGTCAAGAGAGATGATTTTGAGAAATTCGATAATTTGTTCTAGGTTAGTTAACTAATTGGTGCCAAACAACTTCAAAACCATGTCTGTCAAAAAACTTGTGTTCTTAACTAGCTTATGCTAATTTCGTTTGAATTTAAGCCTGTGATGTTTTATTTTTGTAGGTACATATAATATTGTGTATGTCTGTATCTAATACATAAGTCTTCAAATAAAAATTTGTAGTCCGTAAGATAGAACTCTCTTTTGCAGGATCTGGAAGGTAGGCACAGTGGAGTCTGAGATGAGGCAGTGAAGTCATTCTCTACAAATTGTGTTTATTTAATTTTTCCTCTCTCTCTTTCCTCCTCCTTTTCTACCTCTGTCTTTCTTCTTCCTTCCTCCATTTTTAGCCTGGCTGGTTTCAAACTCACAGACTTCCTGAGTACTGGGATTAAAGGGAAGTGCTACCATACCCAGCCACATTGAGGTTAATTTTCATTCCATTCTATTACTTTATCCTTGTTGTTCATGGATTGAGGACCTGAAGGGGCAGCACACCCTCCTTACTTGCTTAGTTCTTTTATCTGATAAGATGATGAATTTGTTTTTTGTTTTACTGTCCATTCTCTCCTGAAATACTGTTTGTGTTTGAGAGAGCAATGATAGGCTACTTAGTGACTCTTGACTGTTTTTTCTCCTAGAGCAAAGATTCGGGTGGACTGAAGGCAGCTATGATAGAGTTGGTGGAAAGGTTAAAGTTCAAGAGCTCAGATCCTAAAGTAAGTATTGTTTTGGAATTAACTGGGTCTTGGTAGTTCAAACATTTATTCTCCTTGATCTGAGTACAGGAAGTGTTAATGATTATCTGTACTTTCTGTTTAGATTCAATTAAGCCTCACCATCAAAAACAGTGTTCTCATATGCCTGGAGAAAAATCATCTATTTCCCTTTCTCTATTTTATGACTTATAACACATAATCCTTAATTGTTGTTTTTTTCTTTTCTGAGTTGCTGAGAAGTGCATTTTTAATTTTTCCTTACCAGACTTTTGAGACTTTTGTCCTCTGTGTCCCTTAGATCTTCCCAGAGGCATCTGAAATACTGATGAGTGTAATTCTGTTCCCTGGACACCCAGGCAGTTGGTGCATAGTACTAATATGCCTTGTCAGTCCCTGGCTTGCAGAAGGCAGCTGCCCCTAAGCATGCCTTTGTCCTCATTATCTGGAGTCTGGTCTAGGAAATGATTTGAGTATCCCAACTACTTTGCAAGATTTGAGGAGCTGGAGGATTGAGATTCTAAGAGATACAAAACTGGAATGGGGGGAGGGTGGAGGTGGTGGGCTGGGAGCCGAATGTGCAGGAGGAGTTATGACTAATAAATGGCTTCTCCTCCTTACTGAGACACTACTCAGTATTTGGGACTAGATGGCTCTTTGGGAACTTAGAACCTCTCACAGGTAATAGGGAAAGGAACATGTTTTTATTTTTATGTCTCTTTCTTTAATAGGGGTACCTGACAGCCAGGTTCTACTCTAGGGATCTTACATAGTTATAACAAAATATATAACAAAAATTTAACCATTTAAAATGTGTGCTTCAGTGGCATTAAGTTTGTTTGGAGTGCTATGCAGCCATCATCACTATCCACCTCTGGTATATTTTTATTGTCAAAAACTAAAACTCTGTCCCTATTAAACATAGCACTTCATTCTCCTTCTCTTTCTATATTTTTTTTGATGATTACAAACCCCAGTGAAGTAGTTCCTTATCCCAGCTTAGTTTATTTTATTTTAAGGATAGTGAGACTTAAAGAAGTAGGGTTATTGCTGCAAATCTAGTGTATTATAGAGGTGATAGTCAAATGATTCTAGTGCCTTTACTCTTGTTTTTATTTCTCACTGCAAACCCTGAGGTCTCATCTTTGTGCTTTGTAATCATGTTTTTAAAGCTGAAACGCCACAATGAAGCAAAGTCATTGGCAAGAATGGGCTCTTTAATAACTGCAGCCATCAGTAATTTTCTTTTCATAGGACACTGAAAATATTGACAGTAGTAGTATCTCCTCTCTTTTAAACAGGTAAGGTTCTACGGTAGAAAAGTAGGTTGTGTAACCTTAGCAGCTCTCCTACCTAGAATAGGAGGACTTCTGCTATGAATAATTCTTCCCATTGATAAAGCTGAACCAGCTAAATACTAAAGGTAACTGAAAACATCTAAATACCTTGAGAAGTTTCTTTGATTTTATGGGTAACAGGTGTACTGCAGGAAACCAACCCTATTTCCTGTCTCTGCCATACCTGTATGTTTATGATTGGCAAAGCAGTAAAAAAGGATTACTGTTACAGGCTTTGGCCTTTTTAATGAATACAGTCAGTGCTGCTTTTAGAAACTTTCCAGAGAGGAGAAAAATCCAGCTAAAGTGGATGTAGCAGTTCCCAATCTGCTTTTTTTTTTTGGGGGGGGTGTCAAGTGACCCTTTCACAGGGGTCACATATCAGATACCCTGCATATCAGATATTTACATTATGATTTATAACAGTAGCAAAATAACAGTTATGAAGTAGCAATGAAAATAATTTTATGGTCACCACAACGTGAGGGTGGTTGAGAATCACTGCCTTAATGTAAGCTAAAGATAAGGACCTGACTTGATCTTAGGTGTGTGTGGCACACTGTCCACCCTTTTACCTTCAAGCCCCCTTTTAGTCTCCTGCATGAATTTGCTTCAGTGTACATGGAGCTGGCTTATGAAGAAGTGAGTGTAAGTGTGGAGTGACAGCCATACCAGGAAGAAGAGAGAAAAACAGGCCACTTTTAATATAAACTTTTTGTAAAAAATGTTCTCAGAAGTCAGTTACCTTTCAAAAGTTCTCTTAAATTTCTGTCTCCTGTTATCCTGCAGTACTCTACCATTCTCTTTTTGGACTGGCCTATTTAAGAAGGGTAAACTAGTTCAGGCTCTCTGACCTGTCATTTCAAACACAGTTACTTTAACATTGAGACAGTGATTGAATCATAGGGACAGAGCACTATTTCTGCCCTACTTCTAGAACCCCTAAAGCATCATAAAGCTTGATTGTCTAGGATTATGTATTTATTATTAATTATATGTGGGGCTCTGCCAGCATGAATGTCTGAGCTCTCCATGCATGCTGTGCTCATGAAGGGACTGGGGTTACAGATACCTTGTGAGCTGCCATCTGGGTGCTGAGAATCAAACTCAGGGCTTCTGGAAGAGCAACCAGTGCTCTTAATAGCTGAGCTATATCTCCAGCCTCTGAGTTCACTTTTAACTGTGTGTTTAATTGTGCTAAAGAGGAAGATGCCTCTTTAATTTCTATAATTATGAAACATTTTATGCTTATAAATAAAAGATGCAGATATTCATAAAGGAAAGGTAGAGTGAACTCCCCTTTAATTACAACTATTAACAGTTTAGTGTATAAGCTTCTAGATATTTTTTGGATTTTAATATTTTGCAAAAATTATATGATGCCTATGGTTTCATCTGTACAGAATATTCTAGATTTTTTTTGTGTTGACAAATAGAATGTTAGTTACTTCTGTTGATAAGATTCAGGTCCTAGTTAGCTTTAAGTGTTACTTTGACATAGCCTAGTGTTTTCTGGGAGGAAAGTCTCCATTAGGGAATTGCCTGAATCAAATTGGCCTGTGAGTCTGTCTGTGAGTGATTGTTTCAATTGGTAATTGATGCTGGAGGGCCCAGTTCACTTGTCGGTATCACCTTACCTAGGCAGCTTTTATTTTATTGTTAAATTTTATTGTTCATAAAAATCACCCAGAGGATTTATTAAAAGTTCTAAGCTGGGTGGTGGTGGCGCATGCTTTTAAAATCCCAGTACTTGAAAGAAAGAGGCAGGTGGATCTCTAAGAGTTTCAGCCCAGCCTAGTCTACAGAGTGAATTTCAGGACAGCCAAAGCTACACAGAGAAACCCTGTCTTGAAAAACCAAAGGGGGGGGGAAAAAGAATTTCATGCCCATCCCCAGAGTTTTGAGATTCAGTTGATGTGGGCTGACATAGCCCCAGAATGAGAACCACTGTGCTAAACTTTGGGCTATTTTCCTTGCTTTTCGTTTGTTCATTCTGTTTTTCTGCTTTCTTCAAATAGAAAAGCATCTAAAAATAAGACTAAATGATTTTCAGATTTGAAAAAGAAAATGAAATATATAAAAATCTAGTCTTAGCAGGCAATGGGGGTGCACGCCTTTAATCCCAGCACTCAGGACGCAGAGACAGGTGGATTTCCTTGAGTTTGAGGCCAGCCTGGTCTACCAAGTGAGTTCCAGGACAGGCTCCACAGCTACAGAGAAATCATGTCTTGAAACAAACAGACAAACAAAAATCCAGGCTTAGGAAACAAGGGAGTTGGACAGAAGTAACAAAGAAATGGGAATGGAAAAGGGAAATGGAAAGTGGGTACGGTCTGCAAAAGAGGCTAGGATGGTTTCATAGTCTCATTTTTAACAGAGAAATAGCAAAGTCAGGAAGAAGGAACAGGCTTCAAGAAGGAATGTGAACAGAGGTGTTGAGTCAAGACAGAATAATTAAAAGACTGTGCTATAGTTCTAAGAATAGGTTGAGTTCTGAAGCTAGAAGAACCATAGAAAACATCAAATCCTAGCCACTAGAAGTGACCTTGAAAACAAGAATCAGAACTATTAATGGATAAGAAGTTTCACAGAAGCTGTCCATGTGTGTATTGCTTTGGTGGAGCTTGTTTTAAAGGTTATCTGCCTCCAGATAGCTAGCTTCTCCTATACTGTGGATAAAGACTGCTTTTATAACAGCCTTGACTTTGTAAAAAATGATCGCTGGGAAGCTGTTGTTTAAATAATAAACTGACTAGATGCATTTGATATTCAAATTGTAAAAATTTCTTTTCTAGCCAAACTTTCAGAAACGTTACACAAAGCATGGTTTGTCTGCTTTCTGTTTTGTTTGTTTGCATGTGTATTTATTATATTTCTGTTCAGCTTTAGTGAAATAGGAGATCTTTAATCTGTGAGCAATGCCTTAGCCTTGTTATCTCAGTACTTAAGAGGCTGAAGCAGGGCCATCATGAGTTCTAGTGGGTTATACAGTGAGACTCTGTTTATGCAGAATAAAATAAAGCAAATAAAAGGATGTAGTCATTTAGGTGCATACCTGTGACAGAATGGGGGAATGCTGGACTTCTAAGAAAATTAAAATTGAGTTTATTTAAGAAAGCACTGAATCAAAAGTATAACATACTAGTCTCAATCAAACTAACCTTTATGCCGTTAGTAACAGGTACTTTCTCTATTTTGTGTTATTTGCTTTCTTCCTCTCAGAATATGCTTTTCCTTCTTTTCCTTTCACTAGTATACTTAAAGCAAGCATATAAAAGTAGTGTGGTTCTATAATTCATAATAATCTTTTTCCAATTTTTAAAATTATTTTTATGTGTGTTTTGCCTGTGTGTATGTTTACCACTTGTGTATTTGGTACCCATGGAGATCAGAAGAGGGTATCAATCAGACTGGGTAGTCATGTACCACCCAGTAGGTTCTGGGAATTGAATCTACATCCTCTGGAAGATCAGCCAGTGCCTTTAGCTGCTGAATCATCCCTCCAGCCCTCATACTAAGTTTTCCAAGTAGTTTTAAAGATAGAAGCACCTTGAAACTCTTATCAGAGTAGGTTACATTCTTCTGTCTGACTAAAGTGGAAGTAAATATAGAACCTGGTTCTAGCAGTCAGGTCTAAGGCATAGCCAATTCTTCTTTTTCCTTGTTGCAAGCCTCTAAAAATACTCTACTAAAGAATGAAGCCAAAAGATGTCTAGCAGCATAAAGTTTGTTAGATAGATCTAAGGATGACTTTCTTGTATTTTGTAATTACAAAAACTTTATGATTTTTTTTATAACCGATATCATTGTCATGAAACAACCTAGTTTGCTCTTCTGTGCAGAATTACAGGGTTTGCATTTAATAACCATGATGGTTAATCAAAACCTAATTTGAATTCTTGTTAATATTCTGTTATTCTCAAGAATATTACTTGTCTTAAACCAAGACAGAAACACTTATTGGACAGGGTTTATTCCACCAGCTGAATTAAACACTCAAGATAGCTCATCTGTCAAAGGAGTGTATGAACATGCTCCTTTGAAAATTAGTGACCCATTTCTGTGTTTTTAATTTAAAAAGCTATAAATAGGAATCTTGGACGGTATAAGTCATGTTTATTTTGTTTTCATAATGTCAACATTTACTAACATGGATCTTGACCCATAATAATTGGTAACACCCATGAAATAAAGAATTTGTCCCATTTTATAAATGAGCAGGTGAGACTTAAAGTAATTAAGTGGCCTGCTAGTAAATGATGGACCAAAACTTAACTTTTTTGAGACTGGTTCTCTCTTAGCTGTCCTGGAACTCAGCTAGGTAGACCAGGGTGGCTTCAGACTCACAGAGATTCCCCCGCCTCTGTCTCCCAAGTGCTTGGACTGATGGCATGGCCCCCAAACCTAGCTAACTTTTAGTTAGCTAGCCTTATTTCATGTTCTTGACCCCTACACTGGATTGAATACAAGCAGATATAGGCTACACATGCATGTAGACTGTCACCGGTTTTGGTGATGTTTCCCTCACATCTTTCTTTCCATTATTGGGATCCTTCAGGCAAAATGGCCACAGTCCCAGAGCAATGGAATTGGTAGATGACCTTTTAAAAAAAGATGATGTGTAAAGACAACAAAGAGCCATAGTATCCAGAGCATTTAGCTCTGACTGAGGCTTAACTCCAGCTACTTTGATTGGTCGAGGACAACAGTAGGGAAAAAAACTCCTAGTTTCTCATGCCAGCTCTAGCTTCAGAAACAGCTGTGGCCCCTTTATTCTCTGTAGACATTAAGAGAGCATGAAGGGGAAAACAAGTCTCTTTCACTTTTTCCTTATGCTCTTCCTTTTATCCTTGCGAAAAGAGACCTCTTCTCCTTGCTTTCCCCTTTCCCCTCTATTCTAAAAGTAATATGAATTCTCTGTAAACATTTTGAAAAGAACAGAAAAGTACAAAGAATAAAGAAAAACAATATCACTTATTTTTCCATTGCCCATAGTGGGTTATAAAGTTTGAGAGTTTTGTTAATGCTGGTTCTTGAATCTCAGCTATTTCACATAATTCAGTATTCTAAGATTTGGTTAAACCAATCCAAGGTACAGGGTTAGTGACATTAAATGAGAGATGCTAAAACTTAGGATGCTACTATACTTTGCCTTTTAGGCTGTGTGTGTGTGTGTGTATACATGTACAAACACATATACACTATAGATGTAAGTTTTATTTTCTGACCTTTACTGCTAATAACCTTTATAAATGCATATATTTTTTATCATTTAAATAAACTTTGATTCTTGAACCCCAGTTTGGGGTACTAGAATCATGAAAGCCAATTTGCCTTTACTGTTGAATAGAAATTTTACCTAATGAGGCCCTAGGTTTTTGGTGGCATGAACAGATTCTGTGCAGTGTGTTTTTGTTTGTATTTTGGTAAATATGACAGTTGTAGTTTAATGTTTTTTGGAACAGGGAAAATAATGCAGAGTTGGGTTTCTAGTCATATAACCACCTAATTCATTGCATCAATATCCTTACTGATTGATATGTCTTACGGTGACAGAATAGTGCCCCGTTGTAAAGCGTCATGACCACTTCCTCCAATCCTCCAATCTTCATAGATGAAGAAACAAAACCATGTTCAAGACTTCTCAAGTAGGTATAACAAAGATAGGGGATATCATATCTCTTAAATAAGTTTTTAAAAAGTTATTCACAGATGACCAAATAACATATAATTCTACTAAAATAAAAACTCATATTGGCTAAATTTATAGGAATAAATTTATAGGAATACAAAGTAAACTTGATGTTGTCTAGGACCAAGGGAAGGGGCAGTGGTGACAACTTGCAAGTATGGGTTTTCTTTGAGGAATAATGAAAGACTCAGAGGTGGGTGGTGGTAATAGTTCCATAGCTCTGGATATACCAATAACCTGAATATGAAAAAAGCTTAACTGTACTACTGCACCCCCCCCTTTTGAAGACTAGGTCTGCATGCATATCCTTGACTGTCTTGGAACTCGCTCTGTAGATTAGGCTGACCTCGAACTCACAGGGGTCTACATGCCACTGCCTCCTGAGCACTGGAATTAAAGGCATGTTCCATGATGCCCAGCTCTCAACTGTACACTTCAATGAATGAATTATAAGAGGTCTTACCTCAAGAAAGTCCTCGGGGAGACAAATTACTGCCTGAATTACTTTGCTCCATCCTTTCCTTGAAGTGTGAGCCATGAATAGTGTTTTCTTTTGCTTTAGACAGGGATAAGGGTCAGGAACCTGCTGTTGATCTCTGACAGGGAGAAGCAGTGTATGTTCTATAGTTATTCAGAGCTCAGGCTTCTGGATTCAGCTCCTACCCCAAGAGTAGCTCTCACATGGGTAGCTGCACAAGCCTGGGCAACTCCTTTGCTTAACTTTTTGATTATTGGGGTTTTTTTGTTTGTTTGTTTGTTTGTAAAATAGGGGATAATAGTATGTACTTCAGAAGTTGAGAGGAAGGCTATAGGAGATAAAGTGCTTAGTATGACATCCTGTTAGTGGTGGCTACTCCTTGCCCTTCTAGTCCTGAGAAATCCCTTTAAAAGGGGGACAAGTGGATCTGGGGAAAGCTACTTCCCTACAGAATTGAGGAGATTTTTCCAATCCTTTCTGAGAAAAAAAAATGAGCGACCCACTTATAAACAACTAGTTTCTATATTTGGGTCAAATAGCACTTTCAGACTTAGTAATACTTACAGATTGTAGGTTTTAAGGGCCATTGATATCTCTTTGAGTGATAATGATATGCAAATAAATTGAGTTAAATTCTCACAGTTGGGATATCTTGGTATGGCTGGCAGGCTCATTCTGCAGTCCTGGTCTGCCTGTCAAGTATGTGACCTTGTTCAGGCTAGCTCTCTGCTCATGCAAGTCAAGACAGATATAACTGCCTTGGGTGCGTGTAGCTGTGTGTCAGTATTCTTGATAGAAACAATGCACTGTATAACATCTGTTGTGCTGTTCTGGACCAAATTGCCCAGCAGAACTGCCTGGTGTCAAATTAAAAGAAAAAGCAGTTACGTTTCATTTAAGACCACACCAGGTGGTGTATCCCTGCTTTAAAGTAAATGCCACTAAAATTCTTCATTTTTTCCCCTCTACTTCCTCTTGTTTCTCCTGCAACTTTATCTTTTGACTGTAACTCTTTCTTATTGGGGCCCCCATAGCATGAGAAACTTCTACATACATTGTCTTTTTAAAGTGGTTTTTAAAAGTAAGGGCAGCTGGGCGGTGGAGGTGCACACCTTTCATCTCAGCACTCGGGAGGCAGAGGCAAGCAAATCTCTGTGAGTTCGAGGCCAACCTGGTCCACGAAAGCTAGTTCTAGGACAGGTTCCAAAGCTACAGAGAAGCCCTGTCTCGAAAAACAAAATAAAACAAAAAACAGCAACAACAAAACAAAACAAAAAGTAAAGTGGCAATGATTTTGAGTCACTGGGTACCACTGTTAGAAAGCAAAGGGACTGAGCATTAAATGGCTTAATAAAACCAATTCATTGTTGTATTCACCCTTGCTCCTTTCTATACTGACAGGAGACTTGATAATCTACTCTGCTGAATGCTTTCAGGGGCTGATTACGTAGCTAATAGGGAAAGGGCAGTGGAGCTGTCCATACTCCTCCATGGCAGCAATGCTGCTTCATGTCTTAAGTGTAGATTGTATTTGACATTTAATTTAAAAGCCTGGGAACTTAGATATAAAACTCTACTATGATAACAATGATAAAATCAGCTAGACGTTTATTTAAGAACCTGTATCTCCCCTGCTTTCCCTCCCCTTTTCCTATTGTTAAACCTTTCAAGAAATAAAATTACAGCATACTCAACAAAAAGATGCTTTCTTTGATAACTTAAAACTAAGTCTTCACAGTGCAACTCTCAGTCTACTGTAGTCTATATGTAGTTGCTTTTAAGGCTATGTGTGTATAAAATTTGAGGATAATGCCTCTCCTCTAATTGTCTCAGCATTTAGATTGAGCACTAAAATAAACAAAAATTGAAATAAATTTTGGAAGGTCACAGAGTTTATGATGCTGATAAGATTGTTTTCTATGTAGAGTTTATTTAGACTTTCAGAGAAAAGTATTTATATCAAGTATGATATACTTTCCTTTCCTCTGAAGGTGAAAGAATCAGATGACCTGGCCCACATAGCACAGCACCTATTACCTGTCAGTGTATTGGAGCCTTCATTCAATTTTATCTCTTAGAGTAGGATTAATCATGTTGTGTTGTAATTGATAATCTGAAAATGGAAATTTTGATCTTGTGGTACTGGAGAGTGAACTGAGGATCAGGTATATGCCAGGCCAAGCATCTTATCACTGAATTACAAATCTAGGCCTTGAAATGGAAACTTCTGAAGATATATGAAACAAGGAGCGAGCCTTTAGGGACCTGAAAAGCATGTTAGTTAATGAGCACCGTGGCTCATGGTTCTTGGCTCTTGGATATATAGATGTTGCTAAAATTCCTTCCCTTGAAAAGTGATGTGAACAGTGTCTACCTTTCCTCCTAAGGTCTCAGTGACAAACCAAGTTACAATTCCACTAAGGTTCACCCAAGAGAACCAATGAGTTTATTAAACTTCCTTACAGAGCAGTGGTGAGGGGTTATGGGCAGTAGGACAGATGACTTACAGTAGCACTCAGGAAGCATGGTAGCTTCCCCATAACTGCATAGACAGAACCTCTTCCCCACATCATTCTCCACCTATATTGGCCACCTCTAGCCTTTCCCAGAGACCAAAAGGCCATGTTTACTTAGGGCAGAATTACCTACAACTGGTTGGGAGGGTTGACTGCATATTCAATTAAGGGTTTCATGATCCTTCCCATCGCCTCCCAAGAGGAAACATCAACAGATAGCAAGCCCAACTGTGGTGGTCTTTGGTGAGCAGGTCCAGCTGGAATCCTGAAGATAGTGGTAGTTTGGCCGTGAAGATGTCTTATACAACACAGGCAGAAATAGCACAGAAAAGGAGCAGGGTACGAGGCAGTCTGTGAGATTGAGGATGTCACAGACTTTGTATAGGTGCTAGAGAGCAGAATGTGATCTGCCCTTCCTACACATTCTGCTTTGCTGCTGTTGTAGTCTAGGCTATCTGAAACGATGCTCAGAGAGGTCTTGTCAAACCAGAGAAGGTGAACATTGCTTCCTAACAACCCGGGGCTCCTAAGGCAAAGAGATTCTATATGGCAATCCCCACTTCTAAGAATGCTTTTCCTGTGTGCTATCAGGAAACTAGAATCTCAGTCCCCAAGTGCAGTCTCTCTTTAAGAAAGCTTGCAAGAAGCTCCTTATGAGAGCCCAGTGAGTATCACATAGACGCCCACAGTAACTGCTCAGATGCTGCTATCTCTCAGCAGCAGATTACTCACTGGCATGTGTGCCTGGAGAGTACACACAATTCTTCCCATGTGTTATTTTATGCTAAAGTCATAAAGTATCTATAAGAATGTTGTTATCCTACTTACAAATAAACTTTTCTTTGCCTAAGCCTCAAGATGTGGCTAGCATAGCCAGTCCTGAAAACCATTTTCTAGTACATCAGGTACCCTGGGCTATATCATTGTAAGTCCCTGCAGGAAAGAGGTCCTTGAAAAGAAAGTTCCGCATCAGGTGTCCTTCTGGTTCCTAGTGGTATGCAGTTATTTTGGAGATAGAGTTTCCCTAATATACAAGTAATTGAAGGTATTTGGGTAGAAAGTCAAGTAGAATGGAGGTTGAGAGGTGAGTGTTTTTCCCCCCTGATTTTAGTGGAATCACTTTGAGTTTCTCTCCATTTAATTTGATGTTGGCTATTGGCTTGCTGTAAATTGCCTTTATAATGTTGAAAAATATTCCATTTATTCCTACTCTTTTCAAGACTTTTATCATGAAGGGGTGTTGAATTTTGCCAAAGGCTTTTTCGGCATCCAATGAGATGATCATGTGTTTGGTTTTTATTTTATTATTTTTTTTTTAGAAAAATTTACATTTACTCCCCTTGTCCCAGGCCCTCCCGGTCCCCCACTACCCCACCGCCCTCCCCCTGCTTCCTTAAGATGGGGCAGGATAACCTGCCCTGTGGGAAGCCCAAGGCCCTTCCCCCTCCATCTAGGTCTAAAAAGGTGTGCATCCATATAGAATAGGTTCCCAAAAAGCCAATACATGCAGAAGAAATAGGTCCCAGTGCCATTATCATTGGCTTC
>JAQHUG010000068.1:1733671-1854263 GCA_028555095.1 Dicrostonyx torquatus | reverse complement strand
TATGTCTACAGGCCATAAAAGGGCACCAGATCTCATTACAGATGGTTGTGAGCCATCATGTGGTTGCTGGGAATTGAACCAAGGACCTTCGGAAGAGTAGTTAATGCTCTTAACCTCTGTGCCATCTTTCCAGCTCTCACCTTGTGTTTGTAACCTTGTCGAATTCCCATATTCGTTATAGCTGTAGCTTAATTGATTCCTTGGGGTTTTATGCATCAGCAGTCATGCTGTCAACGACAGTCTTGCTTCTCCCTCTAAGGTGTAGGTCCACCTGTGCAGTGTCTGCATGATGGTGAAGCTCCAGTGTTGCCTTGTTTACTGCTGTACAGAGCAAAACTCAGGGTGTTAACATTGCTCATGGTGTTTCCAAGTACTCTTTATCAAACTGAAGTTTTTTTAGTCATAAATTATAATGAATTTTGTCTTTTGTCTTCTGTATCTATCAATGACTATTTGGATTTTCTGTATTGTATTGTAATTATTAATTGAATTGATTAATTTTACAATATTAAACTAACCTTATATTCTAGGGATAAAGTTTTATTCAATCATGTTGTATTATTTGCTAATTTAAGAGGTTTTATGACTTTTTATGAGGGGTATTGATCTGTAATTTTTATGTTAATATTTTTGTCAGTTTTTGGTATTAGGTGTACATTTGCTTCATAATTCAAGCTAAGAAGTATTCCCTTCTCTGTTTTCTGAGTTTCTACTCTATCAGAATTAAATATTAAAAATATTTTATCCAAATTTTTATTATTCAGGATAATATGCTTAAGAAATAATGGATGTCTGGGCACTTCCTGTGTCTCCTTGCATTCTGCAGTCGGACCTTTACTTCTGTGCCTCAGTGTCCTCCTTCCATTTCAGCAAGGACTTCATAAAATAGAAGGATACTGTATAGAGCTATATGGGCACTTCTAGAGAGCATGTGTTCACTCAGGAAGCCCGTTTGCCAGTGAAGTATCTAGCTAACGCTCCTGCTAGTTTTTCTCTATTTTTACAGTATTGCCAAAAGACTTTAGCCCCGCTTCCAGGTATGTGTAGGAAAAGTGACCTAAATTTAAAAATAGAATGATATGCTTGATATGCTTTTTTAATCTGTAATTCATGAACATTTTTATATTCTGCCTCATGTATATGGTCTTTGTTGTTGTTTTGTTGTTTTTGTTGGAGATGAGGTCTTATGTAACCCTGGCTGGCTTCAAACTTGGCATGTGGCTGAGAATAACCTCTTGGCTCTGTTACCCAAGTGCTGAGATTTCGGACCTATGCCACCTCACTCAGTTTAGGTAGTACAGTGGACAAAACCCAGAGCCTTGTGCATGCTAGATGTACTGCCAGCTGAGTATATCTCCCAACACTGCCAGTTTTTGAAAGGAAAGTTCTGAGTTGCAATGAGATAATCCTAGGAAAGGTTGTTTCTGGGAAGAAATTATTAAAAATGAACTGTACATTACTTAAGCATTTATTTTTGAATTTAAAAGTCTACTAGTTTTTACATTATGTCCAGGTATTGTTAGAAAAATGTGAGTTTGCTAATTGAAATTGAATGTCATATTCTCAGTATGAGCTACATCCACTACTGTTTTAAATGCCTAGTTGGGACTAGTATATAGTGCAATGGAAATGTTCACATAGCATGTTAAGGTTCTGGGTTTGCTTCCGGGTACCCTGAGAAATCAAGAGTAAACTACTTGTCTAATATATCTAGTGTTACTCTGTAGTGAAGGAGATATGATTCAAAGCAAGTTAAATGTACAGTCTTAGGCATTGTTGTAATTTAATTTTTGTAGTATTTTGCATGTTCAACATATATGCAAAATTTTTACTAATTTTTACCATTTTTAATGAATGCTGTGAAGCATTTAAATTCTCAAGAAACAATAACTCTTGGGGACAATGGTTGTCTGTCTTACCCTCATTTTTATTGTTTAACTTGTCATGATTATTGCAGGTTTACCTGAATGAGCAGAGTTTAGATTCAGCTTGAATCTTGGTGAACCTTATTTCCACTGGTCAAAATTAGAAAGGAAAGGTCTCATTCTAGTGCAGTGTGTCATCTAAGAGCACTCACGATGTTGGATGGAGGGATTTGGGAATATTGCTTAATCTAAGAAATCAGTTCTATTATTTGTAGCGAGAATTAACTTATAATGGTAATAAAAATTAATCTTAAATCCTCCTATATCTTTGCCTGAACTCCTAAGTAATTATTTACTATATTCTTATGCACCTTAGATATGAATAATACAGTTTCTTTTTAGATGTTTGAAATCCAGTGAGGGAGATACCATGTGGTACTGTCACCATCAGTTTCCTTTAGGTCCTAGGTGAGAAGGATGAACTCCACAGGCACAGAGATTAGAAAAGAGCATCATTTCCCAAGCTCTCAGTGAGGAAGTGTTGACAGAGGTTTCTCCCCCACCTGGTCCTGCAGCTAGCTGTTCAGTCCTAAAGAAATATACAGAGGCCGGGCGGTGGTGACGCATGCCTTTAATCCCAGCACTCGGGAGGCAGAGGCAGGTGGATCTCTGTGAGTTCGAGGCCAGCCTGGTCTGCAAGAGCTAGTTCCAGGACAGGCTCCAAAGCCACAGAGAAACCCTGTCTCGAAAAACCAAATAAAATAAAATAAATAAAGAAATATACAGAGGTCTACTACATTAATTATAAACTGGTTGGCCTATTAACTCAGGCTTCTTATTAATTAATTCTTACATCTTAACCCATAATTCTTGTCTGTGTTAGCCACATGGCTTGGTACCTTTCATCAGTGAGGCATTCTTATCTGTGTCCTCTACATTTGGGCAATGACTGCAGACTGAGCTTTCCTTTTCCCAGAATTCTCCTGTTCTCATCGCCCTGCCTATACTTCCTGCCTGGCCACTGGCCAATCAACATTTATTAAAATCAATACAAGTGACTGGATCAAAGACCATTGTCCCACAGCAAGGAAGTTTCTGAATCAGGCCTAATCTTAAGGGAGGGCCTAGAATTAACAAGGCTTTCTAGATAGAGGTGAACATTTGGGGTAGCAGGAACAGCATGTGCATATTTTTTACCAGCAAGTTATAGTCCTCTGGATGTTTGGTGACATCATATAAATAGACGTACACTTTGTACATGTGCTTGTTTCATCTGTTTGTTCAGTCCTTCAATAGTGAAACTTTTATTCTGGCATTCTGCATACTTTGTAGTAGTGACTGTTGTTTCTGAAAAAAGTGGAAATACATCAAAACTGCCTTTCCCTCATAAACAATATCAGTGAGTACTTCAGAAGAAGCTCAGTAATGGTCTCCATTATTGAACACTATGTCACATACTTGTTTAGAAAACTGAATCTTGAAGAGCTAATTACCAAACTTTTCTGCTGGAATTAATGTGAGATTGTTTTTATAACTCAGAAATCCTACTTAATTTCATACAAGCCTTCCTATGTAGGTTGGATTCTAATTCACCACTCTTCTTCCTCAGCCTTACAAAGTGCTAGAACTAAGGGGTGTAATGAAAAACATACACAAATCCCATTTCATAACCATTGTACCAAGATGTGTGGCTGTGAAGAGAACTTGCTTTAAATCATGGGAGAGCATTTAGATGTATTTTCCTACAAGGTTCTCTTAGATCGTTATGTTTAAATAGCCAAAGATAATTGAAAAATTGTATTGAGGTTTAATTGTGTCACTGATGGTTGTATAACTCATAAAATTTAAATTATATGAACTTTCCTTGCTGTATTATAGTACTCTTGGGATGTGTAAGTTGATCAAAATGCAATGAAATCCTCTACTACCCTATATCATCCTTTCAGCACTTTGCGCCCTCTCTCTCACTGAAGTACAATGATTAGTGCCCTTACACCATTCACCCCTCGATAGTCTGCTAAAATGCCCTTCTTTTCAGTCTCCACTCCATAGAATGATTAAATTACTTTTCTGGTGGAGCTTCCTTTACAGGCCTAATCTCTGGTAATCAGTCTTTATCCCACTTGCTCTCTTAACCCACAGTGCCCTTAGTCCCACTCTCATACTGCCCAAAATACATAGCCACGTCCTCATTTTCTAGTGCCACAGAATCCAAATTCTACCCCTCTCCCCATCCCTTCCTATTTTATCGTCTATCTCTCTATTAATTAAGCTATCATGTATTTTCTCTTGTTAGAGTTTTCTTCCTACTGTCCTATCATCTGTCTATCTGTCTGTCTGTCTATCTATCTATCTATCTATCAACTATTGTGTCTATTTTAATTAAACTGTTATGTCTTTTCTCTTGTTAGGGATGTATTCCTTCCTCTTTAAGCTATTGTCAACCTGGGAGAATCCTGCTTATCCAAGTATCAATGTATATGTCACCTTTTTATCCCTTTTGTCTCTGAAATCATTCTGTTTATCACTTTGGTAGAGCCCATAGCATATGTAGTTTTTTTTCTGGGCATGAGCTCCTTGTTGAGAACTAATAGAAGGTTATCCTTAGCACTTACACACACTTGTATATTTTTAGTGATCCACACTGAATTACTACTAATATTAATCAGTAACCTTTATTAACAGTGTCCACTCAGGTACTATGCTTAGCAATTATGAGCATTATTTAATCCTCATATTGATCTTATTACTACAGAGGCAGTTATTACCTCACTTTATAAACTAGGAAGTTGAAGTTGAAAGAGGCAGAATAACTTGGCTGGAGTAATACAGCAAGTAAGTGATTGTTGTAATTAGGGGGGAGAGGTGCGTGTTGTGTTCCTCAGCCGCCAGCCACTGGCCCGCTCAGCCGCTGGTTGCTTGCTTATGCCCGAAATAACCACAGGAGAACTGTATTAATTCAAATACTGTCTTGCCCATTATCTCTAGCCTTTTCTTGGCTACCTCTCACATCTAAACTAACCCATTATAAAAGTCTGTATGTCACCACAAAGTGGTGATCTTACCGGACTGTTCCATCTGCGGCAGGAGCTTCATGGAGACTGGCTCTGACCCAGTCTTCTTCCCAGCGTCCTCTTTTCTTTTCCCCGCCTATCTAAGTCCTGCCCTATCAAATGGCCCAGGCAGCTTTTTTATTTAACCAATCAAAGCACAGAAATACAGATGATCCCTCCTTCAAGTGATAGAGCCAAGATTTGAACCCAGAATGTCTAGTTCCAGCTTACACAAGATGGAATAATTTATTCATTGATTCTCTGGGAGTATAACCAGAAGGTATGTTCTCTACTGACATCAACCCTAAATGACTGAAGAAGGGAGTGTGAAAGGATAAATAACTGCCATGGGAAAGGTTCAGAGTCATTTGAAAGCTCTTTCGTTACAGAGGGAGATGCCAAATCATCTGCTGTGATGGTTACTGAGGAAGTTAGGTCAAGAAAATGAACCACATAGAAAAATTATACACATTTTGCAGAATGAATAAGAAAAAGAGGAAAAGTATTGTTTGGGTAATGAATGAGGTAGATTACTGATGCTCAAATTACCCATTTACAGAACCAAGAATCGTTTTAACCAATTAGCATGTTCCAGTGACACATTGTCATAAGTCTCAGAACTTCAGCTAGAATCTCTATTTCCTGAGTCCTAATTTAGAACTCTTCCCACCTCAATATGCTGTACATTAGAACAACTGTGTTCATATTTCAAGAAAAAGTGCTAGACCAAGACAGAAATAAGTTTTTGAAGAAAACAGCTTGATGCTTTTGTAGCTGGTCAACTTTGCCCAAGACCCGCTGCTATTTTGGGGTTCTTGGTTTGCTGAGAACTAAATACTGCCAGCCATAGAAATAAAAAAGCCAGGCTATTATTTAGACCTCCTAGGTCTGTGTTCACATTCCATTCTTGCAAGGGCAAATTATCAGTCCATCTCTGCTGAGTAGTTTGAACATAGGGATATATTAGTCTTTGTCTTAGCTCTTAGACATCTTTTGGTTTGTCTTTGTTAAAATAAGCAGACAACCTTTCTTTTGGTTTGGACGGGAAATTAAAGAAATCTGAGTCAGTTTTTACCAACAATGATTTCTAACCCTGTTTCTTCTTTGTTTTTCAGGGTGACGAAGAAGGACCCAGGTAAGACTACATTTTTGCTGCTTGTCCTCAGAAGTGGAATGACGTCTGTGACCTTCTAATGCTCCTAAAATATAGATAAGCAAGTGACTGCAGAGAAAAGGAATATCTGTCTTAATCCAGGGCTGTGAAGGCCTTTGTTCTATAGGACTCTTATCTCCTTCCCCGTCTGTGTCATTTTCTGCCTGTAAGTTTCAGATAAGGGTGGACTTGAAAGTACATAGTGACAGGGACTTAGCTTTGTTCTTTAACATATTCAGAGTTCTTGTTCAGAGGAGCGGGCTCTGTATTTAAATGATAATTAGACTGTCAGGTGGACATACTAAACTTACCATGTTCTTTTCTGATATAAATTGGGTTTTGTGAATGTGCTCTAGATTGTGCATTATTTCTGTCACAATGAATAGCAAAATGAAACTAGGTCATAGGTATAAAAAACATTATTTAAGGGGAGAAAGGCCTTTGTACTTTTACTGGATCAACAGTTGGTAGAAATTTAACAGAGCATTTATTATTGCCTCAGTCTTATAATGAACTTGGACTTGACTTTCCTCTCTTCCCTCCATCTGCTTGAGCAGTGAGAAAGGGCTCTAGGAAATGCTGCAGCTGTGCCATCAAGCAAACTGTAATGGTCCAGACAGGCCCCACCTGTCATGGAGACTAAAGGACTTAAGACAGGGAGATATCAAAAAGGGTGTCTGGGTCTCTGCTATTTGAACTTTATTTTAACCACAAGTCCTTCCTTCCTAATAAATTTTAAGTAGAGCCTCAGTGGGTTTTTCTTCACCTCAAGAATTTTTCTTGCTGTGCAGTTAAGACTATATCCCTAGGTGATCCACTGTCTTTGTCCCAGTAGAGCCTGAATGGTTTCTGCAGAGACCAGAGTTTCTCAGATCTCAGTGCCACTAATGTAGCTCAGTTCCTTCTTAAAGGAATCTAAACAAACTGTCCAAGATTGCCCATGGAGCTAGTTTTTGACTCTGATTTTATTTCTGACCAGTGAATATAGTTCCTTTTCCTCCTGTATCAGGTTTTGTTTTTAGTTTTTTGTTTTGTTTTGTTTTGGTTTTTTTTTTTTTTTGGTTTGTTTGTTTAACCCTGCAGGAGCAGTTTAAGAGAGAAAGGGTTTATTGGGCCTCACAATTCAAGGTACAATCCTTTATGGTGGGGAAGTCTAGGCAATAGGAACTTGAAACAGCTGGTCACATTCCATCTGCAGCAGAAGAACAGAGCAATGAATGCTTGTGTTCACCCCACCTTCTAATTTTTTTTTTTTTTTTCGAGACAGGGTTTTTCTGTGGCTTTGGAGCTTGCGCTGGAACTCGTTCTTGTAGACCAGGCTGGTCTTGAACTCACAAAGATCTGCCTGCCTCTGCCTCCAGAGTGCTGGGATTAAAGGCGTGCGCCACCACCGCCTGGCATCACCTTCTAATTTTTATGTTGTCCAAGATCCCACCTAGGGAATGGTGCCACTCACAGTGGGAAGGCTTCCCACTTCACTTAACCTAATCAAGATAATTAAGTGAATATAACCTAGATGACCCCTCCCAAGTGTATGTGGAGGTTTGTCTAATAAGTTAGTTTAGGTCCTGTCAAGTTGACAGTTAGAGCTGATTACCACATTTTGAATTCCTCCTCCACTTAAAAATGTATTGTTTGCAAATTTCATACATGAATATAATGTGATATGATAAATCTACCCCTTACTTCTTCCTTCCTAACTTTTTCCATATCCCCATAGTGATTTTTACCTTCCATCTCCATGTATTCCTTTTAAACTCACTGAGTTCAGTTAGTGTTGCCATTATGTGCACGGGTATAGAAGCATCCAATGGAATATGGGCAACCTATCAACTATCACAACCCTGAAAAAAATTGGCGTTTTTCTTCCCCCAGCAGCTATCCATTGCCAATAGATCCTCACCTAAGAGTGGGACTTTTTGCACCTCTCCCTCATTCAAAGTCTGGGATTTGGCTGGCTTGATTTTATGCAGGCCCTGTGAGTGCAATTGCTGGCACTGTGAATTCATGTGGGTAGTGGTCTGTCATGTCCTGAAAGGCTGTTTCACAGTAACCCTCCACTAACTGGCTCTTACAGTCTTTCTTCCTCTTCCCAAGTGATCCTCTGAGGACTTTGCAGAGGAGGGCATATGATACTGATGTCCCATTTAAGGCTGAGCAGTCTATGATATCTTAGTCTGCATATTGATCAATTGTGAGTCTCGGTGTTAATCGGTGTTACTGCAAAAGAAACTTTTCTGATGAGGGTTGAAAACATAATAATATATGGCTATAAAGGTAAATATTTAGGGAACTAAAATGATGTCTGTTAAGCAGAATAATAGTAGGTTTTCCCCTGGGGCTCATGACCTACCCAGCTGTGGATTCTTGGGCCAGGTAACAGTAGCAGGCATGTGTCCCATTTTGTGGATTGGCATTAAATCCAACAGGAAAGTGCTCAGTTACTCCCAGAACATTGGCCCTACTCTTCTCCATGGGCATATCTTGCCAGATTTACAGCTGAGTTAGAACATACACCCTACCCACCTCCTCCCCAATAGCCTGCATGGTATCTTCCTCTACTGTGAAAGCTAGCCGCTAAGATGAAGCTTCTAGGACAGTATAGCTCAATTGTCCCATGTCTACTGACTCAAATATGTGGTATCTTCAACAATAGGGTCTTGCCATAAAATTCTGGAGAATAACCAAGAATGATGGTAATAGCCTGTGATGTTTTTGGGAGAGTCTATGGGACGCCACTGATCAACAGGACTTGGTACTGTTGAACTCCTTCCTTAAAATGCTCTAAATGATGTCTTAGATCTGCATCTTTTAGTACTTCCTTTTCTTAAGAGCTGTATTTCTCAGCTTCCACTTTAGAACTACAGAGAAATAACTCACTCTAGTTTGCTGTGATTCGGGCCAGACACATCAGAGAATCTCTTCAGATTCTACCTTAAAACATTTTTCAGGAACAGGCTTGTTCTATATTATAGTTTATACCCTCCTAGTTTCTTTCCATGTTTTTATTCCTTTAAAATGTGTTTGTGGGAGCTGAAGAAATGGCTGAGCAGCTAAGAGAAATACCTGCTCCCGTATGGCAGCTCACAACCATCTGCAACTAATTCCAGGGACACCTGATACCTTCTTCTAGCCTTTGTGGGCTCCTGTTCACATGGAATACACATAAACTCATGAAATCACTTACATAAAGAAGTAAACATTAAAATTATGTTCATGTTCTTCCTGTAGCACAGGCATGTGCTACACACCGTTACACACATAATGGTGACTAAGACAGACATGGTACCTACTTTGTGCCCTTAGAGTCTAAACAGAAGAGGTGAGCTTGTAGAGCAGCAGGATGGAGAAAGTGATAAGGGAAGTTCAGGCTGCTTGAGGAAAGAGTTAAACCATTGTCTATTCGAAAAAAAAGAAAAGGAAGGAAGAAAAAGGAGGAGGGGAAAGAAGGAAAGAAACGAGTGAATGAATGGAAGGGAGGGAGGGAGGAAGGCAAGGAAGGGAGGGAGAGAGGGAGGGAGGGAGTCCTAACAGGAAAGGATGTGTATAGATAAAGGTCTGGAAGGAGAGAAGGCAGCAAAGGATGAGCATGGCTTAGTTCTTGTGGGTAGAGGCAAATTCTTATATAAAAACCCTAGACAAGAGAAAGTAGAAGATAAACACTGTAGTAATTTTGATCTGTTAGAAACTTTTTTAGGGTATTTGCATTATATTGCAGTCAGTGGAAAGCCATTAAAGAATTTTAAACCACAGACCTGTAATCCCAGCATTCAGGAAGTAGAGGCAGAAGAATTAAGGGTTTAAGGCCAGCCTTGTTAGCCTGGGCTACATGAGACTCTTCTCAAAAAGAGCAAAAACAGCACTTTGAACAAAAATTGGCCTGAGTAGGTTTGTATTTTAGATGTCTCTGCTTTGTCTTTAGAGTGGAAAATGAACTGGAGGTAATCATAAGCCTAGGTAAATTAGGCCAGGCAGTGCTGGCGCATGCCTTTAATCCCAGCACTTGGGAGTCAGAGGCAGGTGGATCTCTGTGAGTTCGAGGCCAGCCTGCTCTACAAGAGAGAGTTCCAGGACAGGCACCAAAACTCCACAGAGAAACCCTGTCTCAAAAACAAACAAAAAACAAGAAAACAAAATAAGCCTAGGTAAATTGACTTAAATGAGGTGTTTTTGTTTTGTGTTCTGCACCAAAATCTGTGAGAGTGGGTACTACATAAAGACATTGATTTGCTTGTAGTTCTGAAGGTTCTAGCGATCAAGGCACCACTATCTGTTGGCGCTGGTGAGAACCTCATTGTGCATGGCATCATAGTAACTTGAATATGTACAGAAAGGGGCTCAATGCGGGAGGTTTCAGGCTCTCATTTTATTGGAACTAATCCAATTCCATAGGCCTAAATTAATTCCTTCCCGGGGTGCTGCCTCAGTGTCCAAGTCACATTCCAGTACGCCTCACCCTTTAAAGATTACATCACCTCTGGTTATGGCCACACTGGGGCAAATCATATCTAAGCTCCAGCACTAGGCTTGTAATGATATGATCCTGAATCAGTGTTTTGGTTTTTTTTCTTTCTTTTTTTTTTGTAGTTATTAACTACATTTTTACCATTTTTCACAAATACTCTATGGCGCTTTACCCCTTTATTGTCTAGCTTCTTGAAATCTAGGACAGACACAGCTCTAGACTTTCTTTTCCCCAAAGAGTTCAAACAAGAGCATGTTAAGAGACAAAAGCTTAGCAGAAGTAATAGGAAGGCTCCATGAGATAGTCAATGGCTTTTCTATCCTGACAGAGCTTGATTAGGCTGAACAGTTCCATTTTGTTATGACCACACTCCAAAGTCACATTGATTAGAAGAGTACAGGGACACATGCAGAGAAGTGTGAGAGACTAGCTTTCAGGTTTAACTGCAGATACCTTAGTGTCATTTTGACAAGGCATAGAGTTTCTTTACTAGTAACTAAGATGTCAAGCTGTCTCCCTCCAGCCACATTGCCATATGTGTCAGCCGGATTCTCTTGGACTGGGAATTGACAAAACTTTTTTCAGAACTATGTGTTCTTGAGAGCATGTTCTAAATTGGCAAAAAGAGGAAAGAAGATTCTTATTTTCTTCTTCACCTTTAAATCCATGCTTGTTGGTTCCATTCAGCTTATTTGTGTTGAACTACCATTTGGCTCAATCTATTGCAATTAGCACTTCAGGGCAGCTTGCCTTTGATCTAAGATTTCTTTCATTTATGATATATACACTTTACCATTTCAACAAGCCAGAGGGATTTTTTTCCAAGGTTTTCTGTGCTGCTGAGAGATTAATAGAGAGTTTGATATATAAAGAAAGGAGGGAAATACAGGTCTCCCAGCATAAAGAATGGCAAAATAATGAATATTTGGAGACTAGGTTCTATACTCAGTCATCTACTGAGGAAGGAGCAACAACAAAAATGCTATATCCTGTGGAATAGATTTTTCTTCCTTTTCACCAGCTGGAGTCTTCTTGTCTTCTTTACTCTTGAGTGTTGACTTTCTAGTTAGATACTGTGCTTTTGTTTATGCATGTTCTTTAGCAAATTTTACTGTGTAGTTGTCTAGCAAATTAACAACAACAATAATTGTAGCAGCCCTGTACTGAAGATTTATTATATCCAAAGTGCTTACTATATTTTCATTTAATTCATACAACTCTAATGATGCAATTATCCCATTTGTTAAATGAGGACATATTAATAAATTCTCAGAGAGAACACAAGCTAGATAGTAAGTAGCAGAACCATGAAGTGAGTCTGATTGTTTTGGAGGCTTATTTGAACCATCTGCAGACGGCAAGCACAAGGCTCTTTGTGACCTTATGTGAAAGCCAGGAGAATTCACACACAGTCCTCAGAGAATCACTTCGGTCTACTTCCTCTAACCTGGGGATCATGACTTACTGACGTATAATTGCTATGACCTATTTTCTGAAAGTGATTTCTCTTCTCCTTAGCTACTGTGCTTATCCAGGGATATCTACTTAATCTCCTGAGTACCAGCACCAAGAGGATTCTCTAGGGAGCCAAGCAAGCCTTTGTTTGACATCACAGGATAGTTTCCTATTGTTCTCTGTCTGTTATCTACCACTCAAATCATGATACACAGTCATATGGCTGGCAAGGATCCCTAGAGGGTTTGGTAGGGTAAAAGACTTAATATGTAGAACATGGATACCAACTACAATGGAGTCATCTTGTAGATGTGTCTTTGAAGCCCAGAATGATTATTTTTTTTTCAAGTAAGAAAAGCAATTTACACTTTTGGCTGCAATTTTCTGTCTTCTCTGTACTATTATGGGAGCTCTTGTGTTCACTGCCTCACAGATTGGCTTCTTCTCTACCCCTGCTGAAGCCTGCTGAGAAGTAATATGTATTTGAGGCAAGTGGGCGGCAGTATGATTGGCTGGTGTGAAAGCAATTGTTTTGTGGGAGACAGAGACAGAGACCCTTAAACTCTTGTGTTCAGAGGAAAAGGAGCAATATCAGTATTAAATTTTGATTTGTTGTTGAGGTTTTGTGTGACTTTTCTTTTTAAACTAAGAGGAAAATGGCTTCTTAATAGTATCAGCTATACAGAAAACTTCTGTACAATTTTCATCTTCAAAGCTAGCTGTTATTCAGACATACAGTGCCTATTGAGATCATTGTGAATGTGACCCATGCTGATTGTCTGATAAAATAGGAAGCATATTTGGAAGGAGTAAGAGCAAAAGGCATTAACCTACGTATCTTTTTGTTTGTGCCTGTGACCAATGATGTGACCTTGGTCAAGTCACTTAACCTTGTACACTGTTATTTCTGTGTAAATACTCACCTCCCTTTCCCACCTTTACCAACTTTGGGGGTTTGTGTTAAGTCATTTTTCTATTGCTGCAACAAAATAACTGAGATAAGTTAAGGGAAGAAAGTTACATTTTTCTCATGTACAGTTTCAGAGGCTTTAATCCATGGTCATGGGCTGTCTTGTCCTTGGACCTATAACAAGACAGTACATCATGGTAGGTAGTGGATAGTAAAAGAAACTTCCTCTCTTGGTTCCTGGGAGATAAAAATATACAAGAGCCAGAATCTCAATATCTCTTCAGTGCATACTCCTATAACTTGGTTCTTCAGCAGAACTCACTTTCTAAGGATACGTTACCTCCCAGTAGTGCCAGAGTTGGGAGCAAGCCTCTATCTAGCACATAGTCTTTGGGAAGTATTTATTCATTTTAGTTGTGTGCATTTTAATTAGTAATTTTTAAAATTGTAAATCACAGTTTTGTTTCCTTAAGAACAATGGTTAAGGAAGAAGAGGCCATTAGTTGGGATGTGGGGCAGGCATGGAGTGTGGTAGGAAAGAGGACATCATCTACTTATATTTTAAATAAAGAGGTTACCCTGAAGATTCATGTTACATATTCTACTTTCCCAAAATGATTAACCATATATTTTTCTGACCTCCTAGAGCTTATCAAAATAAAATAATTAAGTCACTGATATACATGTTTCTTTTGTCCTTATTGCAAATTGATGGTTTGGTTGTTACATTCTCTTCAACTTAGGAGGCTTGTCTAAAAGCTGAAGAAAGGGACTCTGATATTTGTGCATAGAGTAGAAACCGCTGGACTGCTTATTAAGCAAAGTAAGGCTCCAACATTTAAGTTGATATTCAGCCTGGGAGTCTGTTAACTGACATTTCTATGTTATGGAGCATGGGCTTATTTTGCCTATGCTGAGTTGGGTTGATTATCTCCTCCTCTAGCCAGGTGAACAGTGAAGCTGTGCTGTACATTGTACTGCCTGTCTATACCAAATTAGCCTCCTTTGTAAAGTTTTCAGAAACTTGCCTGAGAGGCACAACTTTATTTTGTCCACATGTATTAACCAGAGAATCCATTTGCATCTGGAAAAATGTCTCTGACATGACTCTGCCTCCAAATGTAAATACTGTATAGTTATTGCATTATATTCTCTTTACATCTGCCTACTGTTCAGGATTTCATAATGCTAAAGAAAGCCTGGATAAGGACAGGCTTGGATTGTCACTTTTCCTGCTGCAACTCTTCTGTGATCAATTTCTATCTGCTTTCCAGCACGGTAGTTGTGGTGATGTGCATGTTTATACTCTAGACTTCAAGGCTCATCAAAATGAGGCTCTTCATTGGGAGTTCTGTTCCCTAACTTCTCAAACAAAAGAGATTCAGAGAAATTCCCTCATTAATTTCTCCAGAAAACATCTTAGATTGCCTAAATTGTGCCCAGGTCTATGCTAGTGAGGACAAAGACTTTTGTTGGGTTAGCTGCTTGTTTGTCCCGGCTGCCCAGAACCGAAATAACCACATAGATACTGTATTCTTAAATCACTGCTTGGCCCATTAGCTCTAGCTTCTTATTGGCTAACTCTTACATATTAATTTAACCCATTTCTATTAATCTTTATATCGCCACATGACAGTGGCTTACCAGCTAAAGTTCCCAGCATCTGTCTCTGGCGGACCCATGGCTTCTCTGTCTCTGCCTTCCTTCTCCCAGCATTCAGTCCAGTCCTCCTGCCTACCTAAGTTCTGCCCTATGAACAGGCTAAGGCAGTTTCTTTATTTCTTAATGGTAATCACAGCACACAGAAGAGACTCCCACATCAGACTTTTGTTCTGTATTTAAAAAGATCTCAATTTCTAATTTGAGAGAGTTAATAAACAACTTTATTATCATATTTAATTGCAGAATAATAATCATTAAGATATTTAAAGAAACAATGAATTAATGTGAAAATAATGAAATGAAAAGTAAAGAAGTAATGAATTAATTAATTCAATAATGAATTAATGAATTATGTGAGAATATATTTTAAATATTTAGATATAGTAAATCATTTATTGCTCACAATAGCCCTAGTAACTGGTTTATATTTTCTCTTTATTTTTCATCTGAGATGAAAAAAAATGAGTCACAGAGAAGTTATACATTTATGAGAATATGTTGTTTAAAAAAAATGGCAGTCAGCCAGACGGTGGGGCACACGCCTGTAATCCCAGTACTTGGGAGGCAGAGGCAGGCAGATCCCAGTGAATTCGAGGCCAGCATGAACTACAAAGCAAGTTCCAGGACAGTCAGGACTGTTAATAGAGAAACACTGCCCCCCTCAAACAAAAAATGGCAATCAGCTTCCAAGCTCAAGTAGTTTGACTCCAGAGTGTAAGCTATATCATTGAATGATAATAATCCTATAAAGTTAATCTGTTGAGTGTAAAGTACTGCTAACTCAAAGAATTCTTCTGGATCTCAGCAAATGGGTAGAGCGAGGTATTTTCTAATGGAAGGAATAGGAGGTATTCCAAGCAGAGAAACCAGCAAATATAAAGATTCCGAGGTACGCATGTGCTGTGTGGGGACTGCTGAGTGCCTGACTGTTCAGCTAGACTGCAGAGAAGTGCCTGGGATGCTGTGCTGAGACAGCAAAAGGGTTAGACCTAAGCTTCCTGTTACATATTACATCTTGATGACGAGAATTCCTGTTCTTTGTTTAGTCACACCTCATAATTTGTTACACATTGTAAATTACTTGTTTTTAATGCCTCTATTTTTCCATCAGTATATGATATCTGGGCCAGTGAAATGGCTTAGCTAGTAAAAGGGCTCACCACCAAGCATGAGTCCTGAATTCAGTTCTGGAGATTCACAATGTAGAAGTAGAGAATCAGTTCCCACACATTGTTATCTGATATGCACATGCATGCTCTGGTATACAGGTGCCCACATACATACACACAAAATATGAGATAAAACGTTTGTGGAGCGACTTCATTGATTTGCATTTTATTTATATTCCTATTTTTACAGTTCTTGTCTTCTTCTAATTTAAAACCAAGATTGGAAAATAGTTCTCTGATTCCTTTCAAATTAATGGAGAAAGGCAATCTTAATGCACCCAACATTTTACAAATGTAAGGTGTAGATCTTTTACTTAAAATCTACTCAAAGAAATTGCTGTCAAAGGATGCCATATTGGTTCTCGGTTAGAACTGATTCTAAGCAGTTTGTGACCTCACTCTCTTTTTACTGCCTTCCTAGCCTTTTGGCTTGGTTCTTAGCAGAATAAGTTTTAGGAAGTCAGAATTCCAGCAAAATTTTAAAGAATAATTGTATTTGATGGCCTTGTAATGTCCCTCTTTCATGTGGGCAGCCACAGCAAATTTGATCGTATCCTTTTTTGTTGTGCAAGAAGCCTGCTAGTTAGTCTCAAATGCCTTCTTGCTTCTTCCCAGTGAAAAGCAGGTAAGAGGTAACAGTGTATTTTTTCCCACCCTCTAAGGGTCCTCTTTTTTAGTTGGAGGCAATGTATATCTATATCACATGCCAGGAACGCAGACCAGTGGGTGGGTTTTATTTTGTTTTCTTCCTTTCTTTATTCCAGTCTTTTTTGGTCACTGAGTGTCCTTAACATTAAAACTATAAGGAAGTGATTGCAAAGTTTTAAGAAAGACAATACTGATATAATAGTGTGGTATCTGAAAGATTTTTTTTTTTTTTACCATGGATCAAAATGTGCTTGTTTAGACTCCCTAAACATGAGTGGTTACAGGATCATGAAAGAAATGCTTTCTTATCCATAAGCAGAGATTTCAGGGAAGAAAAACACTTTCTTATATAAACATCCCACTCCCCAAAGTCCTCAGTACCACTACCAGTTCTCTGTAGGGTGCAATGTGGTTGTAAAATGAAAAGCATTTTGTTTCCTTGGTGACTACAGGTCTCCTTACTCTCTCTTCCATCAATTCTATTTAAAGGAAAGTGAGATTGAACGTGAGAAAAGCAGTACTGAGAGGGAGGAGCTGACAAATTTCAAGGCAGGGAAAGCAGTGCTTCTCAGCGTTTCTCTGCTCTGGCTGTTAGATGCGTCTTGATCTAGATGGTGTGGGGCAGGGTGTCATTTTATCTGTCCTACGGTACTGTCATTTAGACAAGAATAAAGTGACTAAGATGGGAGCTTTGTCCTGTCTTTAAGCATTGTCCAGGATTGGTAGCAACAACAGTGAGACTTCCTGATACAGTGAACGTTGAATGGGAGCTAGACCTATGTAATCTTAGAACTTTTTAAAGCAGTTTTTATAGTTATCACCTTTATGTTTATTATGAAACTGATATCATAAGAAGTTGAATGATTGACCCATATAGCCATAGTTAGCAAGCAATATCGCTAGGACTAGAACCCAGAGCTATCAAGCTTAAAATTCCCTATGTTCAGTGTTTATACTGCAGCACGTTTGTCAGGAGGTAGAAGATCTAGATCTTGCAACTTGTTGGCTAGGAGTAAGTAAAGCTGATGGGTAGGATTATAAAAGTCAACAGGGAATTTGTTATCAGAATTTTCCCTTTCTTTGTCAAATACAAACAGGTAGTTTGGGGGAAAGAAAGTTGAGAAGTACCTGAAGGAGAATAAACAGGAACTGCAGGACCCAGACAGGTAACATTAGTTTACCCCCTGGCTTTTGTGGAGCCAGCAAATGCTATTGCCTCTTCTGAAAGAGCCACTGTTCACCCAGTGGCAGGTGCAGGCCAACTGTTGCCATGACAACTGCAGGAAAAGCAAGCAGTTTAATTTCAGAACTGATAATTAACGGGGAGGGGGTTGAGTGAGGGTGGGGAACAAATTGGGGTGATGGTTGTTGTCAGAGAGAAAACTCAGCAATTATTGGCAAGCTGCATATATGTAAAGGTCAGGCACAGATGCTGCAACCCAGCATGCCCCTGACATTCAACATTCATCCCCTCTGCTTGGGAATTTGATAAGCTAAAATGAAGTTTCGAGTTCCCAGCCAACTGGGTCTCTTTAAGGAGCATGAGGAAAGAAGATTGTCACAGTGACTGTGAAGAGACTTGGGAGAGCATATGAATGAGTACCTCAGTGACACTACCCAGTCAGAAGCAATTCAGAAATACTGTTTTTCTAAAGGATGGAACCACAAAGCATGCTTCTTAGTAATTCCAACCTCTGTAGTTAGGAAGGAGAAATGGTTTTCTAGAAAGTAAAAGACTTGTAGAAGTGATCTACTTAGATTTTTGATTCCGGCTTTATTTTATCAATTCTTTAGAAGCTGTATTAGTGGAAGCACCCCATCACACACATGAACCAATCTCTGTCTTGGTTAACTGTACAGCCTAGGAAGAAGACAGTATTATTATCCTTGTAGAGATCCATAAATGTTCAGGACTTAAAGCAAGTCTCGGAACTTGTAGGGCCTTGTACTGAATCCTATTGTCCTATTGTTTATTTATACCATTCTGTTGGGAGAATGGTCCCAATCTAAAACAACAATAATAACAAAAACAGTAAACAAACAAGAAAAGTATTTTATTTTGTATATGTGTGTCTGTGTGTACATGTGTGGGTTCCAGCAGTTGACATCAAGTATCTCCCTCTGTCATTCTCATTTTTTCAAAATTCTAATTTTATTTTTAAGAGGAATGTTTATTGTGTTTTACAGTCATATACATTAGCCCCATTAAAAGACAAACACTCAGATCAGGCATTTTGATGTTGAAAGTCTTTCCTTAAGAAATTATAAGTTCCCTATCACTAGATGACATCATTTCCACCCTCCCTACTCCTTCCATCTGCCCCCTCTCAAGTTCACACCTCTTCTTTAATTTAATTACTGTTGTTGCATATACGTCTATTCTCGTACATATATGTACATGTATTTTGGGAGGACTTGGTATTGGATAACCTATAATGGGGGCTTACCTTTGGAGAAAACTGATTCTCTCTCAGCAGCCATTGTCTATAACTCTTCATCAAGGAGTGAGCCTTGGGAATTTCTTCCATTCAGATTGCCATGTCCACTGGTATTGTCATTATGATGGTCATATTTAGGTAATCATGTTTTTGAAATTTCCTGGGTGTAGCTTTCCTGTCATATCTACTGATACCAACTCACAACAGGCATTGTGGCCATCTGGCTTGTAGAACCGTCCGTTCTTCTTCCACAATATTCCTGCAGGCTTAGGTGTAGGGATTTCATTGTAGATATACCAGTTGGGGTTAGGCACGCCCCAGCCACTTGTTTTCTACATTTTGCCCAGTTGTAGATCTCTGTTAAGAGTCTGTATCTGCTGTGGGGAGAAGTTTCTCTGATGCATTTTCCAGGGTATACACATTTACCAGACAATAGAGATTGGACAGGTTTAGGAAAGTGACAATAGTAGGTTCTCCTCGCAGTTTTCTAACCTCTCCAGCCACAGGCAGATGGCTAGATGTAGATGTAGAGGATTCCCTACTGCGGAGCTAGCTTGAAGTCCAGCTAGACAGCGTTTGGGCTCCCCCTTGCCCCCAAATAAAAATGCCACTAAATGTGCCATTGGGATATCTTGTGGGCTGGTGATTGTTGTGGTTCAGACTTTACAGCTGAGTAGGACTGTTATTTACTTTTCTTTCTTGGCAACTTGCATAGCATCTTCTGATATTATAAGAGCTTGTCTTCAAGGAAAGGGCATATTAATTTAATTAATTAGTGTGTGTATGTGCACCTTGGTGTACAAGTAGAGATTAGATGACTTGCATGAGTTGGTTCTCTTCTTCCACAATGTGGGTTCCAGGGTTTAAACTCAGGTTCAGCAGGTACCTTAGCCTACTGAGTCATTTCTTTGGCCCTTCTAACTTACTTTTTGAATTGGTCTCTCACTGTACCCAGAGCTCCCCATTTGGGTCAAGCTTGATGGCAAACAAGTCTGTAGTATCTACCTGTCTCATACTACCTCTGCTTACTGGGGTTACAGATACACACTGTGTGCCCCTCTTTTAAAGTAGCGCTGCGGAGCCAAACTCAGATCTTCATGCTTTTGTAGCGAGCATTTTACCCACTTAGCCATTTATCCAGCTCCGGATATAGTATTTTTTAACTTGTAAAATAAAATTTACTACCTAAGCAATATTGGTGAATGTTCTGTTGTTAAAATATGGCTCCTTTGTAACATTAGTCCAGTATTCCTGATCATGTAAATATGATTGTTAAAATTTTTTTTCTAACTTGTTTCTGTAGCTCATGCTGGTCTAAAGCTATTCTTAACAATCTGTTTATTCAAAATACCCATGGTAAATGTATTTTTTATAAGAAAGATGCTATAGTATATAGCAAGGAAGTTTCATTATATTCCTGTGGGATGTCTGTGTGTGTTGTGGTAGACAGATTTTATTTTTAAAACAGCAAAGTATTAAGAGGAAGAGAAAAAGCATTAACTTAGTACTTATGGAGTTCCTATTTTGTTCTAAAATTGTCTTTGTTGCTAGGGATATATTGTGAACCAAACATCTAAGTCCGGCTTGGGATGCAGCTCAATAAAGTCTTAACTAAGGTATATGAATTCGCCCTGGGTTTAATCTCCAGCACCACAGAAATAGGGCATCATCCAGCACGGGGAAGGTGGAGACAACAAGAACAGAATTCCAAGTTCGTCTCAGCCTCTGCTCCATAGGGAGTTACAAGCCAGATGGGCTCCATGGGACCTTGTCTCATGTAGATAAGAGAAGGCAAGGGAGGAAGGAGGCATGGGAGGGGACACAGAGAAAAGAACGGTAACATTTAAGTTTGTATATCCTGGAATTTCAAGTATGAGTTTAGGAGTATAAATGGTGTGTAGTTTATAAAGGACATTTTAGGAGGCCTGCTTGTCTTTCGTTTAATATCTGTTATAGAAAACAAAGCTTTCTCAATCCTTCCTTCTGGCTAGAAAATATGGAGCATGGAGTGATAACCATTACTGAAAAATATCAACTTACCCACAATTTTCCAGAACTAATAAGTTAATGTGCATGTGAACAATTTAGGAGTTCAGCTGACTTAACAATTATGCTGGAAAAATGTAATTTTCTTGTATCATAGAGAAGGGATTATTTCAGAGATGTCATTGATGTGCTAATCATCAACAAAAACAGTGTAACCTTGCCTTTCAATATGATATTGGTCATGATCTGAAAGGCCTTAGGAATAGTTCTCAGTCCTTTGTTAAAAAAAAAAAAAAAAAACTTAAGCACTGTCTGAAAGTATAGACATGGAAACTGAAATAATTAAAGCCAGAAAAAAATTTATGACTCTCATCTAAAATCTTGGTGAGCCTTCTATCATATTTTTCTCTATCAGGCTGTTTAACAGATTTCACCAAATGTGGCACACAGTGCTAGTGAGGTATTAGATCTTGGTAGAAAATAAAACCACAATCTTTGTATGTTTCTTATTAGCCTGTGATCCTCTCTGTATTTCATTCCTTCTGTTGGCTCAAAACTCTGCAAGCCTAAAGAAACATCAGACTCCTGAAAAGACCTATGTCACATGCCTGCATAGGTAGAAATCCTCCGACATGGTTCCCGAAGCGTATGAGACTGTGAATTGGGTTATTAACTTGGCCTTCTAAACTTGGTTTCATGGGCCAGTGTTATGTTTGGCAAATGCTGCCTATTTTTCTAACTCTTGGAGTTCCACAGATCCTATGGTATGGTTTACAACAGAGTAATCCTGCGATAATAAGACAGGTTTCCCTTATTTAACCTAGCATTTCCGTGCTTGCCTGTCAGAAGGCACCTTTCCCACAAAATACTGTTTGTAAGCAATGTTCCTCTAGATGAGCTGTGGTCCTACTGTTCCTTCTCCACTGCATGGTACTAATGTTATTCACCATCCAGGAAGAGGGTATAAAGATTTATTGACCCAGCCAGGCCTTGGTGGTGCATACCTTTAATCCCAGCACTTGGAAGGAGGCAAAGGCAGGTGGATCTCTGTAAGTTCGAGGCCAGCTTGGTCTATAGATGAGTTCCAGGACAACCAAGACTGCACAAAGAAACCCTATCTTGGGGGAGGGGGAGGATTTAATGACTTATTTCATACTTTGAAATCTTACTGCATTTTGCTTCAAAGTACTGGGACTTCTACACCATTTCACAACTGTTAAGATCATTTCTTTCCACCACGATTGAAAATGTAAATATTAAATATATAGGTAATGAAGTTACTGTATTCCTGGGGAAAGGAGACCTAGAAATGCCTGCTGAGAGTTTTTTTTTTAAATCATTAAAAAAATTTTAAAGACAAAACAATTAATTTCTCTAATTTCATCTAAAATGTGATAGAATTTGTGTTGTCTGCAATCAGATTTCTGATGCAAATTTCATGAGGGTTTTTAATAATATTCAAACTCAAGTTTGGACTACACACCTCCACCATGCCTACACAGTGGGTGAGGGAAGCACAGCCCTGAACCCGGGGAAGGGGCAGACTTTTAAAGGGGAAATGCCATAATCAGGGGAGTTTACTTTTAAAGGGGAAATGCCATAATCAGGGGAGTTTGAGTCCTGTTGTCTTGGGATTGGGTGAGGAATATATAGGATAAGGTAGTTTCTGAAACCATTGGTCAGATTTTGAGCGCAAAAACCCTAACAAAGTGCTATTAATAACTGACAAGGTATCTTCAGGACAGGATGCCTCCTAGGAACATCTGGACCTCATTAACTTTTATGGTTCTGCTTAATTGGCCAGTTTTAGGGTATATGTTCAAATTTCTGCTATGGCAGCACATTTCTGGAGCCAGGGTCAAGACTTGGTTATTTACCAGGTGGCCTTTAGGGAAAACGGAATTTCTGTAAAATTAAAACTTAATTAAATCTTTGGTTTCACATCGCCCCCCCCCTCTGATTGGTATTTAAGAGTTCCAATCATGGAACACTTTTAAGTTTTATTGTTTTTCTCGGTTTCTATTGGGTCTATGATATTGGGTCTGCATTACCATTAGCTGGATGGCCCCTAATCTTTCTTTTATAAACCATACTAGTTTTCACCCCCCCTCCCCTGCAGGGCCCAAAAGTAAGCAACGTGATTAAGATAAGAAGTGGATCCAACTGGGTGGAAATTAAAGTTGTAGGCCAGGGTGATGAATTGAACGAGGACTCGAACCATCGTTGGTCAGCCTTCTGTTCTCTTTTCCATCAGGCAATCCTTCCCTCATTTAAGCCATGTATTCTTTTACAACACCCTAGTGGTCCACATAAAAACAGCATTCTTCTCCCAGAGCTGCACATAATCCTCCTTGCTGTAGGAAAATGAGGTCTAAACTTCTCCTGTTTTGCATGACTACTTCAGCCAGGGAAATTAGGAATTCCTATAAGTGGGAAATGGAGGCTTTTAATCTTTCTATGTCTAGGTTGATGGCCACTCAGAGGCTGGACTAATACTGATTCTGGGTAACCAGTGATGCTGTTCCAGTCCCCATTCCAACGAGGCTGGCTCCCAGCAGGATGCTTAGGGTCAAGGTGGTTGTTTCCTTTTAGACTGGGGGTGTAGTTCTCTAATTTTTTCAAGAAATTTATTCTCTGCATAGTAAATGAGCCTAGGAATCTGTACAGCACACAGAATCCTTTGGTGTGACTGAGGATTAAGGTATGAATACTGGGGTGGGGGTGTGAGGCCAGTACAACATGCCCACCAACTATCATTGTAAGGAATTAAGTAGAAAGCCCCTGGGGGAGTGGCATGGGAAGAGTTACTTAGGCACTGTCATTTGTCCAGGCTGGTTCCTATGCAGGTCCTCGCACCAGCCATCTGCTGGAGAATAAACTGTGCTCTCGATCTTCATCAGCATTGAGTGGAGTCTGAGGTTTGACTAAAGGTTCCCATTATGGTGACACTCTCATAATAAGGGGGAGCCGTATCATAGCCAAGCCAGCAAGCCATGGTCAGATTTGGCTTTAAGGCACTTAAGACTAAAAAGGATTGAGTTATAAGACCGAATCTTTGGTCTCACAAGGGTAGGAGTCATCTTCATTGTCTCTCTTTTCTTAGCATCGCATGTCTACTTAATTGACAAACCCTGACACATTTATCTTCAAGTAAATGTCCGTCCAATCCAAAGACTTCTCATTTACCTCCAGGTTTCCATCCTGGTCTGGGCTACATCATTTCTCCTCAAGAAGTCTGCTGCTGTTGCCACTCCTACTCACCCTCCCTTCCCTCTCCACTTCTTATCCCATTCTTGACATCTAAAGTAGAGGAAACTTTCAGATGCTAAGAAGGGTGTGCAGTTCTTGAATTATTAGTATATCATGTCCAGCTTTGCTTTAGAATTACCCAGGGGAAATGGACTGTAAAGTTGCAAACATACACTCTGCCACCGCTTCACCCTCATGTTGGCCATATCCCACTGAACAGTTTAAACCGCACTCATTTCTTACTCTTCTTCAACAGATGAGCAAATTTTTCTTGCATCATGACCTTTGTGCCCTTGTGTCCTATGTCAGGTTCTGTCTGCTGAGTTGTAATCCTTAGATGTCTGTGTGGTTTGTTCACTTTATCCAGGGCTTAGGAACTTTATTCCTTACCCTGCTTTGGTTTTCTATAAAGACATATTGCCACATGAAAACGTGTTCTATATTTGACTCATTGTTTTCCTTTTTGGTAAGGAAGGACTTGATATAAAGTCATGTTTATTTTTTTAATTGACCTTTTCACCAGTACCTCCATATGGTAGGAAAAAAATCCTAAGATGAGTCGCTCTGCCAGCGCAAAGAAATCCAATCAGGTCAAATCAAACCAAATTAAAATGCTCATGTTTTATTAAATGCAACACTCTCGGGTATGCATGGCAGGGGAGACAGAAAACTGGGGAGCACATGCAAAACCTGGGACCACATGTTCCGCCTCTGGGTGCCCACATAAATACCCCGTGGGAGTGATCCTAATCCTCACCCGGGGAGGGGTCAGGACCTGGTATGCTGGGATTTGGAGTCCAGACCAATGCAACTCCCAGGCCAGGCAGCTGGGATGGTTGCCAGGGGCTGCGGTGACGTTCCCAACTTAACATTACAAATAGCCACTTACTAAAGTTTTGAATGAATAATAGCTTTGCTAGTAGAAGAAAGATCCTTGGTTTGGAATAGGAAGACATTAAGTTCACTTACATATAATCTGTCACCATATGTAAGATATATCCCCTCAGCTGTTATTAATGAGTCTGCTTCCAGTGTCTGCAAACTGTGGGTAGCAAGGTGCTAGCAGTTAGGGGTGAGGAGTTACATGAATAACTGTATGAGGTTTTGGGAAATAGTAAGATGTTCTAGATATGGAAGAGAAAACCTTGATGTGACCCAGGCTTTACTCCCTTTAGAAAACTTTGTAAGGGAAAAATCACCCTTACAAATCAGCGCTGTTCTGCCCAGTACTCCCAGGAACTGGCAGAGGTTCTGCTCAGTCAGTATCAGAATCAAAGCTTAGGGCCTAGATTCAGCCTTAGAGTTAGGCCTCAAGAACAACTACCTCCACCATATGGTTGGTATCCAAATGTTGGTAGAAATGCTTATGTGTCATAATTATTGCTAAGATTCAAGTATATTAAAGTTCACTTAGTCAGTACTGCCAATAATGATAGGAAAGTATGTTCTTTGTTTTATTCAGGAAAATTCTAGATTGTGCTTACATAAATAACACTATTATTCAAATCAGATCTATTCTGTTACTGTTTGAAAACTATGAGCTCATGTAGCTACCAAACTGACTTGAAGGAACTGCCCCTCCTATTGTAAGCACCATGTACCCCATGTTATCAGGACTCCCCTCAAAGCGTTAGGTCCTTTGCCATCTTCTGTGTTGGCTTAAATGGATTCAGTCTCCCCTTTCTTCATATGTTATTTAAGAAGCCACCTGCTTCTTAAAGTATGACTGATGTGCATACTTGTATAGAAACATTTCTTTCTCAGTAGAAACTGATGGATAATTTGATTCAAGTTCTGGCTTCTGTAAGTTGTGTGATACTGGTAGCATAGATTTTTCAGCAATCAAGTTCTCTCTTCAAGTAAGTAAAACCTTATCATAAATTTGCTGTTGTTTACACTAAACAAGGATAAAGGGTTGATTTCTTCATAAGTAGAAGGACTGAACTCTTAGAAGAACCTTGCCTGCTGCTTCCTCTCCTCTCAGGTTCCTGGGTAGAGGTTGGGGAAGGGGTGTGACCTGCTTCTGGAGGTAGCCTGATAATGAAACAGCAGAGGCCCAGTTGGAGAATAGGCTCAATGAAAGAGATGGTGACTCTGAGGCTTCAGACTGAAATAGCTATGACTGTGTGTCTGTATCTTCGTTCTTTAGGGTTTTTCCCCCATGAAATTCACTTTCTACAACCAAAACAAACAAAAATCCATGACAGAATTAGAACTAGAAAAACATTTAGGATTAGTACATAAAATGTATTCAATTCTAAAAGTGTAAAATTTAATGTGTTTCACAGCTTCTGTTTTGAATGTCAATTCTAATTGTATATAAGTTCATTAAGCTCTGTAGTCTTTAGGTCTAGTTAATCTTGATGTGTGATGTTTTCACTTATTTCTAAGAATTTTAAATAATTAAGTAAAAATTTACCTAATTTGAACACTTCTTTTATTTTCACTATCATACATACTGATAATCTACAATATAGCTTTTTATACAATGTTTAGTTGTATATAGTGGAATTAAGACTATAATAGTTAATAAGTTGGTGTTTGCCATTATTCATTTAGATAATATAGACCTCAAATTTTGTGTTCTTCCTTTTTCTTATGACTACATTTGTGTTATAATTTTCTCACAAAATGTTATCCTAGTAGATGTGAAAGTCAAAATATTTCATAAATCTGTACTGAATTCTATTTTTTTCCTGAACTGAGTCAAATTACAGGCACTAATTCTTGAAGGCAGAAGTCACAAAATAATTCCACACTAGTTCAGAATTATCAATAATAAAGGGTTATTTATTTAGGGGAGACTTATAGATCACTGTCCTAGATAACAGTCCTCTGCACAAACAGGGAACAGGAACAGAGTCTAGTAGCTGGAAACGAGAGCCGGAAACAAGAGAGTACACACTTTACAGCTGCCTTCACAGTATAAGAGACCACGGGCTGAAGGAGCTGAATGTGCTCCCACAGCAAATTCTTTATCAAAATAATGAGTAGCGAAATAGAACATTAGATTCTGTCCACAGCAGCAATTAGTAAAATTATATCCGGGTTTATTCATTGGGTATCTACTGAATGTCTAGTAAGTGCCAAGAAGACTATCTGTGAAGACTGGGTCTTAACTATAGTAGTAGTGATATTTTTTTCTTTTTATTGGTTTTTACTAATTTTTGGTGGTCGTGTCAAAGTAAAGCATGATAATATTTCAATTAAAGGGAAGTTATTGTGTGTAAAGACCAAAAGAATAGTCTTGGCTTTCTTACATAAATAAGAAAAGTTCATTCTGGACTTAGTACAATATCAGTGGCCAATGGCCATGATGCCTGGTTCTTACTCTGGAGCTCTGCTGTTGGGAGACTAGACTGTCATTCCTTTTACCCATATATCCTATATCTTTCCTTCAGAGTTGGACTTTGTTGCCTCTTTAGTTCATTTTTTGACTTCCCATTTTTATCTCTATTGTTTACTTATCCAGTGTGTCATACCCTCTGTGTGATATTTATAATCTTGAATACTAGCACTGGAGCTCTTTGGTTTTCCTTTCTGCAGTGTACTAAACGTAAGTGAGCAGTTCTTGTTGTGACCCTGATTAAAAAATGGTTAGTAAGGAGTTCTGAGTCTATGGCTGTTTCTTAGAACATGGTGACCATGGTCATTATAGCAACAATAAGAAGAATGGCATCAAATGAAGAGCATGGGTCTGAGGAGTAAGCCTGACTCTGGCATTATTTAATCAAGTAAATTCAGAAGTCTTTGCAATTCCTCAGGCCTAAGTTTAAACATTTAGAAATGAGAATTCTGAATTTGATGTGACCCTAAAGATTCCTTCTAGTGCTCTCTCTGTTTCTGGAGATCACAGACATTGTAATAGGAGTGGTGCTAATGGGAAGGAAGGTTAGTTTGTAAATAAAAGATGTTACTGGCAGCTCCACTTTGTGTTTGTCTCAGTACACTGGTGTTTGGCCTCCATTTTCAACTTTGCTCAGCTTTTCTCTCACTTTCTCCTGGGATATGTTATGAATCTAGAAAGGAGACAGAATGATTCTTCATTTCCAAGGTCAGATCTTTGGAAACATACAAAGCCATGAAGTTGTGAATTAATGTAGCCTTCTGCGCAACATTTCTCCAGCATCTTTTGATATGTTGGGGTCATTATATGCTCCCACCAGTATATTTTATGGTATCGTAACACTTTCACAAATGTCAGCCTGGAAGTCTGGAGAGAAACCTTATATTTCCCTACTGCCACATCTCTCCATAATCAGAAACTTCTGCCAAGTCTTCCTCTCTTTGAAGGTTATGCTTCTGTCTTTTGTTTCTCCTTTATTTCACGCTTCTCTTAAGAAGCAACGTTTTTGATTTGTGAGAGTTCAGCAATCACCTGGCTCCTCTTCCTCATTGTATTGGGTTCATGTATTAACAATCCCAGCACTAAAAAGATAGCATGGCATCTTTACCTTTGCTGTCTTGAGTCACCCAAGTCAAGCATAGTTGGCCTTCCTTGCTTTTGTGTTTGAAGTAAAAAAGATTAGGAAGAAATTGCCTCAGCTAAGTATTTATTTTAGCTTCTATGTCAGTGAAAAATCAGTACTTCATACCTGTTACTTAGAGGTGACTTTGATTTAGTTTGAGAGGTGTTGAAAAGTTTCTACTGTAGCTTCAGATACTAGACTGAGTCATTACTGTATTTTATTAATTGGGTTTCCATTGACTGCACCTTGATTACATTTAGCTCTGTAAGCTTCACCCCTTCCTGTTTGAATAAGAAAATATAGTGAATAAGTTAGGTCTTTTAGCATTATACTACAGTTTTTAATGGTGTCCTCTCCCTTTCTCAACAGTCAATAGAAAAGTGCCCTTTCCAAAGAGGAAGACTGTTTTTTTTTCCTTTGTTTTAATCTGACATCATAGGAAGTAATTTGCATAGCTTAGTTGTTACCTGTTGACAAAGGTAACCTCTCTGGTCCCACAGTTATCCAGTCCTGAAGAAACACACAGAAGTCTACATTAATTATAAACTGGTTGGCCTAATAGCTCAGGCTTCTTATTAACTAATTCTTACATCTTAAATTAGCCCATTATTCTTGTCTATGTTAGTCATGCGGCTTGTTATGTTTTATCAGTGAGATATCTTGCTTCCTCTGTGACAACTGCAGACTGAGTCTTTCCTCTTCCCAGAATTGTCCTGTTCTCCTCATCCCGCCTCTACTTCCTGCCTGGATACTGGCCAATCAGCATTTTATTAAAGCAATACAATATACAAACAGGTTACAGGACCATTGTCCCACAGCACTCCCTGCCCCCTTTTTTCAAAACAAGAAGCTTGAATTTAATCTCCTTTGTTTAGCTTTCTTTCTGACCATCATCCATACAACTTGTGGCCAATACTCTAAACAAAGAAAAACATCCATAATCCATTTTTTGGGAATACGGACATAGTTTTCCAGGCCCATTGGGGGCACTGGTAATCTTATGGGGACCTAAAGAAAATTTAGAATTATGATCAAGTTCTGACTAGAGTATTCTGTGAGACTTGCTCATCTCAGCCAGCAGTCTTGAAACTATTCTCAGACATCTGGGCCATCTGCTCCTATCAGAGATTTCTCAGGGGTCTTCCTTGAACAAACCTGATTTTTCTTAGTCCAGAATGAATCCACAGCCTCTGATTTCTTATAGAAATAATAGCAAAACCTCTTCTCCAAAGTAACATGTCTTTTGACTTATATTTTAAAGTCAAGGCATTTTCAAAATATATATGTTGGGTTAATCCAGCAGCATTTATAATCAAATGTCTTTTAGCAGCTGTTGTTCCTTTCTTAGCATTCAAAGAATTCAGAGACAGCAAAATAGCATACAGTATCCAGACTCTCTGTGTATTTTCCATTTTTACATGATTTTATTTTAAACTCTATTTTTTTTAATTTTTGGTTTTTTGAGACTAGGTTTTTCTGTATCTTTGGCTGTCCTGGCACTCACTCTATAAACCAGGTTGTCCTAGAACTCACAGAGATCTGCCTGCCTCTGCCTCCCAAGTGTTGTGATTCAGGATGTGTGCCACCACACCCAACTACTCTCTATTTTAACGACTTTATTCTTTTTCTTTGCTCTCCCAAGCCTACACATATTTTAAAACACACTGCAAAACATTTAGAGGTTTTTTTCACCTGAATTTATCTTTACTGTATATCATAGTAAGGAGCATGGGTCCCTTGTTCTGTCCCGCCATGCTAGTTTACACCCGAAATAACCACACAGAAATTATATTAATTAAATCACTGCCTGGTCTTTAGCTCTAGCCTCCTATTGGCTAATTCTTACATCTTGCTTTAACCCATTTCTGTTAATCTGTGTATTACCACGAGGTCGTGGCTTAGTGGGAAAGATTCAGCATGTCTGACTGGCGACTCCATGGCAGCTCTCTCTGCCTGCCTTCTTTCTCCCAGCATTCAGTTCTCTTTTCCCCGCCTACCTAAGTTTCTGCCTTATCAAAAGGCCAAGGCAGTTTCTTTATTCAACCAATGAAAGAAACACATAGAAAGAAGGACCTCCTACACCAGTATATTTCTCTTTTTCTGATCACATGAGTCTTTAATTGGCTAAGCGATATGGCTAGGATTAAAGCCCTGGCTATGACAGCTGGATCTACCCTACTCCTTAGCTTTCTGAGAGTCTAGCCTCATGGCGGAGGTACTGGCCAGAGCCATGTTTATTGCTACAACTCTATGGAGTTTCAAGGTCCCTGTCACCACCAAGAAGCATGCTGTCAGCTATTTATAAACACCATTTAAGTGCTTTATGGCAGAGCCTCTTAAAAGAGCTGCAAGGTTTTTACAGCTAAAGCTGAGTCAGGAAGCCTCTTTTAAATGAGAGTGCTTGCCTCCAACAAACAGAGCCCACCTGAGAAAATGCTGCTACCAAAAAGCCATGCTTCCTTCTATTCTTTTTTTGTCTAGAATTACTTCCTAAGCTCTCTCAGTTTTATGTGGATGCAGTTGTCCATATTGGCACCATTTGTTGCCAGAATTTTCTGTTCCCCCTGGTCCCACAGCCATTCAGTCCCAAAGAAACACATAGAGGTCAAATTAATTATAAACTTGTTGGCCTATTAGCCCAGGCATCTTATTAACTAATTCTTACATCTTAAATTAGCCCATTATTCTTGTCTATGTTAGCCATGTGGTTTGGTATGTTTTGTCAGTGAGGCATTAGCATCTTGCTTCCTCTGTGTCTGGCTTCTTCTGTGACAACTGCAGACTGAGTCTTTGCTCTTCCTAGAATTCTTATTTCTCCTCGCCCCACCTCTAGTTCCTGCCTGGTCTCCTGCCTAGGACTTTCTGCCTGGCTACTGGCCAATCAGCATTTTATTAAAACAATACAATATAAGTGACAGGGTACAAGACCATTGTCCCGTGGCAGTTGCCTGCTGGAGTTTGCTTGGCATATGAGTTGTGTTTCTGAGAAACTCAATCGAACTTTGTATCCTCATATTCTGGCCATTTTAGTTAAAATGCTGAGTTTGGTACTTTTCTAGCCATATGAGTGCTTTGACTTTTCAATGTTAGATTTACCATATAGTACGAACTCCCTAAAAGGAGAGTAGTATTGTATTTAACCATTGAAATGTTTGTTTGTTTGTTTTCTCTTTAATTACATTTACTTAATGTGGTGAGGTTGGACACACACGTCCAGGTCAGAGTGCAATTTGTGGTAGTCCATTCCCTCCTTAGACCATGTAGATCCCAGGTACTGAATCGTGACCAGGCTCACTGTCTTTACCCACAGAGGAGTCTCACTAGTTCCTTATTTTATTCATTTTGCTTGTTTGTTTATATTTTTAAATCCCATCCTATCCAGTATTTGGGAATGTAACATTTTAACTAGCAGGTCCTAAATTCTGACATAATACTGAAAGATACTAGTATGTCATTTTATAATGGCAACCTAAAAGAATTGACATAGTTAAGCCATTTAGATATGTAGTGATACCCTAGTTGATTTGTTACAGAAAAAATAATTTAACCTTAATTATTCTTTCCAGAACCCTTCTGAGATAGAGCTAAGGGTGTAGTCCTCCTTTGTTTCACAAACATGAGACAGAGCAAGATATAACAAAAATAAAAAGCATGGACCTCACCCTTGAGGCACTCATAGTCCACTGAACCAAGTGGTACAAGTCTGATGCTAGAATCAGAACCCATACCCACAATTGTGTGAAGCAGGAAACAGTAAAAATAACTGTTCATTCAAGGGAATCTTGAAAATTTACTGATGTTGATCTCTTTAGATTACTGTATGAACAACGTACATTGATTAATGGAGGGTAGAGTATAAGTATCGTTATTTTTAATAACTTCACATTTATCTATCTATTTTTACATGCCAATCCCAGTTCCCCCTCCTTCCTCTCCTCCCACTCCCCTCACCTTCTCACTACTCCATCTTCCAGTGTACTCCTCAGAGAGGGTAATGCCTTCCCTGCAAAGTTAACTAAATCCGTCGCTACACCTCACTGAGGCACAGGTAAACCTCCCCCAACCCGTGCCTAGGCTGAGCAAGGTATCTCTCCACAGAGAAGGGGCTCCACAGAGTCAGTTCATGCATTAGCATTAGATCCTGGTCCCACTGATACTGCCCAAGCCACATCATTATAACCTAGATGCAGGGGGTCTAGTTTAGTCCTATGCAGGTCCCCAGTTGTCAATCCAGAGTCAGTGAGCTCTCACTAGCTCAGCTGAAGTAGCATAATTTGTTAGTTACAAGGGAAATTTGAACCATTGTCCACAATGAAGAAGTACATATAAAGCACTATTCTAAGTCCTTTGTTGGCATCAGGCATTACTGTGTAAGGAGAGACATAGAGTATTTATCTTTCTGACTCTAAAAGGAAAATCAACATGATTGAAGTAAATGTGGTGCATTCCAAGCAGCCATAATTTGGACTGACATCTTCTCAAAGTTATTTCATCTATTCTTCTCTACTTCAGTAGAATTTAATAAGATAAATAAAAATCTTGGTTTCTTTTTTAGCCACCTGCCTTTTCTAGTTTCCTTTTTAACCATCTACTCTTTCAGTTATCCTCTTGTTTCCTGTTTGTTGTGTTAGTCAGCAGCCATATAATGGTAAGAAACAGAAGCAGCCCCCTCCTCTTAAGCTAGTTCAGATGCACATGGTGAGGTGAGGACTGTGGAAAAGTGTTGTCCATGTGATAGGACCCAATGAAAGAAGTGTAGTTAGTTGTTTTTTGTTTGGTTGTTACTCTTTGGGGACCTGTCATCCAGCTCCCAAATAAATACACAGAGACTTATTCTTACTTCTGAATGTACCCAGTCTTGTCTTGTTTCTATCCAGCTTTTCTAATTTAAATTATCCTATTTCTCTTTAACTACAGTTTGCCTTTGAGTTTTTACCTTTCTTTATTCTATATTTTTTTTTCCTTCTTATTCCGTGGTTGACTGTATGCCTAGCCCCTGGCTTCCTCCTTTTCTCACCCTCCCTAGATTTGTCCTCCTATTTATTCTCTTTGCTTGTCAGCCCCACCTATCTTTTCTCTGGCTAGCTATTGGCTGTTCATCTCTTTATTAGACCAATCAGGTGTTTTAAACAGGCAAAGGACCACAGCTTTACAGAGTTAAATGCAACATAAAAGAGTACAATACATCTTTGCATCATTAAGCAAATATTCCACAGCATAAACAAATGTGATACATCCTAAACTAATATTCCACAACAGAGCAGTGTGTATGTTGGGTAGGGACAGTGAAGTCTGGTTAGAACTAGAGAGTTTTCTCAGTTTCCTTTTTTGCTTTATTCTCCTTCCCACATTACTGTCCTCACAACAGAACAACCTTTCTCTGTTTCCTTGTTTCTCATCTTTCCTTATAATTTTAAATTGTCCAAGTATCACTTTGGCCTTAGCTGCACTGGAATTCTTTGATGCAAGACTCACCTTTGCCTTACCTATCTTCAGAGAAAGCCCAGCAAACCCTTTTGTCCTCTGGTTAACTTTTCCTGAGTTATATGACCATAGCCATATGGTCACTAAAGTTAAATTGGGGAGGAACGTCATGTACATTTTAGGGCCTTTTTTCCTGAGATAGGTTGGGACATTGGCAGAAGTCAGCAAATTGCGTGATATTCTGATATGCTGTGATAATGAGCCTGTCAAAGGTATACAGTCTAGAGAAAGTTTAGATTTTCTTCAAATCCATATTGTTTCCCAATAATTAGGTAACAGAGTAACCTCCTAATTCCCCGCATTCAGGGTCCTTCCCAGAATAAATTCATTTGGGGGAGACACACCTACCGTTTCACAGATAATCAATGAGCAATGACCATTAACCTAGATACGGCTTCTTCCTTTTTATATTTTTTGTTATTATTATTATTTTGGCTTGTTTACTGTCATCTCTTCCAGGCTGGGTATATGAGGAAAAGAATGAATTTGGAGTCAACTGATTAAGTTTATTCCTTTATTCCTTCAGTGACAGGAAAAAGTCCCAGCTTTTTGGGAGCCCTGTTCCCTAATATGTAAAACAGATCTGATTTGTGCCTCAATGGTATTGTGACACTTACGAGGGATTTATGATAAATCATGTCAGAAGACTTCAGGAATATTAAAGCAGTATATAATTGTAGGAGGGAGGTTGCTTGTTGGTTACCGGCTGCCCAGCTAGCTTAGACCTGAAATAATCACACAGAAACTGCTTAGCCCATTAGCTCTGCTTCTTATTGGCTAACTCTTACATATTAACTTAACCCATTTCTATTAAGCCACATGCCTGTGGCTTACCAGTTAGTTCCCAGCGTCTATCTCCAGCAGCTCCATAGCTTCTCTCTGACTCTGCCCCTTTTTCTCCCAGCATTTAGTTTAGTTTTTCCTGCTTAGCTCTGTTCTACCCTATCAGGCCAAGCCAGTTTTCTTTATTCATTAATGGTAATTACTGCATCAGAGGGGAATGCCACATCATATAATGAATTTAACTATTAGTAAACTGTGTTAGGAGTAGAAACATCGCTTTCTGACTGTTTGGGCCTGTCTGTCAATATGAGCTGCTAAGAAACAACCCTGTGATACCTCTTTGCCTAGTAAGGCATGTTTGGAAGACTCATAACCAAGCTCCTAGTTCTCCAGCTCTTACTCAAACTGTCACCAATCCCTGGACTACTTTGAATAAAGATGTAAAAGAAGGCAGTGTATGCTCCCTATCATCATGTTCTACATATCAGAGAGGAGTTTTCATTTTATTCATAAACCAGAACTATTTTAACAATAATAATATTAAGCAGGATGTTATCAAGGTGCTTCTTTCAGTTATGATGAGAGGAAAAGAACATGGATCACAAATGTGATTTAACTGAGAATAATATTTACTTGAATATGGATAGGAACAGAGAAAAGACTTGTCATCGTATGAGGCTGCCTCCCTGTCAATCAAAGATTCATTTGCTGTTGATAATCCTCAGTGCTGCTACTCTGTCAGCTAGGAGGAAAAATTCAGGAAGGAGGTTCAAGGTGCTGCCAGTTCTCTTTCTTTGATTTTTCTCATGTTTGTACAAAGTTTCTCTTATTATTTCCTAATGGACACAGCCTTGAGAAGTGAAGTGTGCTGTGACTTTGGGTTTTCTCCCTGTGCAGAAGCAGGGCTTAGCAGAGTACATTCAGTAGGTGGTTGTAGATGGAGACTGTGCTTTCATCTCCTGGCTTCCTAGACCCAAATAATCAGACAGAAACTATATCAACTACAACACTGTTTGGCCAATGGCTCAGGTGTATTTCTAGCTAGCTTTTACATCTTAAATTAATGGCCCTATGCAAGTGGGCCTGGGCTATATTAAAATAAATAAATAAGTGAGCAAATAGCAACCTCCAGTGATTTCTGCTTTGGCTCCTGCTTGAGTTCCTACCCTGACCTCCCTCAATAATGGGCTATAACAAGAAATGTAAGGTGGAACCCCTCCCCCACCCTTTACACACAACCATATGCCTATTGCTTTTGGTCATGGTTTTTATTCACAGCAACAGAAATCAAACTAGAATGCCAACCCAGTTAGTAAAGGCTGCGATTGAAACTGTTCTCTTAGAGTACAAATCCCATATTTTCCTACTACACCTCACTGCTATCAGTAGTCAGACTACTGATAGGTCATAGAACCCACTTGTTTAACTAAATAATTCTAATTTTCAGATTACAAGATAGAAATAAAATTTATGGGTGTATTTTCAGTCTAAAATCTAAAGCTTTAGTGGAAAAATCTTAATATTAATCTGTAACAAGTTTATACTCATTAATAAAAAAATGCCAGCTTTCTTTGTTTAGAATGAAGTAAATGTTAATCATTTTTTTTCCTGTGAAGACTTGATTTGTTGTCAGTTAATATATTAGGTTCTTTTTGTTGTTGCTGCTGTTGTTTCTTTTTATAGAGGAAAGGGCATTGATTTTTCAAGACAGGGTTTCCTCTGTGTAGCCCTGGATGGCCTTGAACTCAGAGATCCACCTGCTTCTGCCTCCCAAGTGCTGAGATTAAGGACATGCACCACCACACCCATTAAATTCTTATAAGGAACTAATGGCTTACTTGAAATGTTTTTGTTAGAAGATTAAAATTTGTTACTGTTGGACCTGTTACTGTTTTTGCAATGTGCTAAATAAACTTTTCTTCTAAAACAAACAAACAAGCAAAACCTAAAAACAAAAAGAATTTCTTTGAGTTTCAAACTCTGAAGTCCATTGAGGGTCAGTGAGAGCCCTTGATATGAAAGGATTATGAAATAGGGGCTGAAGAGTTGGCTCAGCAGTTAAGAGCACTTGGCGCTCTGTCCCCAGCACTTAACATTGGTCAGCTGACAACCCATACTTCCAGCTTTAAGATATCTGACATCTTCACATCCATGTATATTTGTATATACGCATGCACACACATACACATTAGAATATTCTTTAAAGATTATGAAATAGTAATTGAATTTTAAGACTGTAAACTGCTAAGTCATCAGTCGAGTCTGTTATAAAGCAATGTTTTGTCAGCTTTGAGTAATTTTAAAAATTCAGGTCAGTATTTAAAATTCAAAGGTAAATATTTCTGCATGATAGTGACCAGCAAGAACTGAGCTGTTATTAAGATAGGTATGTGCTTTTTCAGTATACCTCAGTCTTTCTTTAGCCCATTTATTTACTTGTTCTACCTGTCATGTCTTGAAAGCATTTGAGTCTTTAGAGGAGGCTAGTGCAACCTCCTCTAGCTACTGAGTAATGGCAGAGAAAAGCACATTTCCCTGTCTGTACTCCTGCCTTCTGCACTCATTGACCCTCCATAGTTTTGTGCCTTCGTCCTTTTTTAAAAAATGTTAAGTTACTCATATAAATTTGTCTGTTTCATTCTGCTATGTCTTTTAGAAAAGGAGTCATAAGGGCTGGAGAGATGGCTCAGCGGTTAAGAGCACTGCGTATTCTCTCAAAGGTCCTGAGTTCAATTCCCAGCAACCACATGGTAGCTCACAACCATCTGTAATGAGACTTGGTGCCCTCTTATGGCCTGCAGGCATATATGAAAACAGAATACTGTATACATAATAAATAAATCTTTAAAAAAAAAGGAGTCATAATCTCATTAAGTAGATCAAAAACACTATTGGCATATGTAGGAGACTGAAAACATAATAAATATATCTCCCCCTCTAAGGAAGATCATAGCCTAGCCTTGAACATTTTTAATTCAAGAAAGTGTCTAGCACCCTGATAAGTACCGTGTGTGTGTTCAGAACCTGCTTGCTAGAATGTGGTCATAAACAGCATAGGGTATGACATTTAAAAGGCTTAATTATAAACTGAGTGTGGTGGAGCATGTCTATAAGCACAGCACTTAAGAAGGGTGAGGCAGAAAAATTGCGAATTTGAGGCCAGTCTTCAAAGACTCAGGAATTAGAAAGAGAAAAACCACTTTGCTCAATACTTGTTAAATAAAAGACAGAAGACAGTGTTGCCATATTTACAAATTTTAATCATGCAATAAGCAATAGAAAATTCAATATATTGCAAAAAAGAAGATAGTTTATGAAAACATGGCTTCAGATTTCTTGTCTGTTGAATGGAGCTGTTTCTAGTGATTATGGGATAAATTGAGGATGAAGAAGTAGGTGATAATGACTGCCATTCACTAATTGTCCAGGATTTGGTAACTCTTATCACTAGGACTACATAAAGAGTTGACACTTAGTTGGGGCTTACTGATGAACAAATAGATCAACAAAGTGAACCAGCCTTTGTGGCTTTCAATGTACTGGTTTGATAAAATCTAAGGATTCGTGTTTCTGGAAGCATCAACATCCAAAGTTCTTTAAAATGGATTTGTGTCCTTGTCTCTATGGGATGTAGTAGCCATTTAAAATAAGCGAATATCATGTGAGAAGTGAGAATTAGATCTCTCCTGTCCTATAGGGTAGACTCATGCTCAGGGTTTTGAGAATATACTCAAAACTTTTTTTTAAAAAAAATGATCTGTGGGCTCAACTTCGTGACTTAGCAACTTGAGATTGTTGCCCTAAAGTAGCAGTTCTCAACCTGTGGGTCTCAACCTACATATCAGATATCCTGCATATCAGATAATTACACTATGATTCATAACAGCAGCAAAATTACAGTTATGAAGTAGCAATGAAATAATTTTATGGTTGGGGGGTCACCACAACATGAGAAACTGTATTAAAAGGTCAAAACATTAGGAAGGTTGAAAACCACTTCTAAAGAACAGGACAGTTGCTAAGGGGACTGTTGAAATGGGAAAAATACTAGACCGTTTTCCTGGAATTCCTACACCACTTCCTGCTTTTACAGCCTTAGGAAATAAGCAGAGAATTAACTAACAGCCGTCTTTGTTTCATGTCACTGTATACTGATCCTCTGAGTCAGTTTTTCATATGGATTATGAAACTAAAACTCTGAGAGATGAAGGGATCTATTCCAGTACTGTGTGTCTTGTAAGGACTGACCCTGGACTTTTCCTTTTTCCTCAACACCACATAGCCTCCCAAAGCCTACCTCACTGCCCCTAGCATGCACCAACCTCTTCAACCCCAGTGCCGTCCCTCAAAGGAGGTAAAGATCAGCAGAGTAGATACACTAAGTGAATACACACTGAATATTCACTAGTGCTGCTTTTTCTCTTCTTGTTGTTGATAAGGTGTGGAAATGCTCAGAGGATTGAAGGAGATGTGTTTGAGCAGAAAGCTGACTGAACGAAGGAGCTAGCCAAGCCAAAATAGATAGGGGAAATGAAGGCAGAGTTACAGATACAAGACACAAAACTCCAGACCAAAGCATCCAACCACATGCTTTAGATTTCTTCCTTCCTTTCTTTTCCTTCCCTTCCCTTTCCTTTCTTCTTTATTTCTTTGATGTCGTTTGTTTAATAACTATGGAACATGATTCTGATATATTATCAGAATCATTACAATACAGTCATACATCAGCATCAGGGAGCCATTCTGAGAAATGTGTTGTTATTTATTATGTAAACATATAGAATGGACTTTTAAACAGTTATGACATCTCTAAGCAGTATAATGGGGCCACTTCCATACATAATGTTCCACCATTGGCCAGTGTGTTATTATGCATGCAAATCTGTGTTGCATTATTTGGTATTGTTATTTTGGAAGGAAAGCTAATAATCTTTCTTTAAGAAGAAAGCAGTCTATATGAGTCCCAGAGACAAATTGGTTTATGAGAGAGTGCGGGCATCAGAGTTTGTGTTGTTTTCTGGCAGACAACTATGTACTTTAGGTGCAGCCTAAGTTGCTGCGCACTGCAACAGGAATGATCAGGACTCTGTGCAACAGGAAGCCTCCAGAACCTTTGTTACCAATATGGAACTTAGACACCACAGAGGGGAACTGCTGAATGATGTTAACATCTGTTTTGGTGTCAAATAAGATTATTCCCAAGAAGAAGGGAAACAAACATTTTTAAATAGCAAAGAAGGAAATAAAAAACTATTTTGAGTAAACAAGAGAATATTGGTATAAAATAATTTTAGGAATAGGAATAAGGGATGTCATGAGCTCACGCCTGGAAACTGGAATCACTATTAAAATGAGAAAAACAACAGTGCTTTCTTTACCTGCCTTTCTCAATATCCAGAGGCAGGATAAGGAAGCTGTTTCAATATTTTTAAAATTTCTTAAAATTCAGGTGACTTTGTAACACAGTGGTTATCAAATGGGAGTTCTAAAGAATTAGTTAAAATACAGTATAAATAGGGTTGGGGAGGTGACCCAGTTGATAAAATATTTGTCTTAATGAAGACCAAAATTTATTGCCCAAAGCCCATGTAAAAATGCCAGATGCAGTGGTTCATTTATAACCCCAGCTCTGGGACAGTAGAGACCTGAAGACTCTGGGGAACATGGACCATCCAGCCCAGCCTAATCATGGTGAGCTCCAGACCAATGAGAGACCCTGTCTCAAAAAAACATAAAGGAAGGTGGATGATACCAGAGGAATAAAACCTGAGACTTGTCTCTGGCCTCTGCACATACGTACATACAAAAAAAAAAATAAAAATAAAAATAGTGATCTGGAACCAAGGCAAGGAAAATCTTGGCAAAGGAAAGATATCTTCAAGTATCTGCCTTTTTGATTCCCCTGAGAACTCCCACATTATATCAGTTAGAATTGTTTTCAGCTTTGAGCAACAGAAAGCTCAGTGTGAGTAGTTTAAGAAAATAACGATTTCTTTGTTTCACAGACTACATACAAAGGAAAATGAATTTTGGCTTTGGTTTAGTGACTCATGATGTCAAGACTGCTTTGGGTCTTCTCAGAGGCAGTTTGCAAGAGTTGATTCTTTCTATCACGTTGGTCCTGGAGATCAACTCAGGTGGTCAGGGTTGGCATCAAGCACTGTTACTCACGGAGTCATCAGCAGACCCTAGGATTCCCTTATGACTGACAAGGACTGCAGCCTGAGGTACTGTATCCTCGCCCAAGCCTGATGAAAGGACCCTGTTTCTGTTAATCTGAGAAGTGAACACTTCTCCCAAGATCATACTTAGTAACCCTAACACCAAACCAGATCTTTCTTTTTCTCTTTCTTTCTTTTTTTGTAATACACATTGCAGCAAGATTATAAAGCCAATGCCAACTGCAGCATAGAACATACATGCAAATATTCTTTAGTGGAAGGATCTGGGAACAATTACCAAGTCAGCTAGTGTGTAATATCAGACAAACATTTCATTTGCTGCTCATAATAAACTTGTGTGTTGGCAAGGAAGGGTTTATTAGTTCCACTTTATTTTGCAGAAATCACAGTGCCATACACTTATTTAGTGACAACAAAAACAGAAGACACTACTGATGATATGTGTGCCTACTATGCACTGGATGCTAAGCACTATATGTGTGTGTTCTGTTCTTTCATTCCTTCCTGGAGCTGGTGGGAGAGGACTCAGCTCTTCTTTTATATATCTGAGTAACAGAGATATAGACAAGTTTTGATGTAATTTGTCTAGTATCGCAGGATGGAACAGAGGCAGAATTTCGACTCTGTCAATGTTAGCCTGATGCTTTCCTAGCTTCTTTTCCCAAAACTTCATCGCTGTGTACGTAGGAATGTGCCACATTGCTGACATTGCCCAGAGTCCTTGAATCCATTCTGTGCCCCTGTTACTCCTTTTAATTTATGTGGCCTATCCTGTTTCTTCATTATTGTTTTTATGAACACAGAATCCAAGAACACATTATTTTAAATGCTCTATCATTATGAATACATTTCCTTTCATTGTAATGACACCAACTCTAATGACTACATTATGTTTCCATGCAGATGTCACTGGTGTTTTTTGATGTTCCATTCTAATTTATGTTAGGAAATGAATGCTTAAAGTATTGCCCAGGCTCCCATTACTCCAGAGGAAATGAGAGGCACCCTGTGTATGTGCATATGTTCTTGCATTCATGCAGTAGATAGAATGGTTTGGTCAAGATGAATTGTGTGCCTTAAATGAGAGTCTAGGTCTTTCCTGGAAGGGCACATTGAAGATTATTTGCTGTACATATTGGCAAACCTATGCAAGCAGTTTTCTTTGTGAGTACATGTTTGGCCTGCTTGCTAGGCACAGCTGTGCTCAGATTTTTGTAAGGAAGGGAAAGAGGAGTCTTCCAAGGTACATGTACCTTATGTACATAGCCAGAAAAGGTTTCTGTTCAGGACCTGCCATCTCTCTATCCATCAGCCATATGTTTATATAACCTTCAGTTTTGAGGGTGTAAAGTGAGACAGAAACCCACTTGGAAGCATAATATGCTGAGGTTAGGAGTAGTTGTGTGACTTGATCTTTCTGGTAAGAGTGGGAGCATATTATCAAGAATGAGTATGGTCAATAAAGCTCTGGGTCCTTTATGGAGGGGGTATATAGTCCTCTGTTATCAGTGACCTCCCTCGTAGTGTATCTATGGTCATGATGCTGTAGACACTCAACTGTCTATAGGAATGCAATGCATGAGATGTATATATGCACATACTGTTTTTTCCCATATCATATATATCAGTTTATCATATATGCTGTTTTTAAGGCTTAGGAGTCAAGGAGTACTTGGAATAAATTTGCAAAAGCCAGTAGTTTGAGTCATCCATAAGTTTCAGAAATTAAAAAATAAGAGGTCTTGTAGTTCACAAACTATAATTGTATCCTCAAGAATAGTATATGTTTATATTATACCAGCTAAATCTTGTAAATATCTAGGAATGTCCCGCTAATAAAACTTGGATACTTAGTTTAATATCACTGATTTACTATTTATGAGGTAAATCCAAGCCAGAATAGTGATTATAAGCTAAACTTAGGATGTGTTCATGTATATTTGTATGTTTATCTGTATACACTAAAGACATATGTGTTAAGGGTTTAGAAAATGTTCCTTTGCCTTCAACAGCACATTTCCCAGAAAGGGGAGGGGTGGGGAAGAGAAGAAAAGACAAAGACCATTCCTAGAAATTGGCTTAGGAAAAGTAAAAATGCTCTCTGTGTTTTTAAGTGATAGTAAATCTCACCAGAATTTTACAGCTGAAAATTTATTTTAAAAATGCATTATGGAACTTCTGATGCCACCTTTTCTGTTGCATGGGGAATGCTTTCCCTCTCTGAGTCTCTGAAGGTTTAGTTTTTACACTGTATTACCTGACTCTTGTCAATAACTGGAAGAACTAGTTTGCCTTTGTCTTTCCAGAAATACAAGTCAAATATTTCTTTCCAGAAATACAAGTGAAACCCAGGCAATAACCTTAAAGAAGTTATTCTCTGTTCCTTCATGCTAGAAAACTACGTCCTGTGCTAAAAAGTTTAGATTTGTAGAATCAAATGTCTACTTTTGAGGCCAGCCTGGTCTATAAGAGCTATAGACCCTGTCTCGAAAAACCAAAAAAAAAAAAAAAACAGAAAAATGCAAATAAATAACTAAATTGTATCTCTGAGCCCTTATGTGGGTTCAAATAGTAATACTGCCTGTTAAATCTTTAGAAGGAAACAGCAAGAGGGCAGAAGCATTTGAAACCTGTGGGTCTGGGCAGTCTGCCACACTACTCACCGTTCATCGGGGGCAGTGATTTGAAGCACATTTTATTTTTGCCGTGGGCAGGGTCAGTTTTTCTTCAGCCTTCAAAGTCTTTGTGAAAGAGACATGAAGAGGAAGGTGCAGAGGAAAGCTGCCTTTTGCAGCACTTGCTTCTGGTTTCTGTGTACAGAAACCACCAGACCAAGCTCGTGCCAGAATTGCAGGAAGACTAAAACTCCAACAAAAGGAACATATGTGTGCTCCTACTAGGCTCAGACCTCAGCTATTCTGGGTAAGAGCAGGGATGCTTTGTTACCAGCCTAATTCTCCACATCTGCCTGCTTTTTACTCACATAAACTGTTAGGCAAGCCTGTCGACCAGCCTGAACCCTGCCTGCTTCTGTTGAGCTCCTGACAAATCTACCTTCAGGGACTATAAACTAGAGTACAGTCTTTTTCATCAATTCATCCTACATGTCTTGGCCTTCTAAATGTTCAGTGTTCTTGGGCGTTTGTGTATATAGTACGCTTTCTGGTTTCTGTAAAGCTATACTTCAGCTCTAAGGAGATTGCACCATAAGGGAGAGAGAGGGCTAGCCCCACAGAAAATGTGACTCTATTTCTTGAACCCAGTCCTCTGTGCTTCCACTATAGTTCTTTTGTCTTGTTTTTAGTTATACAAAAAACCTCATAATCTTATTTTTTCAACTATATTGAATGAGACAAGTTGTTCTAAACTTCTGAGCTTTTAAAAACTATTAATCTGAAATAAAGCAGTAGCTACATTAATAGTTGTTCATAAAAAGCCTTACCCTGTTCTAGAACTTCAATAGGATTTCCTATTTAGGCTCAAACATACTCGATTACATAGGTTATCTATGATCCACTTTGTAGGTGGGGACACTAGAATTCAGATAGAAAAATGACCTCCCCAGGTTTACTTTGTTTATTTATCTCAGTTCCCAACCCTTTTCTTCCAGATGGTAATTGATAACCAAAAGATCAATGAAAGATCCACAAGAGAGACTGCATTATAGTCTACTTGAGACTGATAGGTTGAAACTTTTTTTTTGATTAGGTGGATGGAAGCTTTTATATATATATAATAAACATGCCTATGCAAGATGCAAGAAGGGGGATAGATAAGTAGGGATCAGGCAGTAGAACAGAGATCCTCTCTTACCTTACAAAAGCATCTACTCAGAATCCTGGGGAAGATGTTCCACAGAGACCTCTGGCTTACTGACAGAAAACATTTCTGTTTTCACAGTTTCTCCTTTTCCCCGTAAAGAGAATTTTCTTGTTGTCCCTGGAATGGGCCTTAGAACAGAACAAGTTAGTTTGGCATTGGCAAAAAGGGAACCCCAGGCTCTGCTTAGAAGTCAGTGCACCTTACTTCAGACCCCAACAGTAGCTCCTGACACGCTTTCATTCTGAGGCTCAGACCTCTCCTGATTGTGTAGTCATATTTCAGCAGCCTGATGCCTGCCTACTTCCCCCACGCAGACTTTATATTAAGTTGCCATTGGGTTTTTTTTTTTCCTTCTTCTTATTTTTTCTCCCCTGAAACAGCTGTTTGTGCTGTCTTGGGGGAATGTTTCACAGAATACAGCCTGAATATTTTAAACATTGCTCTTGTTCACAGTTTGAAGTGCTGGCAGTGTGGTAGACGCCATATGGAGCTGACATCCTCTCGTCTCCTATTCTTTCCCATCTATACCCCCCATCTTCTTAGGAGACATTTCAGGCATGACCAATGAAAAGAAGCACTGGGAGCTGCTGATAAGTCACTTTCAGCCTGCTCTCCCATGCTTTATTTTGGCTTCTCTGGACTTTTCACAGCCCTCTGACCATGCTAAGCTGCTTCACATCTTCCAGAGTTTATTCAAGCTGTTGACTCCACCTGGCATGCCTTCCTCCTGACCCCATCCATCTGTCAATGATGAGTGATAAAATCATTTCTTATTTGTTATGTGTGAGTCAGCTAACTTTGTTCTTTGTTTTCTCTTAGTGTGCAGACTATGTACATTTTTGCACAGAGGTCCTTAACCTTATTCCTTCACTTGGTCATTTATTTGCACACAGTAGTGGTTCAGCTATTATAAGATGAAAAAGACAAATGTAGTAGTGATTTTTAAACATTTGGATGTGGCTGAGTACTAATTATTAGCAAGTATGTTAATCATTTTCATCTGTTACTTGTTTAATACTCAGTTGTAAGGAGTATCCTCATGTTTTCACTTTCCTGAATGGCCCTGACACAAGCACCCATCATATTTATCCTATAATCTTGCCTCATTTCCTTCATAGTATTTTCTATGCAGCTTAATTAGTTTGCTTATTGTCGCCTCATTGGAGATTATACCCAAGAAAGCCAAACCTTGTCTGTCTTTCTTGATGCTATTAAAGCACCTATTAAAGGGTTTAATAGATTGCAAATGTTCAATAAATATTTTCACTGAAAGAGTGAATGATTTAAAAAAATAAAAAAGAGTGAATGATTTGATGATGCTTTATCCTACAGATCACTAAAACAATGGATAGTAAGATTAAGTAGCTTTGTTAAAGGCACACAATTCAGGTGACAAACCTGGTCAGGAGTCTTGGTCATATTCTTACATAGGTAATGTTAGCATCTTGTACTACCTTCCTTAAGGGTTCTCCAGATAAATAGTTTAATAGTACTAGGAGAAAGTCTTATTTTCTGTTGGATGTAGTTTTCTGCCTTGAAGGTCCACCTTCTCCACCCTTCACCTCAGCAGCAAATGCAGGTGTGCTACAAGGATCATGCATCCTAAATGCCAGACGTGCTAGTGAGCACTGGGGAATAGAGACCACAGTCATTCTCTGAGAAGCATTTACAGTGTGGTTACGTTGTGTTGAACCCGTAAGCCCCCTAGAGGCTACAAGGACTTTTTCCAGACTGCCTTCATTGGCTCCTTGAGGTAGACCAGGGCACATCATCTGAACTTAATTTAGACTCCTCTTTTCAGAGGGGGGGAAAATGAGTGGAAAGCCTAAATGTACTACTGTGGAATTGAATAAAAAGCAAGCCTGGTGCTTCTGACCTGGACGGACAGAACTGAAATTGACCTAGAGGGACTCTGTCTAAGTATCCTGAGTGATTCTGCTGTTCAAGTGTCTTGGTAGTGGGGAGGGGGGGCGGGGGTTGGCATGACTGTTTGCTGGAGGGGAAAGGCTGTCTGTCTATCAGCAAAGTTATAACAGAAAAGCTGAGAGACAAGCTATAGTTGTAAAAACTAAAAAGGGGAAGAAATCTCGCTGCCCTCCTCCCTGCTTTTGACAAGGCTGTTGTGGATTCTCCATGACATGAGGAACTTTTCTAGCAGTTGTAATCACAGTGGAGTTTTAAGTCTTCCAAAGCCTTGAAAAATCTTTAGCTGGAAACTAGTTGGGTAGATGCTGGAAGATTGACTTCACAAGCCTCCTAGTAGATTGCCTTGCCGTCATTGAGTTTCCTGCACAGGGTTAAAAACAAGGGACAGGCCTTGATTGTAGTTGCAGTTCTGTCTAACTCTGGGATTTGGGATGACACTTTCTTACTCTGCTCTTCATTTCTTCATCTGTAAAATGGATTGTCAGTACTATTACACAGTTATTTTGAAAACCTAGTGTCAAAATGTTGGCAAAGTGAATATTTCAGAATCTAACAAATAATCACATCATTCCTATAGGTAGTGCTTTTTATGTCTTCTTAAACCAATGTGGAAATCTTTCTTAAAGGAGGCCTCTTATGTGTGCGAGAATGGGATTTTGAAGATCAGCGTGTGTTTTTCTTCTACTAGCAACTACCACAGTTCCAGTGCATGTAGGTTTCAAAAGTTCATGCCATTTCCGTTTAGTTCTGCTGCTTATAGATCAAAATATGAGCTCTTAGATAGTGTTTTGGTACCATGCTTGTCTGTCTGCCTGCTGGCCATGATTCTCGCCATGATGATCATAAACTTTAACCCTCCAAAATTGCAAGCTCCCTAAACTCTTCTATAAGTTGCCTTGGTCATGCTGTTTTATCACAGCAGTAGAAAAGTAACTAAGACAGTCCTCAGTGATAACTGTTTTACCAATCCATTGACCAGACCTGCCCTTTACCAGCAAAACTATGTTTTATAAAAGCAATCACACAGCATTTTGATGTACATTTTGTGTTGGAGTGGTTATACACCTCGTTATTCCAGTAACAATTAGAGAAGAAAATGGGCTCTTTGTTTACTTGTAGCAACAAACTGTTAACAACATGTGAGATTCTTGGGCAGTCTGTAGGACCAACAAGTGACCCACAGTCTGCTAGGGAGGTTTCTCAACATTCATATCATTATGTATTCATTTGTAACTCCAAAATATATCAGGTACCTAAAGTGTGCCAAATATTATACTATGTGAGTGAACATATATTCTTTGTGTATGTGTGTATATTATCTTATTAACATATTCTAGAGAGAGACTATATAGATATATATAAATGTGATATATATATATATATAAAATCCATTTAGCAACTCTTTAAAGAAACTAGTTACTAATTTGTCCTCCCTTTTCAATTAAAAGCACAGAATTCAAAAGCCTTTTGTACTAAATGGTAGAAATGTGACTCAAAACCAGATATATTTTGTTAATCCCAAACAAAGATGGAAGGAGAAAGACCACTTACCCAAATCATCATGGCCAAATTAATTAAAGAAAACAATTATAGTAAGCTTTTTATTCATGTACATGGGCTGCCTCTCTATAAGGCAGGGTTCAAGAGGTCAGCATTGGATGTGAGGAAGACAAGGCTTAGGCATAGGGGGTTTTCAAATGGATGATTTGGTGGGCAAAACAGGCAGGGTTACAGGAACATAAGTATAACAATTAGTCCTAACGACCTCCTGAAACAAAGACATGATTACAAGGTGGGCATAACAAGGTAGTCATTAGATGGTCATATAATCCTTTGAAATAAAGGTTTACAAGGTGGTTATAAACAATTTTTTGAAACAATAATTGTTATGAACATGCAGTACAGAACCATTTGTTGTTAGGTTACAGGTAAGACATAGCCCAATCCTTGAAAAACAGATGTTTAATCATAAATAGGGATGAACTTGGTTTGCCTTTACTATAAGATGGCTTTAAGTTTAAGATGGGGGCAGGCTGGTTCTTCAGTTTAACTCCTAAATCAGCATTCATAATTCTTAGCCATAGGAGAAGTAGCATTAGTTTTTTAAGAGTTACAATGGTCTACATATTTCACACCTTATCCCACAGTCATCATGAGACTCTAAGCTATTGAAATAATGTGAACATACACACACACACCCCTTTTCATATAGAAATGAGATTAGTGTCAAGTACATTTATTTATTGATCCTTTCCCCCCCTCTCCCTTGGTTACTTGCACGATCTAGCAGCTTGGGGCAACAGAAAATTTGAAGCCCCAGATGTTATTTAATTTTATGTCTAAGATTTTTTTTTTAAGGAAACTGCTTGAGAGATTTGGTTTCTATTATTCATATGCCAAGAGAAGATGAGGAAACTAGGTCAGGTGATTTCCTGAAGGTATAGGAAGCAAGGAACGCAAACCTTTAGGCTATTTTCTCCTTCTCATGCTCCTCCCCCTAGAGTTGCAGGGGCTGGAATAGAGGGTGTGAAAGGTTTCTTTCAGTTATCTCTACAGAAGATCAATAGGGTTGTGAGATCCAGAAGTGTTGGGGGAAGGAAGGAAGGTTGCAAACAGCCATTATAATGGCAGAAAAAAAGGAAAACCTAACTGCTCTCCTGGCACTTGCCTCTTACAGACACGTACACACGGGCACTCTTATTTCTGCCTGGCATTTGCCTCTTACAGACGCATGCACACACAGGCACTCTTATTTCTGCGCTACTTCAGTTTCCTGCATACACTTTGAAACCATCCTATTTGTGGCAGGGGTGTAGGGAAAATGGGCATTCTCATCTCTGTATAAGAAATGATTATAAATCAGCACACAATGATTTCTTCCATGCATTTTAACAATAATGTATCAAGAGCCTTTAGAACCACATATCCTTGTCTTGTTGGAGAAATGACTGATTCTAAGATGTGGGGAAAACATAAGACAAACCTGGAGGATCTTGTAATACCTTAAAGAGAGAAAGAGCTCAAAAGCAAGCCAAAAAAATTCACATTGGTGAAGAAATGTCAAGGGAACTAACTAAAAGTACTCCAAAGGCCAAAGCTGAACAGCAGAATAATTTTAGATTATAACCCCAAGTATAAAATTAATGCCCAGGAGTCTATACTGGTTAAATGATTGAATAGGTGAAAAAGGAAGAAAAGATAAATTTTATGTTCAAAAATATTTCAGATGATTTATGTAGATACTCTTCAAGGAGAAAGGAAGCAAGTTTGGGCTAGTCATAGTAACTTTCTTTGAAACAGTACACTATGTGAAATGGGAAAAGAGTAAGAACCCCAAAAAATTTGACAATTTGTAATGCCGCTTGTCGTCATGATCAGCTTCAACAGTGTGAAGTTATATTGAACTCAAACCCTTGGTAGCACATGATTGTACTTTAGCTCTGTAGTCTTCCTTCCAAAACCCTGTAACCATGGGCAAGACATTTAACCCATCCCAACTGAAGAACGTCTTACAGAATATCTAAGCAGTACTATGCCATCAAGAGTAGCTATGGCAATAACCTGAAACCCTGGGAATGGAGACCATTAAAGTGGTTCCCTAACACAGTAATGACATCAAGTGATGAATCATTTCTTGTTGGCAATAGGGAAAGCTAAACATAATTTCTTTTGTTAATCTAGAGTTTTCTAAAATTTAAAGTCTATTTTAAAAATACAAATAATACCTTTTGATCCAGGACTTTCCCTTCAGACATTTTTCTTTGGAAATTATTAAGGATGATTCATCTGCATTGATGTATGTCACAGAAATATGGGAAATAGTGAAAAGGTAAAAATCCTTCAAGTGACAAATATTTGTTATTTTAAATATATGTGATTCAATGATGACTCATAATCTTGTTTTTAAATATTTGTTATGGTTTATTTAACTTTATTTTTTATGTGCATTGGTATGAAGGTGTCAGATCCCCTGCAACTGGATTTTCAGACAATTGTGAACTGCCATGTGGGTGCTGGGAATTGAGCCAGGGTCCTCTGGAAGAGCAGTCAGTGCTCTTAACCACTGAGCCATCGCTCCAGCCCCATGATTCATAATCTTAAGGAAATAAATTTCTTGATGAGGAAAATGTTCATGACTGACTTGAATGGAAGAAGTAGGTTATAAATGAGCTTAGGAAGTATGAGCCAATTTTATGAAAGCTAGGTATGTATTTTATACATGCATAGAATGCAAGTACATTTTAATGTATTAATGGGGATTATCCCTGGTGCATGGTTCTATAGAAAGTTTTCTTTTTCATAGAAGTAATACCCATTTAGTATAGAAAGTAAAAGACATTCAAAAAAGTTATATTTTGATTTTTCTTTCTTATTACTTTTTTCCCTTTTCTTTTTTGGCTAGAAGTAACCAATTCTTAATCTGGCAACAACAAAGGATTCAGTTCTCAAGAAGGGAGCTCTAAAGCAGATGTGATATTGGCAGGCTGAGGAGCCTGTCTGTTACTTCCATTCATTTACCTCCCTGTAGCAAGACACTGGCTGAAAGGCTTGTAATCTTCCAGAGAAGCAGGACTTTATGCACACTTGTATGTAAGTGTGAGGAGCATCACCTGCAAAAGTGGCTGCTACGTTCATAGTGCTCAAACTTGACACTTGGTCAGAAGCTACACTTGGGCTCTAAATAGATCTGCAGACCTAGGGGCAACTGTGGGACTGCGAGACAAACCAGATCTGTATTTCTGTAGGCCTCCCTACCTGGCTTTTCTTTTATATGTTAGAAAAGCAATGCACACTTCTTTCATTCCACCACAAAACTTGATGGTGGGCATTGCTGACCCATTTTTCAAATGTTAAAAATATCTCAAAAATCTTAAATCACCAATTTAAGGAGGACTGGGAAACAAGGAGTTAAACTCACCTCTTTTCTGAGTTTGATGTGATTCCTGGAAGTTGATTATTTCGCCTAGATCTGTCATTTACAAGTTGTGAACTTTATACAAATAAATTATGAAACATTCTTGGACCTCAATTTTCTCTTCTGTAAAATTAAGATGATACCTACCAGAATCTGTAATAGAATATCAATTCTTTTGTTTGTTTGTTTGGTTTGTTGGTTGGTTGGCTTGGTTTGTTTTTCAAGACAGGGTTTCTCTGTAGCTTTTTGGAGCCTGTCCTAGAACTTGCTCTGTAGACAAGGCTGGCCTCAAACTTGCAGAGATCTACCTGTTTCTGCCTCCTGAGTACTAGGGTTAAAGGCTTGTACTACTACCTCCTGGCACCAATTCTTTTTAATAAAGATTTATTGCCTTTTATTTTATTTGTGTGCATGTTTTGCTTGCGTGTTTTTCTGTGTACTCCCTGGTAGCCGCAGAGGCCAGAAAAGGGTGTTGGACCCTTTGGAACTGAAATTATAAATTGTTGTGAGCCACCATGTGGATTATTGGGTCCTGGAGGAGCAGCCAGTGCTCTTAACTACTGAGCCATCTCTCCAGCCCCAGCACATCAATTCTTACCTGCAGAATGGAGATCCAGTACTAGAAGTTATTGTTAGAAATGGTGTGAATATAAATTGCTTATGGTCCATTAAGTCGGGCTTTTGTAAATCATGGTAGTTATCAAAGGAGAGAAGACTTAAAATATAAATCATGATATAATCTAGAGAAGGAAGAACCCTTTTCCTAGTCTTTACCTTGACTTGCAAAGGAAGGAGAGTGAGGCTGAAGCAAAGCCTTACTTCTTTTTTTAATATATATTAAATATATATGTATTATTTATATACATATATTTATTGATTTTTTTTTGAGCTCTACATTTTTCTCTTCTCCTCTCCCTGCCTCTCCCCCCCCTTCAACCCTCTCCCAAGGTCCCCATGTTCCCAATTTACTCAGGTGATCTTGTCTTTTTCTACTTCCCATGTAGATTAGATTCATGTATGTCTCTCTTAGGGTCCTCATTGTTGTTTAGTTCTCTGGGATTGTGATTTGTGGGCTGGTTTTCTTTGCTTTATATTTAAAAACCACTTATGAGTGAGTATATACATGTCTTTCTGGGTCTGGGTCTCACTCAAAATGTTGTTTTCTAGCTCCATTCATTTGCTTGTAAATTTCAAGATGCCATTATTTTTTTCTGCTGTGTAATACTCCATTGTGTAAATGTACATTTTCTTTATCCATTCTTCGGTCGAGGGACAATTAGGTTGTTCCAAGGTTCTGGCTATGACAATGTTGCTATGAACATAGTTGAGCACATGTCCTTTTGGCCTTTGAGCATCCTTTGGGTATATACCCAAAAGTGGTTGCTTGGTCTTAAGAAAGGTTATTTCCTAATTTTCTGAGAAATTACCACACTAATATCCAAAGAGGCCGTACCAGCTTGCACTCCCACCAGCAATGCAGGAGTTTGTCCTTTACCCCACAACCTCTTCAGCATAAGTTGTCATAAGTGTTTTTGATCTTGACCATTCTTATAAGATGGAATCTCAGAGTTGTTTTCATTTGCATTTCTCTGATGACTAAGGATGTTGAGCATATTCTTAAGTGTCTTTCAGCCATTTTAGATTCTTCTGTTGAGAATTCTCTGTTTAGGTCTGTACTCCATTTTTTTATTGGATTATTTGTTCTTTTGATGACCAGTTTCTTGAGTTCTTTGTATATTTTGGAAATCAGCCCTCTGTCTGAATGGGGTTAGTGAAAATCTTTTCGCATTCTGTAGACTGTTGTTTTGTCTTGTTGACTATGTCCTTTGCTTTACAGAAGCTTTTCAGTTTTAGGAGGTCCCATTTATTTGTTTCTCTCAGTGTCTGTGCTACCGGGGTTATATTTAGGAAGTGGTCTCCTGTGCCAATGTGTTCAAGTGTACTTTCCACTTTCTCTTCTGTGAGGTTCAGTGTGGCTGACTTTATATTGAGATCTTTGATCCATTTGGACTTGAATTTTGTGCATGGTGATAAATATCTACATATTGATATCCAGTTGTGCCAGCACCATTTGTTAAATATGCTTTTTTCCATTTGATATTTTTTGCCTCTTTGTCAAAAATCCGGTGTTTGAACGTGTGTGGATTATTATCTGGGTCTTCTATTTGGTTCCATTGGTCCTCCTGTCTGTTTTTATGCCAATAGCAGGTTGTTTTCAGTTTTGTAGCTCTGTAGTAGAGTTTGAAGTCAGGGATTGTGATTCTTCCAGAAGTTCTTTTATTGTACAGGATTGTTTTGGCTATCCTGGGTTTTTTGCTTTTCCATATGAAGTTGAGTACTTCTTTCGAGGTCTTTGAAGAATTTTACTGGGATTTTGATGGACATTGCATTGAATCTGTAGATTGCTTTTGGTAAGATTGCCATTTTTACTATGTTAATTCTACCTACCCAAAAGCATGGGTGATCTTTCCACTTTCTGGTGTCTTCTTCAATTTCTTTCTTCAGAGGTTTAAAGTTCTTGTCATACAAGTCTTCCACTTGTTTGGTTAGAGTTGCTCCAAGATATTTTATGCTATTTGTGGCTATTGTGAAGGGTGATGTTTCTCTGATTTCTTTCATCTGTGTATAGGAGGGCTACTGATTTTTTTTTTTTTTAGTTAATCTTGTATCCTGCTACATTACTGAAAGTGTTTATGAGTTGTAGAAATTCCTTGGTAGATTTTTTGGGGTCCCTTATGTAAACTATCCTATCATCAGCAAATAGTGAGAGTTTGATTTCTTTTCCAATTTGTATCCCTTTGATCTCCCTTTGTTGTCTTATTGCTCTAGCTAAGACCTCAAGAACTATATTGAATAGATAAGGAGAGAGTGGACAACCTTGTCTTGTTCCTGATTTCAGTGGGATCACTGAGTTTCTCTCCATTTAGTTTGATGTTGGCTGTTGAAAGCCTTACTTTCTAAAGAACCACAGGAGAATTAGAAACCATGAAGCCTTTGCTGAGGTCAGAGCTTATTCTTCAGGCTGTTCTAGGTAGTGATCAACCCAGTGTTGTGCCCAGCTAGGAAAACAGATGGTAGAACTTGACCAGCCTTCACGGTGGATAGAAAAAGTGGAAAGGGGAGGGGCATGAAAATAGAAAAGCCCTACAAATAAGAGCCAGTTAATTAGCTCAAAAGTGTTTAATTTGGAGAGGAGCTTAGCTTTATCTGTTGTGGAGTTTTCCTAAATTATATTTATCACTCGGGCTATTCCACTTTCTCAAGTGAGAAAATGTGTTCCAGAATCACATTAGCAGAACCTGAATTTGAATGCCAGTCTTCTTGTACACTTCTTAGACCCAAGACAACCAAGAACATTTTGCTTTCTTTTATATTTATACCTAACTAGCTCCCCAGGTTAAGACTAGTAAGTTCCCATACTTAACAGCACAACAACTCAGGTTCTTTTTTGCCCAGGCTGTAGGGGTAAGTGAGTCATGGAGGAAAGCTTCTGGATCAGAGAGTATGGTCCATCCCGCCCCATTCCCCCCCCCCACACACACACAGTTGACATACTTACTAGAACTAGACAGTTGCTTCCTTAAATACTGAAAGCTCAGGGCTTCCCAGTTAGATTTTTGTGTAGTGCCTTTGTGGCCTAATTTAAAAAAAAAAATACTAAATCTAGTCTTCCTCCTTCCTTCTCCCTCCTCAGTGCTAATACCTCTTAATTTCTCTATTCTCTTGAGTTGAGTAATTCTTTTAGAACAATGGTTAATTAGTAAGTGGCCGTGAATTCAGTGATGATGAACAAGTGGTGCCAATCATAGTAAGTGCATTATATGCATAGGAAAAGAAACTATGACATTTGTGATCTCAGAGTGCCTACCATCTTACTAACTTCCTTTCAAACTCCTTCAACTCGGAGGACAAGCTGCAAAGCGGAGCCACCTGTCTGTATGGATTTGTCAGGATTATCTTCTGCATGGCAACCTTATTTCAGCAGGTGGTTGGGGTTGAGTGTGACTGAGCCTTGTATCTTCTCCCCGCTTACTTTTTATAGGTGCCACAACAAATAGAAGAGCTATCTCAGTATGCCCAAGTCTGTGAAGAGGACACAGCATTCATTATACTACCTGGGACTCCTTGGCCCCATTCTGTTCCCACAGACCCTGACCATAGACAGAGAGGTGCTAAATCTCACACCACCATCCCATTCGGAATTTAGGTGCTCCTAGTTCCTTTAGTTAAATGTTCTGGTTTTGCATCCCTTAAAGAAATATAGGAAAAAGTGTGTGCCACCTTGCCCTCCTTTAAGTTAATTCCTTAAGTTTTAGGTCAAGTATAGATAATTAGAAAGGATGTGACTGCTCATATCATGTAGTGTCCATCTCATTTTATGTATGTTTTTGTCAAAACTGACATCACAAACTTATTAAATTTACAGACAATATTCACTATATAATCTAATTGACAGATCCATTTCTTACACCCAAATTAGCTAGCCAAATCACATTCACTTTCTGTTAGATCTGATTTCATTTATATCCAATTCAAATAAACATACTAGTACTTTGTGACAGCAGTCTTCTGAGTTTAAATCTTAGTGAAACATAGAGATAAGCTATTACCTTATATAGATGTAATAGAAAATAATGTCTTACTATTTCTTACCCTGCTTTCATGGGATCTCTTTAAAGCCTTTGCAATGCAGTTTGAAGACAGGTGTATATAACTTTTCTGAAGTGGAAGTGAGAAGATTTTGAAAATGGACCTGGCTACAAAAAAAAACCTGTACCCCATGTTCTTGAGGTGATCACTTTTAGGATAGAAGATATGTTAGAAATTAAAGGCTTGCAAATTATTCTAATATTTATTCTAATAAATAAATAAATAAATAAATTTATTTATTTATTTATTTATAAAATAAATAAATAAATAATATTTATTCTAATAAATAAATAATGAAGATGGTTCAATGCATGAGGACCAGCAAATGCAGGAGGACCTAAATTTGGACACTCAGAGCTCACATAAAAATTATCCATATGCAAGTCATCCCTGGAAAGTCGTTATGTACACCAAAGAATGTGCACTACAGCTTTAAGACTACTATTTCTAAATAAGCTACCTTCAATCCAGACCAGTCAGTGAGCAGAAGCCTCCTAACTAATCCATGGTACTCAGTGCCATGCTATTACCAGCATTGACAAGGGACAATTTTTCTAGAAACCTGCTTAGAATGGTCAGAACCATGAAACTTTATGTCCAAGCCCTGTATTTCCTTAGCTTTGAAGTTGTCATTCAGTAAAAAGATAAGTAAACCTATCCAGGAAGATGGTTCAATGCATGAGGACCAGCAAATGCAGGAGGACCTAAATTTGGACACTCAGAGCTCACATAAAAACTGTGTGTTGACATTTCATGTCTATTGCCCAAGTACTGAGGAATGAGTGGTGACAGGCAGATGTCATAGGCTTGCTGACATTTATTCTAGTTGAAATGGTAAGCTTTGGGGTCCATGTAAGACTGTCTCAAAAATAAAGTGGAGATTTATAGAGGTAGACACCCAACATCAACCTCTGTCCTCCACATAATTACACAGAAACACACAGTGATATACACACACCCCACATACACATTTTTTAAAAAACTGTCTTCATCTCAGCTATCTGAAATTTAGAAATAATATGTTTAATCTAAAATATAATAGTTTTTGGTGCCAAAACAAAGGTATTGAGGGAATGTTAGAAGAAGGCAAATTTTGAATTTTCATTTTTAAAAGGAAGGGTACAACTCCTTTAATTGTGTATATTAAAATAAAGTCTGACTGTAACACTGCAAGATACATAGCATTACCCTGAGGAAATGAGATTCACTAAGAATTTAACCCTCACCAGTTCCATGACCTTGAGGTCATTGTATGATGGTACTCCCTTCTTAAGGACCTCAGTAGAATGAAGAGAATGGTTGTCTGCCTAATGCCCATCAATCATTAGAAATTGATACATAAACAGACTCCTTAAAAGATCTCTGTAACCTGCAATCCCCAGTCCAGTTATAGATCTCTGTATGACAAGTAGGTGTTTCTGTGGAAGCAGATGGGTACCTGAAGAGGAACCACGGAGATTTTAAGGCATTTCAGTTAAAGTCGTTTGAACATATGCTCATATAATAAGTGAAAGCAGAGTGGAAAGGAAAGGAGATGCCTTTCACTGATGAGTAACCCACCAAAAGAGACCATATACCAACTGGGTACCTGTGCTATACATTTATTTTTATTATTATCATGAGAAACAGGTTGTTTTATGAAAATATGCTTTCTTTTTTTCTTTAAAAACAAAACAAAATATCTCCCGAGCCCCCATCACACCAGAGCTGTGGCATCTGTGTAGTTGACTACTGTGCCCTTCTGGTCCCCCACCCTAACACACAGTAGACAATCAGTAAATATTTAGCAGTTGAAGAAATCAGTAAATGATGTATTAGAGTCACAGGGTCTCCTGCTCTAAACAGTGAGAGAATTTTATCTCTCAGGCCCAGGAATAGATCTCTCTTAGGGTAATGAGAATAGATTTTGTCAGTAAAGACCTCTGACCTTTTCCCTGAACTACTCCAAGTTTTATACAGTTTTATAGTAAGAACCTGAACACTGATCCAGGTGATGGTGGTGCACACCTCTAATCCCAGCACTTGGGAGGCAGAGGCAGGTGGATCTCTGAGTTCAAGGCCAACCTGGTCTAGATGTTTCAGGACAGCCAGGGCTACACAAAGAAATCCTGTATCAAAATGCCTCCCCCAAAAAAATCTGAAAAAGAATTGGTGTCTGATTTGATATTCTCAGTTTGAGGTTGTGGCTGTTAACATCTTTGAAACTATGATGAAAATCATGGCCTTTCTCAGACAAAGGGACACACAGACAAAAGTCTGAATTTCAGTAGGTTTATGAGTGCTTTATCTCAAGAACGCTAAAAAGTGAACTGCAGCTTAAGGAAAGAGCACAGTCACCATCAGTCCTCTCATATTAGAAGTAAGACTGGCAGAGAAACAAAAAGAGCTTGCTTTCAATAGAATACCAAGAGGGAGAATATGGGGCCAATTTTATCTGTGCTTTGATTCTAGCTACAATCTTTTTATAAAAGACCCTTTGTTCCCTGTGGGACAGATGCCACCAAATACTGCTCTAATGACAGTCCTCTGGCCAGCCCTGCCTACATGCACCCTTTATCTCATACTGGACAGCCAATAGGAAACAAGTAGGGCAGAATTCTGATGCAGCATGTTACTGACTTGACTCTTCTGGCTTCTAGAGTGTACTCCCCTTAGTCTGTAGGCCCATGTCCTAAGTGTTTGTACCTTGGAAGTACCAGAACCCCACTGCTAGAATATTTTTTCTCAACTGTTTCTCCAGATGGAAACAAAGAGCACAGATTTATGTAGACAAAGATAATCCTTTCTGAGAATTTTCTAGGTCATAGCTGGAAGCTAATACATTACAAACCATTTCTGTCTCTGCCAGCTTGAACTTTAGACTTCCAGCCAAAATTAAACCTTGATCTCAAAGGACTCTAGGTTCTTACATCTCACCAAGCTTCACTTTCTTCATCTGGGCAATATAGAAAATAATAATTCCAATTCCTGGGATTGTAGTAAGGAGTAATAAAAAGACTAGATGAGCAACCTAGTTCCGGGTCGTGATATTTCTGTGTTCAGGTCCAGTAAGCAGGAGATCAAGTTGTCTCTTGTCTGTGTTTGAATCGGTGACCTGTAGAAGTGAATGAGGAGTGCCTAGGCAGGTTTGCTTTTTTGTAAGAGTGCTCACCCCTGCTGCCTTCTCCCAGAACCAGTGGTGAAGTAGTAGCTGTACCTTTGGAACTGTACACTTGGTTTTGGCACTGAAACACTGACCCTGAAATCTTCTGGTTGCATCAGTCCTTCCCACCCTTTCTTTCTGTTGTTTTTGAAAGTCATTTTATTGAGCACTTCTGTGTGTTCATTGTACAACTTCTAGGTGTTTAGTCATTGGTAAAACAGTATTAATGCTACCTGTATATACTTCAGTAGAAGTGGGGATGAGAATAAATACCAAACTATAGAATGTGATAGGAGGGAATGAGGGAGGACACACAGAGAATGATGCAGTGTCCTGTGAGGTAGAGCACTTTCTGGAGACTAACTTTGAGGCATGGGCAAGACATTGGCTCCACCCAGGGCAGAATGCTATTAATTGCTGCTTCTTATTTTTCTGACCTAATAATAGGTGGCCTAACACCTAAAGGAAATCAAACTCCTGATTTCTGCCAGCAGTTCATTTTGCTCATTAAAATTCTAAATCTCGTGATGCCTCTTGCCCCCTTACTTACTCACAGTATACTGGGTACTGTGTATTTTACACATGTTCTTATTTTATCCTCTCACAACCCAAGATAGTAAGATTTTAATTTTCATGATCACTGTAGTTAAATTTAGAAATCAGAAATCAAAAATCTAAGGCACTTCCTGTTGCCCTACTGCCCAGTAGCACGAGATCGTTAGCCTGTATATTGTCTTGCCTCCCTTCCTGTGGTTGATGTCTGAACTCACCTGCCTCTTCCTTTCTTTTGTAGTGGTGCCAGTGAAGAAGAGGACACATGAAGACAAACCGTTCTCCGTGGAAAACACCCCTTCCCCGTGTGTATGTGACAGCGTGTATGTAATGGCTTTTGATATCTGTGAAAGCTGCCTGGCAACAAACTTCTTCCACTGGATATGTCCCCAGATCCACAGCAGGCACACATGTCGCCAAGGGACAACAAGTTTTATGAGAACTATCTGTGTGCTTCTTGTTCTCTTGTGGTAGGTCACGGGAAGAGCCCCTTTGATCAACTTGGAGGCTCTTCAGGCTGCTTTGAACTTACTTACTCAGGAAAGCCAGCCCCTGGAATATTGTGCAAGTCAACAGTATCACTTCCTTAGGAAGGTTCTAGACTATCTTGAAAGGAAATAAGTTTTTTCCTTACCTGCAAACAGAAAATCCACTTTGTTTGTACTGAAGCTTACAGCAAATGTGGCCAAGTAGGGCCACACTGGCTCCTTAGACAGTCTCTCATAGTCCAGTCCTGCCTTTGTGGAAGGCATTAGAGCAACTGGGTGGAACATGGGGTTGAAGAAAGAGTCCAGAGCTAGAAAGAAGATATTTTTAGTATATGGTATTATCTAGGGCTTCAGATTCATAATTCAGTGCTGTGGAAATGGAAAAAGTGATTGAAGAGGTAGAAAGGAAATGACTTTAAGGAGTGTGGGGGAGAAAGAACAAAGAAATCTGATTAAAAGTTGAAATCAGTGTTTCAGAATTCAGATTGCCCAAATTTTCCAAATTGTCACTACAGTGTCTGATAAAACCTGAATTCTTGGGCTAATTATATGGACTATTAGGTCTGTCACAACATAGAAGACCGGCACGTATATCACCAGGTGGGAATCGTCACTGTAAAATTTACCAGTTCCACCCCCAGGTTAGCCTAAGGTGGCTTCAGTGCACTGTGATGAGAATCCATGCCACTCGCTGGCTGGCTGGATTCAGATCCATCTGCCAGCAAACATTCCCTCTCTTTCCTACAATTGGAATCCTCCCTCTCCCTGTAGCAGGCCTTCAGTCCACCTCCTGCACCCCAGCTCTCCCCTCCTGTGTAGCATGAGCAGGCATGCCCCAGAGCTGCATTTCCTGGCCTTCTCCCATTCCCAGGTCACAGTTCTTACAACCACACTTTTCAGGGTCAAGGAAGCAGTGGTGTGTTGGGAGATACCCAACTGCAAGCTCACACACACAAATCTTCTCAAGACATGAGTTTTTCTTACCAAATGATTTAAAGTCAGGGTATAACATTATGTTTTAATAGAACAAACAGTTGTTAGAGAAGAGAATGTTCATACACTTAAACTTTAGAGATAAAGTAGGAGACTGGGAAGGTAACGCTCGTTTGCAAGTGGGCAGTGTATTCCCTCCCCTCTGCTTGTGTGGTATTTCCATGTTCACATTGAGATTCTGTTTGAACTGTATCCAAGCAGCCTTGGGGTTGCTGTTGACCAAGGTCTAGACTTTCAGTGTCTCTGAGGTGGATCCAAGGAGTCTGCCTTAGGGGAAATCCCCCTTTTCCTGCCTGCCTGCTTGCCTGCCTATAACCTGTATACTTATCACAAAGCTTTAGGGGCAGCTAATGTGTGTACAGGATAGTTCTGAGGCAGAATCAGCACATGCTTACTGTAGGGTCCTATTTATATCATTGTTAATCCTGTGCATGCTATAAAATGATTTATTCCTTTGAGGCCAGGAAACTGCCAAGCCTGTATGCTCTAGGTTAGGATTACCCTAGCTTACTACACATATAAGGGTGTCGGGAGGGAGGAGTTTAAAATTAATATATATTCATTCACAAGCTGGTGGCTAGTAGATAACTTAGACAATTTTGATCCTTTACCATCTGTGTGCAAAGACTGGAGAATTTAATACGCCCTGAGTTAACAACCTCCAATGATATCCTGTTTTAAAAATTCTTTACAAAGGACCAAAACTACTCTAGAAAAAAAATGTAGAAAATCAGAAGATTGAAAAGACTTCAGATTTTGGAAGCTTGTATTGTCTTTCCCCAGTAATCATTGTTTGATCTTTACATGTTGACCTTGTATTACCAATGGACAGATCATTGGCTTTTGACACCTAATCATGCTATAATTATATCAGTATTTGGGAAATCCAAGCATTTATGTAGTGGTTATAAACAGAACTATAAAAATATTTGCCAACCTGTCTCTATGAATTATCATCTATCTGGAATCCTCAAGGAAAGCTTTTCCCTTTCTTTAGAAAGGGTTTCAGATTTGCTTATGGGCTCCTGCTGTCTCCACCTGATACGATTTTAACCAGGAAATTAAACACAGCACAGCAGCTTCTGCCTGCCCAGATCCCTAAGTTTCCGTGGCAGCATTTATCAATGTAAGAACTAGGGTGCTTTCTGCAGTGGTGCCAACTTCATTCTCAGAGCTAGGACCTGCTGCTTGGCCTCGTGCTCCTCACGAGGAAGCTTCTTGCCTTCCAGGTCAGTGTGAGTTAGACTTGTGTGTGTCCTGGTTGACTGTGGAAAGCAGAGTTTATCTGGATCCCTAGGAGAAATCAAGTGATTTAGGTAAAGAATGTCTCCAAAAATGAGTTGGGTACCCACAGCAAGTCCTGGAAGCCTTCTGAATGTTGAGTTTTTGAGAACAGTTCCAAGAAATGTTTGACTTCTAAGCTCTGACGCCAGGAAAAGGAAGTAACCTGAGGATAGGCTATGAGCCAGGCCCTCTGTAGATGTGCTGAGGACAAGTCTCTTGTCTGTAGCTAGGAAATGCTGGAACCAGTTCTGAACACAGCTCTCCATTCTCTGCAGTCAACTCTGCCCCATACCATGACTCACCTACAAATTCAGAGAAAGGAAGAGGATTTCAGGTCACTCAGTGCAGTTATGCCCGTTCACATTATAAACCGTTTTTCAAAGACATCAAGATGACCTTATTCCTCTACGTTAGTAGACGTTGTTAAGTACTCATTATTAACTTGAGCTTCCTTCTAGAAGCTGGGGAGTATTTTCTTTCAGTGTCATCTCCACAAAAGAAACTAAAGGGGATTTGGCCTTTAAGAGGGTAAAGTTTCCAGACATAGTGAAGGTGACAGTAGTCTTCAATATTTCCTGCTTCATTGCTATAGACAAGCAAATCCTTATATTTTGTAAACTCAGCTACCATATTCTGTACTCTGTGAGAAGGTGCCAATTCAAACCACTGACTTTGGACTCCCTACCTGGTGTGTGTGTGGAGGGGGTGTAAATGAGAGAGAGATTTGTACACACATGCACATACTATTATTTAAGAGTTAAGTGAGACTCACAACTGCCCCTGGTGATCTTATATGCCGCCACAAAGATTTCTTCTAGCTCCATGTCAGACAATTGGAGTGTGAGTGCTGGCTTTCCAGAATAGGTGTCAACTAGCACTGTTTTTTAAAAACAGAGCCAAGGTGACAGCCAGGAAGGAAATTGCACCCCAACCACCTCCCACCATGTCTAATAACATAGAAAATTTACATGCTCTCATTTTGGTGACTTGGATCATTTTGGTCACTCCATTTGGGCCTGAGTGTACAGCTGTACAATTTATAACCTCGTAGTAGTCAGAGGTCTAGGAAGTCCTGTCTCCCCACAGAGAAAATGTCCTGCTGATTCCTGATACAATACTTTTGTGTAATAGCTGTTCAGTAAATTGGTTGCATGTTTACTGTGGGCTGAGCACATCTAGATTTTTTTGTTTATCTTTTTAAAGACAAAAGTTCCATTATAAATCAAGTGCAGCCCTGCTCTAAGGCTAGCACTTCACCTAGCAGTGTTTCTGAGGCCTTCACCCTATGGAATTCCAAGAGCCATAGGAACTGAGTGTTTGCCAGAAAAACAGGAGATCATTTGGATCACTTGGTCTCACATTACCATGTGAGGCTGAGAACTCACACCAGAACTTGGGCCAGAACAAGAAAGTGAAAGTAAATGAAGACATTTGAAGGTGTAGAGAAGCAGCCTGAGTCCATACTGGACTTGATGTGACTTTGAGGGGACCAGTGATTTATACTTTGTGGAAGTTAAACCTGACCAGTCTTCTTACAGTGACAGGCCACAACGCGTGAGTGGGTAGAACCAACGAATCCATTGTCTTCTGCCTGTTTTCGTGTACAGTCACATTCCCTCCTTAGTCATCTTCCCCTTCCTCCCTTTACACTAAACAAGGGAACACTCAATCTTTCAAGGGAATTACATATCTGAGTTAATGTTTCAGTATATCATTTTCATACTGTAAATTATTTTGTAAGAGAGATTTACTGCTATCCCAGGATGTTTGGACTTGGCGCCCCTGTGCATTTGGAAATCAATAAACTATTACTGGAAATACCATTTGTCTCTCAGAGTGGTGCACAAAGGCCCCTTCTAGGTGTAAATATTCATGACGATATGCTTGCTTAGCTATGGTGTTTGTGTTATTAGATGTGGGGACCTAATTTACTCCTCTTCCTAAAGTGCCTTCCTTAGGAGACCTCTGGAAGGTGGCAAAGGGTAGACCAGAGCATGTTAGTATTTTTAATAGTGCCTAGACTGGATTAAATTTGATATGTGGATAGATTATAAGGTATTTACTCCTGTGATCTTTTCAAACACCACTTACAACTTTACAACTTTGATTAACTAGGAGTAAGATCAGAATTTAGTCTGTGACAAATGTTCTTTAGAAATAAAAACTAACCAGCGCCGTTGAGCAAATTATAGCTAAGCTAGCAGAGCCATCCCTGTGGAACATTGAAGGTACATTATTTGAATATAATTGATGAGAGAGTTAAGTTGTAAGTACACTCATTTCAGGCTGGCTTTGCACGTAGAGCCAACTGCTGTACTGAAATCTGGAGTCATGCACTCAGGCTTCAGTAGCCAAATGTGAAGATCAGAGATGCTAGAACGATGCGGATCTGAAAATGCAAGCCTTCCCAAAAGCATAAAACTTAAAGCTTCAAAATCCTAAAAGCCACCAGAAAGGACATTTGTGAATTCTGCTCTAAAATCCTTTTATCAAATGTGTCTTCATTAACTCTTTCTACCTGGTACTATAAGAATTTTGATTAATTGATTCTGTGTACGTGTAGTCTCATTTCCTTTAGATTCATTTAAAAAGAAAAAAGTGAAATTGCATCTTGTCTGTAATATCTCCTGGTCTTCACAAAGTCACCCAATAAGCCACGCTGGGTTAAAGCCCCAGAACAGAAGACTGTCTTTTGGAGCAACCATTATGTTCCACTTCCGCCCCAGTTGCTGAGTTGAGTGGGTAGCATTGCCAGGCGCCGTAGCACTTAGTAGTCTCCAGCATTTCAAACCACAGTGTATCGGAAGGTCTTCGCCCCTGCTTCCTGGTGCCAGTACCTCAATACCGCATCCCGTTGCCCCGTTGCTCACTTTATTATCTTTCCCCTCGATACCGCATCCCGTTGCCCTGGTCCTTTTTATTTTATTATCTTTCCTTTACACAGCTCCTTTTTCTTAATTGATTGTTTCTTGATTCCACTTACATGTAGCCTCATTTCCTTTAGGCTCATAAAAAAGTGAAATTGCACCTTGTCTGGACTATCTCCTGCTCTTCACAAGGCGCCAGAGCGAGATTTGCTCAACAGAAAGTCAGGCTACCAGCCTTTCAGCAGGAGAGAACGACATGCAGCAAATACATGAGAAACAAGACTGTTTGAAGCCATTTGGTGGCTGCATTCAATATCTCTTTGTTAAATATTGCAATTTCCAGTGTTAAAACATTTATTTTGTTAACAGTAATAGCTACCGTTTAGTGAGCTCTTTGTCTGGGCCAGGAACTCTCCTAGTTGCTTTTTACATTGCCTTATTTAATTCTCAAAGCACTAACACTGTGGTCTCTCATTTTATTACTCAGAGATCATATTTAGGGAATTAAGTACTATAACCAAGGTATATTTTAATAAACAGCCAGGATTTAAGTTGCCAGGCTGTCAAACTGTGGTGTCCACTCCTCACTCCTACTTCTACTGACTCCACCTGTTGACATTGTGTTGCCCCTGGCACACCCTCCATGCAGTTCAGTCTTGGGCAAATAAATTGGGCCTTTACTATAGTGCTCTTGCTTTATACAGCTAAAAAACAACACAGTGAGAAAAGGACTAAAGATATCACAGTCCTCTTCAGACCAAGAGCTGTGCTTAGGAAGAAGGGAAACTATTAGACTAGCTTTACCTCCTTCATTTCAAGACCATAAATAATGGAATTACCAGAAGACAGCATCAGGGCTACTTTGACTGCAAACTTAGAATCTCCAGTGTCATCCAGCTCTGACACAAAGCCTATAGTTTAATTAAGCATCATGAAGATGTCTCCAGCAGCTTGATGAAGTACTGCTCTCTGTTCTTGGAAAGGGGTGGCAAAAGAAGCTGTTTTACTTCTCTGTGTCTGAGATGGCCACAGTGTACCATTTGCCATATAAAAAAGGATCACAGTCTTCATACCATTTGAGGTTTCAGTTGCTACTCATTCATCTAGTTTCAGCCATCTGATAACTTCATTTATTTGTGGTTCCTGAACATAAAATCCAAACAAATGTCTTGAGAATGAGTAATTGAGACAACTGGGAAAGCCCTAACAGAAGTGGGACCCACTGAAAAATGACTAAAAACTAAGAAATAGGCAGCCAAGCCTTCTACCCAGTGGAAATAAATACCAGAAAGCAAACGTGCAAGGGAGGCCATACATCCAAACATCAGGCACCTGCCCAGAGCTTCTGTTCTTACTCCTCACACAATTCTAAATATTTGATTAGTTTCCAAGTCTGCAGAAGATTGAATTTAAGGAAGGGGAACAGACTTCCAGAGAAATCAAATTCAAGGAAGGAAAGAGATTGACGGCAATAGAGAAGATAAAATGTCAACTGGGCCAGGGGAGCTCCAAAACTCATTGTATAGAGGACTTAGTGTTGAAAGAATCTCATTGTATCATATTCAAAATAATAACTAAGCATCACATGTACACAAAAGATGCCCAAAGGTGGTCAGTATTTATACAGTAAATATTTTTTAAATGCTTATGACAGATGGGGGAGGGGGGAGAGAGAGAAACCTCCTTGGGATTAAAAGGAATAAACCCTTGACAATCCTGAACATTTAACTAAACAAAATGTGCATCCACTTAGCTGAGGGTTCATTGTGCCGTGAGCTCTTATGTTCAGAGAGCTCTCCCCAGCTTTGTTAGTGACTTTCACGCTGCAGTGCTTTGCATAGAATGGCATGAACAATAGTAGTGCCAAGTTTTCAATGTGAAGAATAAAGCTAATAACCAGAATACAGGTCAAATTCTGCAACAACAAATACTGCTATTATAAAAATCACTTAGGCATCCCTAAGCCTCTGTCAATTGCCCATTTATTTTAGGCAATAGTCATTACAACAAAATCAGAAGTACAAAAAAGAAAAAGAAATTGAGTGTAACACAATTTAACCTGTAATAACAGAGTTTCAATTCTTCTCCAATCTGTGCTGCAAAAAGACTAAACCTGAACATCAACACAATTCCAGCCTAGAAAGCTGGTGGTTAGTTGTTCTAGGAGAAGAAAGAATTGAGAAGCAAAGTGAACATGGAGTTGGATGCCATTCCCTCCCTAGAGAACTTTATCTATGTTGGAGCCATGAGTCAAAGGGTGTTTGACTTCTAATTCTGATGGAGTACATATACTAAGACCTGGAGTGAAAATTCAGTTCATTTCTCGTGGCTCATTGAGGACTTTGGGGTAACCAGTTCCTGATCTGGTGACCCAAAGATTTTCTTAAAAATTCCAGGAGCATTCAGGTGGAACTGTCTGTCCAGTAAATACCACATGACTATAAAGGCACACACTGCACTGATTGTGTATAAAAGTAGTGTGTTAATCAGGTTCTTTCCGTTCGGTGCACAGGCAAGGATTTTTCTATAGATTTTTTTGCTGTGTTTGTGATCAGAGTTTTATCCTTCACTGTAATATTATTAATCAACCATTTTTTACATAAAAGGTTTTTCATTATTTCTTTGCAACCAGCATTTTGTATACTTTTAGTAGAAAAGATTAACTACCAATTCACTTTAGAACCATATAGCCAGCAATAGAAAAGGACGAAGGTGGGAATTGTCCACATTTTCCCAATGAAAATATCTGACCCAGGTCTCAGATTCATATCATACTCCAAAAAAGCCTGGAGGTACACTTTAAGGCACTTCTGTGCCCCACACCAGGAGATCGGGTTTAGAAGGGGCCGACTGCTCTGCTTGGTCTTGAGAATGTTGAGTCTAAAAATAAACCTATTGGCTACAGGCTCCTTTTTTTACAACATCTGGAGGTGAGGGGTGTTAACTGAAAGTAACTTTTCTTACTATTTTCCCCCACACCCCCATTAAATAACCTTTTGGACCCAGGTAAAGACTGTATCCTTGAATCAAAATCAGCCTATTCCAAGAGGCCAGAACCACAGTAGAAGCGTGCTCCTACGAAGTGGTCGTGGGCCAGGCGGTGGTGGCGCTCGCCCTTAATCCCAGCGCTCGGGAGGCAGAGGCAGGCGGATCTGCTTGAGAACAGCCTGGTCTACAAGAGCTAGTTCCAGGACAGACTCCAAAGCTACAGAGAAACCCTGTCTCGAAATAAAAAAAAGTGGTCGTGGCGGGAGCATGAGGAGAGTGGTTTGGGGGTAGAGATGAGCCACTGAAAGCAACAGAAGTGGACATTCTCTCCTGTTAAAAAGGCAGCAGATTGTTTAACTTACTGTCCCCTATGTGGATGCAAAAGACCAGAACTTACTGCTCCTAAATAACAGTGTTTTGGTCCCCAGTGCCCAAGCTCTCCGTATTCCCTGCCCTTTCAGCCTCTAGTTCCTCTACACCACTCTTTCTACGAGAGTCACTTCTTTAGTTCCTACCTATGAATGAGAAGACAGTATTTGTCTTTCTGTGTCTGATGAATTTCACTCTACATCATGTCTCCCAGTTCCATTCATGACAGGAGGAGAGAGGAGATCATGCCCAGGCTGGGCTTACACAAGCTGAACCCCACCTCCAAAAACAAAATATCAACAAGAAAAGAGGAAAAGTGAAAGAAAAATGTTACTTTTTCAACACTTAAACCAATTCTATTTGTTAACAGGTAAATTAGAACCCATTTACCCTGGAAGATAGGGCCTGTCTGATCGAAGAAAAACTTTCCATTAAAATCATACCTAACCACAGTTGTTGAAACTATACTTGCCATTTATTTACTCAAAGCTGTCTGCTAAGCCCTCCCCCAGCTCTGGCAAGAGTACAAAACTTGGGGAAAGAATGAAGGCCCCTTGGGTCTACCACTTGTGGCTGCAGATACACCACCTGTGGGCTGATGACAAAAAAATCCATGTGGAGTGTTTAGTGATAGTCAAGCCATAGGCATTCTTTCATATTGTGCTGCTGAAGCCCATCACTGCCCTTGGAAGAGACAGTTTCACAACGACTTACTTCCTAATCATCACTGGCACACTCTCAGAGGGACTGCTGCTGCCTGTTCTCAGGCCTGGAACACTGTCCGATGGCAGAAGGAAGTCAGAAGTGATCCAGAGTTCAGGCTTCTACCATCCTTCATCCACCCACCTCCTTCCACTGCTCTGCCCCTTCTTCCAGTCTCTCCATCTGGAAGCCATGAACTTCAAGGATTCCAGGCACAAATTCTCAGGTTTCAGATGTTTGGGAAATTTTTCAGCTTGAGTCATTGTTCAAGAGTAAGAGAATTTGGTTTGGGGAAAAAAAAAAAAAACTAGGTAAGATCATTTCACAGAAAAGAAAATAAGGTGTGGTGTGGATCCGCCCTTTGTCAATTCGGCTCCCAAACCACACACACTGCCTAGCTCCAGAGAAGGTATTTCTATTTCCCCTGGGAGGGGACAATAGCAAAACAGAATCTCTGCTCATAAAAACATGCTCTTCTCCTTCTGTGTAAACACAGCTAGCATTGGCTAATGGGACGTAATTGACTGTGTGTGTGAGTAGGGAATAGTCTCCAGGGAGTGGAATGAAGAGTTGATGGAGTGACAGGAAAAACAAAATTTAGACCTGGAGTTTTGGGGATGGTGGAGGGGAGGCCTGTTAACACAAAGAGCTGTTTAACACTACTGTGGCATCGCTAAGAAAAAAAAGTGTCTTTTGTCTTTGGAACATGGAATAAGCTTGCTCCTGAGCCTAAGTTTCCGAAGCAAACAGTCTTGGTTCTAGTACTGACTTTGTTCTTTCCTAACTTGGGGAGTAAACAAGTAGTTGATACACAGGAACTAGTACAGCGAGCCTGGAACACACAGTGAGCCTTTAGAATTGGTAGCTTTTGATAAATACTCACTGGACTGACTCATCGCTGGAGTCCCTTTACAGATGTAGATGGAGCGTATCATTATATTATCTCACACAGGATTCAGTCTGGCCGTGAGATCCTCCAGGCTCTTTCATGGACCAAGTTACATCTATTGTAAGTACTTCAGATTATCACATGTTTGTTTATTCAATTTAGCCCTGTGAAGGTTGTATTATTGGCTGCTATGTTACTAGTGCTAACAAAATTGCCTCACACAAAGTAGCTATTCAGACATTTTGTGGATAGACTGACTAGCATTCAAATTCACTCTCCAGATACTATCTCATGATGCTGATAACTGGAAGACTTTTTTTAGCTGAACATCTAAATCAGGTGCTACCCCCAGCAGACACCTATTTCTCCTAACAGACCAAAGAAGAGAGTTGAGAAAGCTAACTCCCATCCTTACTCTCCATCTAAGGGACTGTGCGGTCTTCAGCAGCCTTGCCTTTCTCCATACCCCTAAAATAAAGTAGAGTCTTCTGAGATGAGGACCTTCCATTCTCTCCCAGCTCTGCCACTGTAAAGTCATAGTAAACTCTTTCTCAGGCTTCAGCCTAGGGTTTTTATTTTGTATCAAGAAAGTGCAGCACTGGCCTGCTTAAAGGTTCTAACAATATCCCAAGCAAGCTGAGGGTGGTGGCAGGCCCCTTTACCCCAATTTGAGTTTACATCTGTTTTCTGGACTAGGAGCCTGAGTGTAAAGTTATAAAGATGAAAGTTTGGGGCTGAGCATGGAGCTCAGTTGGTAGAGTATTTGCCCAGCATGTGCAATGCCCTCAACACCACAAAGAAGAAGAAGTAGGGGGAAAAAGAGAGGAAGAGATGTTGTCATCTGACTTCTAACAATATTGGCCATTAACTTTCCCATGTCTTCACTAGCATTGTTATCCTTGAAGCCATGGGAGAACCTTCAGACACAGCTTCAGTGTGACAGGCAGAAGCATGTGGGTGGGAGGTGCTGGAGAGTGTGTGTTCAAGTCCAGAAGGAAATATGTGCACATCAGGAAGACAAATGACTGCGTCCCTCCAAAACTGCTGTTCTTTCGATATTAGATCAACATTTATTTAAAGGAAAGGATGGAGGCAGCATGAAGAGTTTGTCACTGGAGCTGTGCCCCACCTGCATACCACACCCAGAATCAAAAGCTCTAACCCCTTTTTAGAAGACCATTTACCAACCATCTGCTGTTAGTCCGGCTTATCCGTCCTGGGGTCTCACCCCACCCACTTCCAAATGGCTTTTAAAGTATGTCTTGCAACCACACATCATTGTTTCCCTAAGAGGCATTCTTGGAAGTCATTTTTCCCACCTCATTTTAATTTGATGCTTTTGTACCACCATTCCCTTACCCCAAGAGACTAATCATGTACTATAGTACATGATTATATAGTTAGTTTGTGTGTGTGTGTGTGTGTGTGTGGCTGGTAATTCAGTCAGAACACCATTCCTCGCACAGAAATGTCCATGGCCCCAGATCACAACTCCCCCCCCCATGCAGCCGTAGGCTGTCCGGTGCAGAGTTCATGTCCTTCCATGTAAAAGGAGACACAAGGGTGGTATTTTCTTTAGAGATTGTCAGACCCTCTGGAATGTCACAGGAGATTTAGCAATGGTGAGGAATAAATAGCCCCGCTTGCAAGGACAGCTGTCTCTCTGCTGCATCCCTCTCTCTCACCCTTATCCTTGGCCGCCTCCTCCCTTGTCTCCAGGGACAAGGGAGGTTTACCCATAGTAGTTTCTGAGTGACAGGCATATGTGGGCAGAGCTGTTGATGGTGTGGTGTTCAGCTGTGCTGTTTGACACTTCTCAAGGGACTTGGGGTTGTCATTTGTGTGTATATGTGCATGTGTATGAATGTGTGTGTTTATGTTTGCATTAATTGTTATGCCAATGCACATGGGGATTTGGTTTTAAGAATGGACAGCACCACGTATGACCTGAAATTGAATGAGCTCACCATTTAGTTTCATGGTGCTTCAAGGCTGTGAGAGGAAAAAGAAGACACTTCAAGCAGAGTTCTGTAGAGGTTAAATAAACTACTAGGTTGATAGGATAGTTGTGAATAATAACCTTATTATAAAAATTTATTAGTGAGGTGTCAAGTGGGTATTTTGGAAGAGAAGCTCAGTGATAGCCAATTGTATTTCTCAAAATCTCTTTACCTGGACTAGGGCAATGGCTCAGTGGTTAAGAGCACATTCTGCTCCTGCAGAGTTTATTCCCTGTACTGCCAGACAACTGTGAGCTTTGTGCAATACCAGTTCCAGGACACCAACACTGAGGACCTCTGAGGGGAACCCATAGAGAAACAAACATAATTAAAAATAATTTTAAGAACAAATATTTTAAAGACACCTCTTTAAAAACCTTGACACATGCAGGTGTTTTTGCATAGTAATATTTATGTAATATGTTTCTAATGACAAAAAAAATAGTAATGACCAAAATATCTATCAGGAGGTGACCGGCTGTGACTCTTGGAAAAGCAAAGCAGAAAGCCATGGGTGGCTGTTTCACTGCCCACTGGCCTAGCCAGCAGTACTTCTGAAAATCACCTCCTGTCTGGATTGGCAGTCACAGCTCTCCTTGCAGTCACAGAGCATCCATTCTCTGGGATTCTAATGAAGTGATGATCTTGTTTTACTCTGAAGAGTGGATTTGTGTCACTCAAGCCAAACTGAAGAGATCTGAGCCCTGCAGAAGAAAAGCGTAGGGGGCTTAAGTAAAAGATACCCTGGCTCATGTCACAGATGGGTTTGAATGGGCCAAGTGGGTGGAGACCCTGAGTTCTGGCCATTGGCAAACTTAGCCTGTTCTCCTGCGAGGGGAAGAAGAAAAGGTCATCTGTGAGGCCTCAGATAGATGTGGAATGATCTGCCCCAGCCCTCCAGCTCACCCTCATCCTTTGGTCTGCTCTTCTGGTTTGTGTTCTGTCCACTGCAGCCAACACCGAGGTGGGACATGGAAACAGGTACTCTATCTGCCTGTTCTGTCTAACCTCATGACTGTCACCTCCAGCTTTCATCATCCAAAGGACCATCCAACATCCCTGTCCCCAAACAGGACCTGTGCTCTTTCGCAGGAGTGTGTGGGTTCTTCTTTTTGTCCTTGGCCTTCCCTGTGCTTCCTTTCCTGGGATCCTGTTTTATCTCATAGGAGTGGAACTCAATTTATGCCAGTTTCATTAAAGAAGAGGAAATAGTGATCACAAGAAGAGAAAGAATTGGGTTTCCCTCATGCTGCAGACTCCTTCCTATCATGATTCCTCCATGTATGTCCTTGAACACTCCTTTTGTCCAGACCCTCCATAGTCCTCTCCCTTGCATTTGAGAGATGAAACTTGCTTGATGGACTTAGAATGTGCGCTGAACAATGAGTATGAACACGTTGGACTACCCAAGTGCCCTACAAGCTGTGGTTAGCAACAGAGCATGAGCTGTGAGGACAGAGATCTAAGCCCAAACTACCAAAGGGAGATTATGATCTATGAATCTCCTTCAAGAGCAATTCCCCCATTGTAGAAAAACAAAAGCAAAAACAAACAAACAAAAAAGCCTTTCTTCTTGCCCCTGCTTTAGTACACTTTTGACAAATATTGACAGTTAGAAATCAAGAGGGGTAGGACTGAGGAGATGGCCCAGTGGATAAAGTGCTTGTCATTCAAGGCTGAGGACCTACGTGGGCATCCCTAGCACCCACATAAATGTTCAGGGAGCCCACTCACCTGTCACCCCAGCACTGGGAGAGAGCAGAGGAGGAGCCCTAGAGCTATTTGATCCATCGGCCTGGCTAATACAGCAAGCTTTAGATTCAGTGAAAAGGCTCAGCATCAGAAAGGAAGACGGAAGTCTGGAGAAGTGGCTCCGTGTATGGTAAGAGCACTTATGCCTCTTATGAGAGGACCCAGGTTCAGTTCCCAGCACCGCTAATTGCCTGCAACTTCAGGGATCCAACTCCCTCTTCTGAACACAGGCTCATATGTGTATTCAGTGCACATGCATATACACACATACACATAAAATAAATATTTTCTTTAAAATAAATAACAATTGGGGAAGATGCCCAACATTTTCCACAGGTGCGCATACAAGTAGAGACAAAACTAAACATCTGGCACCTCTGCACTTTTGTCTCTAGCCTATATCTCCAGCAGTAATAGGATTTGAAGTACAGTGCCAGTCTAGGCCAGCAGGGGTTGCTTTTAACCAAAAATGAATTTGAATGGGAGCTAATGGGCATAGCTTGAGAGAGCCAAACTCCTAGATATAAATAATGAATCCATATTTGTCAGATTATAAAAAGCTCTGTCCAGCTCACAGGACATTGGATTGGTTTTTTTATCCACAATGAAGTGCTTGTTTTAATCTAGCTTTTATATTTATCCAGAAGATATGTTCATAAGGAGACCTACCTTAATCTAGGAGCTTGGACCACCCAGGTTTCTTCCAGAAACAAGTTAACAGTTTGGTCTCTGAAGCTACCTAAAGGACCAATGTTGGTATAATAAAAAGACAGTATGTCAAAAAGAGATTAGATGTCTCCAATTTATAGACTCTGCTGTAAAGGAAAAACAAGAGTTTGGATTGTGCTTCTAGATTATTCTTAAGGGGTGTGCTTACACATGTACAGAGGCCAATGTCAGTGTTTTCCTCATTCACTCTTGGTCTTGTTTTCTGCAGGGAGGGTTTCCCCTGAATTTTGGGCTGAAGGGTTCAGCTAGACTGGCTGGCCAACAAATTCCAGGAGCCCTCCTGTCTCTTCCTCCCCAGTGCTGGGATTACAGGTGCATACCACCACACTGGCTCTTTTCTTTACATGGGTGCTGAAGATCAAACTTGGGTCTTCATCTTGCAAACCACTGAACCATTCCCACAGCCCTTCTGGATCTTTAAGGTTGGTTTTTAAACTATGTTCTCAACCATTTTTACCCCCCGAAATATACACTTGTTGTGGACTAGTTATAATAAGTGCCCTTAAACACTTGAGTACCGTGCTGCCCAGTTTCCAAAGGCCTTTTTTACACATTACCTCATCTGGTCCATTTTTATGAGCAGTTAATTACTAGTCTCATTTTATGGCCAATGAAATTGAGCCCCAGGCAAATGAAGAGAGTTGCCTGAAATCGCACCACTAGTGGTGGCAAAGTTGGCAGTTTTCCATGCTGATAAGATAAAGTCCATAGGTATTAAATGGTTTTAACATGAAAACATTTATGTAAGGCAGACTTGTTAGGAGTTGTACTTTTTCAGCAATTAGTCTGATTTTTCTTATTAGCACCTATTTATATCTTGTTGCCATGTTAGACAGCAGTGTTGTCATACTCGTGGGGGTGCTTGATTTTTCTATCTGTTCATCCCTTCTCTTCACACCACCCTACTCTACATTCTGCTGTTCAGGCAGATAGCAAAAGCAGCAAAGACCCAATCTACCTGCACCCAAAAGCTTTCCCAGCCCTTTGTCTCACAGGGAAAAGCAAACTCTATCCTCACAACAACCTGAAGAGCAAGGTGCTGCTTCTAGACCCCATGAGAGGGAGGCCAGCTTCCCCGAGGTTCTTCCGTTTGCTCTACCGGGTTCCCACTCACTGTAGTCCTGACTGCAGACACCCAAGAGCTGTCACAGGAGCAGTCAGGACTCCATGCCTTTGTTACTAGGATCCAGGGTTGTGGGTTGTGGGTACTAACTGAAATGGAGCTTGGCATTATACCCTGGAGAATAAGAGATTCATGTTACAGGTTGAACAAAAAAGTCAAATGCAGTATGAAGTCAAACAAACTTTGTAGCTGACTCTATAATTTTGATACAGCAACCCCAAACTGCTCATGTTGTCATAGAAATCTCACTTCATTTTCTCCTCTCCTTTTTATTAGAGGCTTATTGGCTCCAGATATGATTAAGGAAAGGCAGCCTGAGCATGGCTGGCTATGGGTACTCACACACCAGACCTGGTTGTGATGGTCCACCAAAGCCCCAGTGTTAATTCCTGCAGGCTGAGAATCGAGTGTGTGCCAGCCTTTTGTAAACCTTCTCAGAAGCAGGCACTTTTAGATGCTTGGCAGGGGTCTGCACCTTCTTGAAACATTGGGTTGAGGCAAACCCCAGCTAGGGACCTTGGTAACCTGGCCAGCCAGATTGCCTAGCTCCAAAGGTTTACCTGAGTGGTCCCAGGAAAGTCTTGCCTCTTTTGTCATGAGTGGTTCAGAAGTGAGGTTTCTCAGAAAATTTTTCAAACCTCCAAAACACTGTGATAGAGCCCATTTTTCCTCTTTCCCCAAATTGTGCCTTTGCTTCACTTTGCACCTAAGGAGGAAGTGTTACCTGCAGTGTTACCTGCAAGGGTGGCTGCACAGCCTGTGCGCACAGCATCCCACTCCTACCCTCACAGCATGCTGTCTGTTGGAGAAGCCAGAGGCCTAGCTGCAGATGAAGAAACCAGAGTAGAGGAAAGTCTAGAACAGACCACAAAGAACTGGACCCAATCTGTTGCTTCCCAAAGCTGCTCTGTTCTCCATCGCACTAGTCTCACCCCTTGTCTGGGGAGGAGAGGACTACAGCTTGGTCTTTTCTTTATCCCTGTCTTTACACAGGTCAGTCCAGGAGACTGGCTCACCCAAGCCAACCTTCTGGTTCCCGCCTGCCCTGCCAATCTCAGGCTAGTTCCACTGCTGAAATGCTGCTGTTGTTGGGATATTAGGTGTTATATGAACGCCCATGTTGTCGCCCCCAGTGTAGCACTCTTGGAAGGCAGTGGAGCCTTTAGGAGGTGGGGCTGTACGGGAGGGCCTTATGTCATTGGAGATACATCCTTAAATGGGATGGTTACCTAGCCCCTTACTGGCTTGCTCCTGGCCATGACATAAGCAGTCTTTCTCGGCTATACATTCCCAGCCTCCAAAGCTGCGAGGCAGAAGAGCCCTTTTCTCTTTCTGAGGAGACTGTCTCGGTTATTTGTTATAGTCGTAGGAAGCTAGCACAACATCCCCTGCTGCTCTCTATAGCCTCTGAAGCTCTTCCATTCTCCAAAGCCCCTCTCAAGATAAACTCCAGCTCTGGCCAGAACTCCACTAGATCTGCAGGACATACCAAGCCTCCATCCCTCCCTGTTTCCTACTGTGAAGGCTGTGTGACCAGCTACCTCAAGCCCCTGCCACTATGACTTCTCCTCCATCATGGACAGTACCCCAACTGTGAGTCTTTACCTATGAGAAAGTACCCTGAACGTTCTCCCTTAATTTGCCTTGATCAAAACAGGTTGTCATGGCAGCAAGGTGAGTCACACCAATGTTTTAATTCTGATGAGTGAGGGAGTCTGTGCTCATGCATGACAGCCTCTCACCCACCTTCCTTCCACACAGACACTGAGACAGGTTTTAGGTGGCACTCCTTGCTCCTGGATTCTAGACTAGGCTGAGCCTGGGCTGTCTTGATTGGGAGTGGCGAGTTGTACAAGAAAATGAAATTCACAAACACCTCGATTACACTGACAGCTCTGACCTTCTCTCTTGATCTGGTGTTAATAAGTTAGAAATAGAAGACACTGACATTTGGCCCTCTCTCCCGTCGTTCAGCCACACCCCAGCCAACCAATAGAGAAAATCAAATATTCAAAAGGCACAGAAAGATTGAACAGAGCTCAGCTTCTGAGTAAAATGAGCAAAGATCATTTGGAAGGATTCCTGTGTTAAGAGAGTCTGCCTTGGGAAATGGTGTGGCCAGCATTGGTTAAATGGACAAACACTGATGCAAACAGACCAGAGGCCAAGTATGGGCTCTTATCACTTTTTATCTGGGGACAGCTACCAGGCTCCAAGCCTCTCGAAACTCTGATCCCCTCATCTGTACACCTTCCTTTCAGGGGTTTGGACTGGAGTCACAAATGAAAAGACACTCCAGAAGTAGTGCCTCTGACGGTGTCCAGCCTGAGCCCGCCTGCTGGAATCGGATATGGTGCCATCTCTATTTTTGCCTGCCCTATAAGAAGCACAGTGAACTCGGCCTGCGCTAGACTCCTCCAGGGCTCACTTCCCACAGACCCCAAATCTCACTCGGTACACTTTGAAGTCTTTACTGACATTTGAATTTTAGCACCATCCATGTTGCCCAGTCACTTGCCCTGCTAGCCCCTGCTTTAGCAACTGAAGGCCCTTTGTCCCGAGCAGGGGACATTTGGTTGTCTTTAGTCTGCTTGCTTCCTTACAGGCTTCAAGTCTGACTTCCCTGAACTTTGAGGACTGGAGAAAATCTAAAATCAAGCTTGGCAGGATGAACATGGGTCATCCCACCGCAGAGATCCCGCCCACATTTGGGTCTTCCCACCATGTGGCTGACCAGCCCTTCCATGAGAAGACGCCAAATGCCTGGTCTCAGGGGTGCAGTTTCCCTTTGCGGTGTAGCGACGCTTACCGTGACAACGGGAGCATACGCTCCACTAGCACCCTTACCTGAGTTAAGGTCAGTTAAATCCTACTTCTCCCTAAGACAGAAGGAATCAAAGGGCAGAGGAGAACTTTGGGATGGAAGTCAGGAAAGTGTTCTCCCTGGGAAAGCAGGTGCAGACAGAGTGGAGGTGAAGATGAATGGAAATGGGAAGCTGCTTTTCTTTTTCTTACCTTTTAAAAGATTTATTTATTTATTATGTATACAGTGTTCTGTCTGCATGTATGCCTGCAGGCCAGAAGAGGGCACCAGATCTCATTATAGATGGTTGTGAGCCACCATGTGGTTGATGGGAATTGAACTCAGGACCTCTGGAAGAGCAGTCAGTGCTCTTAACCTCTGAATCAACCTTCCAGCCCAAGGGAAACTGCTTTTCTTTAATGAGAGCAAAGCTGCTGTTGTGGTCAGGAGCTTGTCAACAGCGGGAATGAACCTGAGAATCAGTCACTGTTGACTGGGGCAGGAGTGAGATGTGGCAAAGCAACTGTGACTTTGCGGCTCCACACCCTCTGGAGTCTCAGTCACCGTCCCAGACCAGCCGCCACATGTACACCCTCGGCTGCTCTCAGTTAAGCTCTTGACAGCTGGCTAAGGTTTGGAGTTTTTGAAAGGCTCTTGCTATAAACCGTATCAGTACTTCCATCATCCAGATTGGGCCTGGGGGAACAGATGTGTAGTCCCAGCAGTTTGGAAGGATAGAGTAGGAGGATTTCAAGTTCAAAGCCTGCCTTGAGTGAGGTTGAGGCCAGCCCAGGCAATTCAGTGAAACTTCATCTCAAAATAAAAAATACAAATCAAAAGGTGCTGGGATTCAGCTCAGTAGTAAAATGCATGCTTAGTGTACACGAGGCATTCAATCTGCAGTAGTCTAGGCCTAGAAAGCATCCCACAGATGTAAAAATGGGAAGCTGCCTGAGGCCAGCCTCCTCTAACAGTGAGCTCCCAGTCTCAGAGAGAGATTCAGGTGCACTACTCCTGAGGAACAACGGTCCACACTCATAGGCACATGTATATGTATACTCAAGAACACATACGCACACACACACACACACACACACACACACACACGCACACACACATATAAACATAAATGAATAGAGTGGTTCAAGTGCAAAAGAGCCAGCAGCCAGGCAGAATAAGAGATGACAACTGATCCTCAGCCTTAGTACTGGGGACAAGAGAGAGTGGCGGGGACTGTGGCTAAGTGAGAACAAACCTCCCATCTAACTGGAGCAGCTGTCGCTCAATTTCAGCATGTCAGCCCAAGATTTCCAAACATCCATTCCCATAGGTGTCAGATAGTGAGGATTTTAGCGTAAACACGCTGTCTGGGGAGGTCTAAAAGACCCTTAAGGGTCTTTTAGAACTTCTGGAGGTTCAAGTGGATCCAAAACAGTCTGTGTCATCCAGAGGGCAGCCACGAGAGTGAAAGGAAGCGCCCAGCTGGGCCGTCTCCACTCGGAATGCAATTTCTGCCTTTAACAAGTCATTGAGAGTGTAAGCTTCCCTTAGACCAGGAAAATGAAAGTTCCTGATTTCCTGACAGGTTAGGTTCGTGAGGATGTATACAAAGCATTTAACATGGAGTCTGGCACAGCAGTCCCTCGATAAATGATACTGAGCCTACCTTGAACTGCCAGTCCTGGCCTCTTGCCCTCTAAATGTGATCTTCTATTGGCACTCAGCTTTCAACCCTGCGCTTCACAGCGTCCATTCTGCTGCCCAGAAGCAGTTCTTCCCCTCCCTGGCTTCATTCCTCCCAAGACCTCAGTCTCACAATGGCAACCCTGCTTCCATGGCAACAGGGAGTCCAGGTGATTGTGCTTCTGACTCAGTGGCACTAACCGAGGAGCCCAGTCTCTCCCAGATTTTACTACTTATAAGAACAGCTCCCAGGACCCAGAAAAACAAGATGTTAAGTCACTAGTTGACCTAAACAAAGTCCAGGGGCAGCTTGTCACAGTTCAGATGTGGAATGTTTCTGAAAGGTTCATGTGTCGAAGGCTTGATCCCCAGCATTGGCACTAACAGGAGGGTCCTCCAAAGATGGAACCTAGTCTTTTGGGGCATGCCCTAGAAAGAAACAGTGGGACCTGGACACCCAGCTGCCAGCTGGGAAGCAGCTTCCTCCACCACCTGCCCCCACCTAAAGCCCAGCTTCGCCATTTGCAAAATACGTGAGCTAAGTAACCATGGACTGAAACTGTGATAAATGAACCTTCTAAAGTTGGTTGTCTGTGAGATGTTGTTACAGTAAAACAAAACTAGCACATCAGCCGGGCGGTGGGCACGCACCTTTAGTTTCAGCACACAGAGGTAGAGGCGGAGGCAGGCGGATCTCTGCGAGTTTGAGGACAACGAGGTCTACATAGTGAGCTCCAGGACAGCCAGGGCTTTCCAGAGAGACCATTGTCTCAACAAAGAAGCAAACCCCAAACAGAACGGGCACATAGTCAAGTGGGTGAGATGAGAGTGCTGGGATGCGCTCAGTTTCCATCCCCATCAGCACATTAACCACATGGTGGTGCACACCTGTAACCGCAGCGCCTGGGAGGTGGAAGCGGAGGATTCAGAAGCTCAAGGTCATCATTGGTTACTTAGTGACGTGAGTTCAGGTCTAGCCAAGAGGAGGAGGGAGAAACCACAAGAAGGGAAGAAAAGAGCCCAAGAGATAAACATATGCCGCCAGACGGAAAGCTTCCTCTGTTCCCAAAAGGTTCGCGGGGTAAAAACGACAAAAAAAAAAAGAAAAAATCCCCTGGAGAAAGGCAGATATGTCACTTTGTTGGAGGCCATCCCACAGTGTGGTTAGCTCACCTGCCCAGGTGAGGGAGAATTGGGGGGCAGCAAGGGAATTGTAATGATTCTGGGGGAGGAGCTGAATTGGGTTAGTGAACACAATAGCCTCAGCCTACATTTAGCCCATCAAACGGACAAGGGTGTACACATTACTCTCTGTGGGACTGTAACAGAGGGCAACACCCTGGCCGACATTTGTCCAGGAGTGTTGACACACCAGTCTCTTTTTCTATACCTAATGACATTTCAGTAGGTAGACTGAAGGCCACAGAGTTTTTGTTTGGGGGAAATCCAATCAGGATGAAAGGAATTAGGGCTAGGATGGAGAGCACCAGATGGGTCAGGATCTGGATTCATGTTTTTTCAAAAGACTTCTTATTTCTGTCCAATCAAACTGTCCAAAATAGTAAAATGAAAAAAATTACCTTGTTTTAGAAATATCATTCTCCAAGACTCCAAAGAAACATGTGACAAAGTATGGGGATGGCACAGGTGGCACAGTGTGGCATAGGTGGCACAGGACTTCTGAGGCCTCTCCAGGTATGCTCCCCTCCTGACTGCTGCTTGTGGTCACCTCCATGGATGCTTGTCTTTCAGAGGCTTTCCTGCATAGATCTGCCTAAATCCTGGGCTAGTGGAAAGTCAAGTGATCGCCTCCCTGGAAGCCAGCCTTCTTCACAAGGAGCTTGCCAAAACTCACCTTATTCACAGAAACTCCAGGGTGCTTGGACGGGTTTATTATTCTCACCTTTATGCCTCTGGTAACCTCAGAAATTCCAAAAGGATTTGGGAATTTCATGCTAAGAACAGAGACAATGACTAAAGCTGTCTCATACTGTAAATCATAACCCCACACCCCTTTACTCCACTTTATGCCCTGGAGTCTGACCTCCAGGGACTACATAAGCCCCTTCTAGGTTCCAGTGGGGCTTAGCAAAAGGGATGCACCAAATGGCGACCAAAGGTGAGAGAAGGAAATGGAAATGTTTGGTCCTTCAGTTCTCTGTTAGTGTGACAAAACTCTGTTCCTACTGCAGCTCCAGCCCCAGGAAGGGCTATGGCTCTTTCCCTCCCTTCCTCCCTCCCTCTCCCCCTTCCTTACTCCCTTCTCCTTTCTGCCCTTCCTTCCCTTGGTTGTTTTGTTCTTTTGGGTTTGGGAGGGGCAGGATCTTATATGCACAGCTGTGCTTTAAAGGATCCACTCTCTTCTTTATCCTTTCAGTCAAAGGTGAAAACATTTCCCCAAAGGATTTACACACCCCCTATTGGTTTCCCTTAATTTGCCACTTGTGTTTGTTCCCAGCTGCTCAGCCCTCAGAAACTGTATTATTTAAATCACTGCTTGGCCCTTTAGCTCCAGCTTCTTACTGGCTAACTCTGACATCTTAATTTAACCCATTTCTATTAATCTGTGTATCACCACATGGCTTTGGTTACTGGCTCCCAGTGACAGCTACATGACATCTCTCTGACTCTGCCTTCTTTCTCCCAGCATTCAGTTTAGTTTTCCCTACCTAGCTCTACTCTATTCTATCACAGGCCAAGGCAGATTCTTTATTCATTAACCAATAAAAGCAACACATATACAGAAGGACCTCCCACACCATTTTCCCTTTTCTGTTTAAATGAAAAGGAAGGTTTTAACTTTAACATAATAAAAGTACATATAACAAAACATCAAGCAAAAATTATAGTTATAATATTTATATCTACTTTATCTTCTATAATAACTAAGAAAACTATAACTATCTATTCTTCAACTTCATCAAAGACCCCAGAAGGATATATTACCTAAGTTAAGAGGAAGTGCATTGTAAGCAACTTCCAAAACTCTAGAATTGACAGAGACATCTTGCTGCCTGGACAGTCACCCAAAGTTCTTCTGTAATGAAGGACTGTCATACCTTCTTTAGGCAAGTTCAGCAGTCCCTTTTTCTGTGAGTCCTGTATGTCCAGTTCATACAGCATAATATCAAGCAATCCAGGCAAGAGGAGTTTTGTGCCCAAATGGCTAGCAAACTCCATAAGGAGTCTCTTCGATGCCCATCTTCCTCTTAAAGTAATTGATACTGCCAGGAACATATGTGTCTCATTGTCATGAAAAGTCCTAAGTTATTAAAACATTTTAAATGCCATATTCTATAGCTCTTTGAAGTGGTTGAAGAATACCTATCTATCTGAAATACACCTCTGTACCTAGAAAACCTAACATGTCCTATAAACTTGACTATTATAGATGACTCTCTATTAACCTATATTTCTTAATTATACACTACATTTTTAAATGAGCTGCACAAACCCAATACTTTAATCAAGAGCAGAAATTTATATATGGTCACAAAATTGACCTTAAATTTGTGTCAACAAACCAAGATCCATACCAATACAAATTATTTTTAGTATATCCTCCTTTAAATGTAAACAAACATTTATAAATAATTATTAGGGAATTTGGGCATAGTTCTTTCCAAACTGCTTCTTGTTTTTTGTTGGACAAAGTAATTTTGGGGGGTATTGATGGTGACCTTTTGGGGGGATCTTGGTCCATCAAACCACATTAGTCTGGAAGGATTTCACAGGTTCTCATCCTCTGGGGAAACAAAAGAAGAACCTCTTTTCCAAAGCAACATTTTCTTAGATCCAAATTTTGAAGACAAGATACTTTTAAAGTATATATGGTTGTTACTTAACTCCTTCATGGCCAAAAAATTCAAATAAAACACAATGGTATACATAATTCAGACTCTGTGTATATTCCATCTTTACGTGGTTAATTTTTCTTTCTCTATTACTCTTTCTACAAGTTTAATATTTATTTTATTATCTTTCTCCTTTAATCTATTACTGTCTGTACTCTTTTATATTACATTTACTGTCTCTTTACTCTCTCTTTTTCTTCTCTTTCCCAAGCCTACATACATTTTTTAAACACACTGTGATCATTTAGAGTTCTTTTATGTCTGAATCTGCCCTATTGTGTATCTGAAACCCTTTTCTGTCCTAGAGAGCTTTTAAAATGGTAAGCAATTGGTTGCAGTGGACCTGGGTGCTGGCTCCACCACTCTCTGACTTTCAAAATGGCAGAGGTACCATTAAGGCAAGCTCTGGGACCACCTGGTAGGAGCTTCACTCATGACTTTAACTCTGAGAAGGAGTGTGCAGCACATAAATCCTTTTTCATGCAACACACTGCACATTCTGGAAATATCTCTGTGTATGGCAGTGGGAATCTGCCATGTTTTCCTGCTTGTGCACTCCTAGCAGACATGATCCCACTGTCTGCCCAGGCAGGGGCACTAAGCCATAGGCATGGTCTCAGCCACTTTCCTCCCAATTCCAAGCCGGCAGACAAGCCCCCAGGACCGTAAACCCCATTCAAGGGCTCCATAGCTGAACTGCCCAAAAGAGTCATAGCTGTCTGTGCTGGTGAACCAGGAAGTCACTATTTGAAACTGCATGGTTTTTTTTGTTGTTGTTTTTGTTTTGTTTTGTTTTGTTGCTACTACTGCTGAATCAGGAAGACCTCTCTTAAAGTCTTAAAGGAGCTGCAGCCATCAAACAGAGCTGATCTGGACATAAAAATGCAGCTAAACTTTGGTTTTTAGTGTCTAGAAATCCTTTCTAAGCCCTCTCAGGTTTTATATGGATTTAGCTAATTGGGTGCCAATTTGCTGTAGGAGGCTGCTTGTTTATTCTCAGCTGCTCAGCCCCCAAATAACCACACAGAAACTTTATTATTTAAATCACTGCTTGCCTATTAGCTCTAGTTTCTTTTTGGCTAATTCTTACATCTTAATTTAACCCAATTTTATTCATCTGTGAATCACCATGTGGCTGTGGTTTAATGGCAAAGTTCTGACTCATCTGTTCCTGGTGGCCACTGCATGGCATCTCTCTGACTCTGCCTTCTTTCTCCCAGCATTCAGTTTAGGTTACATGCATAGCTCTATTCTATCCTACACAGATTCTTTATTCATTAACCAATAAAAGCAACACATATACAGAAGGACCTCCCACACCACTTCAATCTCAGGTATAGAAACAAACCCCTAGGACAGTGTGCTTGGAATTCATTAAAATCATCAGCATCTCTACCTCACCTTCCAGCTGCCCAAAAATCCAATTATCTGGTACATACCCTATTGCCTGAGCCCAGGCCACAGAGGTCTGAGTACAGTGATGGAAATGGGTTTGTTCAGTCACAAGGAGTTAACATGCACCTGTGGTGGGTCAGGTTCTGAACCAGGTTCTCAAGACCTAGCTGAGGTCAAGGGAACGATGCTTGTGTGTTTGTGGGTTTATAGTCCATAGGATTAGTACACATACATTCTAAACAGATGCCATCTTTGTAAGTCATCACAAGACCAGCTGACTGGCCAGTGCTCTCATGATTATAAGGGTCCAGGAGTGTTTGTGTGTAACTGCAGGAATTGATTTTTTTTTGTTTGCAGCCAACAGTGTGGGTCAGAGCTAAGTCCAGTCCAGTTACTAGCCACCTTAAGGTCAAGTGGCCATGGTGTGAAGTTCTGGGAGACTCAAGCTAAAACCTTCAGTTCAGGCCTTCACGGGAAGCCATCACTTTCCTATGTGTTGAGACAGTCTCTGCTGGTGTAAACCCTCAGGCGCTTTTTGCCCTTGCCTTTGTTTGTTAAGAACAAAGAGACATTGCTTGGAGACCATGTGTGATCGTGAGACAAGCTGATACTTTTAAGTGTGACAGAGAATAGAGACAAAGAAAAAAAAAACCTGGGTTTTATGATATCGCTTAGTGCCACATCAGCCATAGGCTGTGCAGCTCTGGGTTTGTATGACTAAGCCCGTCTTTATAAAAGCTCTTGCCAAGTAGTTGGTCTGTTATATGCATTCAACAGAATTTCTATCTGGAGGAGTTCTTCAAGGTTGATTGATTACATTTTTTCACTTATGACTAAGGCCCAAAAAGAGAAAGACTTTGCCCCAGAGTCACATAGGCCAACATGAGTTCCCATCTCCTAGCTCTAGCTGCAGTCCAGGTTTATAATCTGTACAATGCAGAGATTTGCAAACTCTGTGTGTATTTCAGCTGTGTGTTCATCTATGGGTATTTTCAATACAGAAGTTATCTGAGCATGTTTGACTCCCCTAAAAATGCACTCCATTTGAGAGCCCATGTGGTTGTCCTGGTTAACTATGCCCTGGGGGCCTTCAGACCTGAAACAGAAAAATGGATAAAGCATGCACATGAAGACATCTATGAGAAAACACTGCTCTCTATCTCTCCCATCTCACAGAAGTTTTCATGGATCCTGTTAACTCTGTCTCTGAAGGTAGTCTTGTGAAGATCTCAAATAAGGCAGAGGATTCAACCCAGTCCCTATCCCAAACAATTCCCTCTTGTCTCTCCATTTCAACTCCTCCACAGTATATGCTGATGTGTACGTGCGCGCGCGCGCACACACACACACACACACACACACACACACACACACACCACCACCACCACCACCACTGTTAGTGATTCACTGCAATTAGTTTTTCCCTGAGAAAATGCAGAGAGAAATAAAAGCCAGATAAAGGAAGTCTCTTGGACCCTAAAAATAGATCTATTAGCCTTATTGGCAGCTGTAATGGAACGAATGTTTATACATCCCCAAATTCATATTGCCGTCCTAGCCCCCGAAGATGGAATGAGGATGTGGGCCTTTGGCAAGTGCTTCAAGTCGGAAGAATGGAGTTTGGACAGAAGGGACCTTGGAGAGCTCCCTCAGCTTCCACTACGTGAAGCCAGCACGGGCCTTGTGTCATCAGGAAAGAACCCTCAGCAGAGAAGAACTCCAGCCTAGTGGCAGCTGCTAAAATTGCAGGCAAGAAGAGGCAGTGCAAAGCCAAAGGAACTAACCTTGCGTCGTCTAATCCAATAGTTATTTGAGAGACAAGACTTCCTGTTCAGCAAGAACGCTAACCCGAGCACCCGCAGAGCAGGATATGAGGTCACAATCCCCAAGAGACGCCTCTGTTCGGTCCTGTTGATGCACGAGAAAGACAGCATCTGATGCACGAAAAAGACAGCATCTATTTGATTCTTCACAACAAACGGGCAAGGAGGTGTATGGTTTTATTGACAGGAAAACCAGTGCTTGGAGACATGAAGTGCTCAGAGGTTTAAAGAAAAATTAAAAAAAAAAAGAGAGGGGTGGTGGCAGGAATGGAGTCCAGGCCAGTCTCTTTCCAAATCCCGTGACTTCCTAACATAAAAGGCAGTCAGCCTTAGGAACTCAACGGGCTCCCTACTTCACCCAATCTCCCAGGTCTCTGAAACACAGACTTCCATCTCATTCATCAACGGATTCCTCCCAGGTACAAGGAAACGCTGCTACACCAGGCAGCTTTCGGAAATGCAAGCAAAGGATGATAACGTCATAATTCACGGGGAGGGGAAGCAACTCCCCGGGTGGAGGTGGAGTGGGTGTCTCTCTAGTTTCCTTTTCACGATCGAATAAATTGTAATTGGAAGAGCTGGTAAAGGGCCTTCTTTTGGTGAGCCGAGCCAATCAATACATGCCACTTTAAATTCTCCTTCCTGTCTTTCTCCTAGCCAGGCAGACTGAAGAAAATGCAAGTGTTTGAGGTCGGAGATTACCCGACTAGATTTCTTAATGGAGTGGGGTTTTCCCCTGCAGCGTTTCTGAAAGCCAGGCTCTCGGGGGCTGTAGCTGCTTCTCCAGACAGGAAAGGACTCCTTCAGGACTCCCTGGCCACCTGTCCCTGGGTCACTGAAAAAGACTGCTGCTCTGACAGGTCCACCCTCACCACTGTCGTCAGTATTTATCAGTCAGATTCTGGAGCAGTAGGCACTTATCCTAGAACACACATACCCATAAGCAAAATCTAGAAACTTTGACTCCCAAATTCCTAGAAGGAGCTGTTTCTGCCTTATGGGAAGGTGGGCAGCTGGAATTCCATCTTGCATCTCTGTGGGGCTTGTTCTTCCTCAATAGCTCCAACTCACCATAACCAGCAAGTGTCTGCCCTTCTGTGAGCCACACACCCTCCATCCTCCTTGCCCTCTCCATTCCTTGTTAAGTCGCCCCTTGCCTCTTCTCCAGACCTCACAGGGATGAGGAAAGTCTCTCCACCCTCCCTCCTTACCACTCTTCTCATCCTGCCTCTCCAGAGTTCCCCTCAGAAAGACAGAGTCCAGATTGTGAAGCAGTTTCTCCCATCTTCTGTCTCCTGATGGAAGCCTGTCAGCCAGACTCCCAACTTGTTTCTCTTAGGATGAAACAAATCGCCTACATGCCAGGCAAGGGTAGATGGAACCCAGAGAACCGTGACAATGCAGCCATCAATCCATGCTGCTTAGTGTCCTTGTACTGGGATCCAGGAAGGATAGACCCATCCAGTGGCCTTGGCCACACGTCCAGAGTGTACCTTTGAGGCACCGATGTTCCCAGACTTGTAAGTTTCCTCATTTGTCATTTGGAGGGACTGATCTCTTCAGCCTCGAGGTGTGAAATGAGGATCAGATGAAATACTGGAGGAAAGTGTTCCAAATGGCCAAGAGTCCTGCAAAATGAACCCCCAAGCCCACAGAGGTCTCACTTACTAATGTCTTTCCCATCTGGCTTCATCTTTCAGCTCTGCCCCATCCAGCTATCAGAAACCCAGTCTCAGACCCTTTGCTTTCACTCTTTCCTGGCTTCAGTCCCCTCTAGACACTAATATCCAGTAATCTCTCCAAAACCCACTATTCCACAAGACATGACCTTTATCAAAACACTAACCACTCTTTTCTTCCAAGACAAAAGTAAAAATCTGCCTGGGGCCAAGGGCAGAATTCTGAGAATGACCCAGCAATACAAGCGCTGTGCAACCTGCTCACCTTGGAGTAGGGGATTTGTTAGCAGGCTGGGATGCCACCACAGCCACATGGCCGATAGCAAAAGGGAGATTGCGGAGTGGGGCAGGGTGAATGTAAAGGTACGGAGTCTTATTCCGTGAGTATCCAAAGAATTTAAAAATTGGAAACATGGGAAGAATTTAACAACAGCTCGACAACCATAGGGGCGGCTTTGAGTGACAAAAGAAGGAGTTTGGAAGTGGGTTTCCCTACAGTCTCCAGATAAGAGCCTGGTCTGGCCACCAGCGAAATTGACTGTGAGACCCTCGAGGGAAACCAGATGAGCCCACCTGGACTTCAGAACTCACAGCAATGAGATAAATGGATGTTGCCTTAAGCTGTTAAATCTATGGTAATTTGCAATGGCACAATAGAAAACGAACATATCAGCTATGACAAGGTGTCAAGCAATTTTATTTGCCTGTCTCTCTGATCTACTTCTGAAACACACTTTTTTGGAGTGATTTGGAGATCCAAATCCAGATTCAACTACTTATTGCAATTACTCAAGTCTTTTTTCTGTGACCTCATCTACATATCTAGGATAATTCTAGAACCTTTCTGTGAGAGTGTTTGGGAGGATAAAGTGACATAATACAGTAATGTAGTGTTAGATACTGCACAGAGAATACTAGTACAGCTTCCAACACTAATTACCCATGATAAAAACATTTTGACTTTTCCTTTGCACTCTTACTAGAATCTCTTGAGGATTGTTTTTTCAAGTTAATTTGGTTTATTTATTAACCTAATATCTTTTTTACTTTTCTATTGCTGTGATAAGATACCCAAACCAAGGCAGCTTCTAAAAGAAAGTGTTTATTTGGGGTTTGGAGTCCTTGGCCACCAGCTAGAAGGCAGGCAGGCAGGCGAGGCAGCAGTAGCTGAGAACTCACATACTGAGACGTAACAATAGGCAGACAGCTAACTGGAATGTCATGAGCTTTTGAGACTTCAAAGTCCAGCCCAAGTGGCACACCTCCATCTAGACCACACCTCCTGATCCTTTCCAAGCAGTTCTACCAACTGGGGACCAAGTATTTAAATATATGAGCCTACGGGGGACATTCTCATTCAAACCGTCACTCCTGGGAATGCAATCTTTTTCTCAGCTCATATCAGCCCCCAGCAGGCATGCCTTCTGCTTCTGCTGTCCTCCAATGTGACCCCTCCAGACCCTGCTCAGACTCCTGCTCACTCACAAACCTTCCCCCACCTCTCTAGCCCTCGTGACCACTTCTGCAGTGTCAGGAAATTGTGCAAACGCTTAGACTGTCTCATTTCTAACCATTAGGTTAGAGATATCTGGGGAAATCCTCAAAAGCCTGGGGAAACAAGAAGTTAATATTTCCACCACTGCTAATATTCTGCTCATTTCCTCCCTGTCTTGTTTCTGTCATTTGTACATATGTAAATATGTGTGTAAACTCTTGTCTTCCCAAGCGCACACCTTGTCCAAAGGCTTCCCCAGGCATCCATCTGCCTGAGAAGAGACTGGGATTTAGTCATGCGGGAATTCAAGCAGAAAGCAATGTAGTACTTGGCTCTAGTCATCCAAATGGAACGCTACAGGAACGCAAATGGGGTGGTGAGACATGTTTTAAGCAAACTTCCTTTGTCAGTTTGCTGTGGGTGGTGTAAAAGGCGGTCATGATTTTGTAGTTTGACAGAAGAGATCCTCTACCATTGCCATTGTCTGTCTAAAATGAGTCTCAGGAGGTCAGATATGGTAGTGAATGTGAAATGTCCTTCATAGGCTCATATGTTTGTGCCTGGTCCACAGCTGGTGGCCCTGTCTGTGGAGACTATGGAACCTCTAGGAGGAAGCCTTGCTGCACAAGTACGTGACTGTGAACTCCCTGCTTCCTGACTGTGGATGCGATGTGACCAGCTGGACTTTACCTCTGCCTTAACTTCACCACTATCCCTCTAACTGTAAGCCAGAAAAAAAAAACTTATATTCCTTCCTTAAAATGTTTCTTTGCAGGAAATTTGCTAGGCAAGGAGAGAAGCAGCTGATACAGGTGAGGGGTCTTCCTGCAGCTCAGGGGAGACATTCTTTCCCCCTCCAGCACCCATCACTGCTCATGGTTCTTGGCTTGTGGATGTTTTCCAGCCATCAGCGTGGCAGCTCCACCTAGTCTGACTCCTGCCTGCCTCTCACAGAGATCTTGTGGATGTTGCTCCAGCCATCAGCATGGCAGCTCCACCTAGCTCTGACTCCTGCCTGCCTCTCACAGAGATCTTGTGGATGTTGCTCCAGCCATCAGCATGGCAGCTCCACCTAGCTCTGGCTCCTGCCTCCCTCTCACAGAGATCTCTGGATCACCTGGATAACCAAGATGGACTCCTCATCTCAGTAACACTGTGCTCCAGGCAGCGAGCTTGATGTCACAGAACCAGACAGTTCTATAGACAAGACCACTGAGCAGCCTTGTAGCCGTGCAGAGGGGAGCCATGGAGGCTGCTGTGAGGAGCCATGGCGTTTGGAAGGAGTCCAAGAACAGGAAGCTGCTTGGGAAACTGCTCTCAAAATAAAATGATTGCAGCAACATCTGACACTTACTGGGTATCTGCGCACCAGGAGCTATACTGGGCTCCCATTTGAGAGAGTTGCTAGGAAAAACAACATTGAAATAGCCACAGAACCTTAAATAAAAATTGCCCCAACTCTACTCACGTAATTAAATCAGTATTTTAATTTTTCCACATGCCTATATTACTTTTCCATATTCATTATAATATTATAGCTATAACTTAGGATGCTAATTTTCACATTTCCATTTTAATTTTTTACCATAAATAATATTTCCATTTTGCAGAAAGCAGCAATTTTGTCTCCTCTTTCATCTCTCTCTTCTGCCACACTCTCCTCAGCAGTAACAACAGCCCAAGACACTCTCTCTCTGCATTCGTCAACGCTTACTTAAAATAACAATAGTACTATTATAGCATTTATTATGCTATTATATATTACAATACTAATAATAGTATTGGTAGTTTAAGAGCTAAAGAGATGGCTTAGATTTCCAGAGGGAATTGGGGTTCAATTCCCACCCCACACCAGGCAGCTCACGTTCTCTGTAGCTCCAGCTCCAGGGAATCTGACACCACTTCTGGCTTCCAAGGGCGCATGTGCACATGAGACAAAAACATTTACACATAAAGATAGATTAATTAATTAATTAATGCAAATCTACAGATGTAAAGGAAATTTTTTGTTCTTTGTTTGTTTTACAAACGCACAGACATAACGAATACAGGGTACATCTCTCTTGAATAGCTTTTGAGATGAAATATATCTTGCCACCTTTCCAAGCCAATAAATCCAGTTGGTACTCATCTTTAAGAAGCAACACAAAGCCTGTTGTCTGGAAGTACCACCATGAACTAGAAATGCTGAGAAACATTCCTGTTTCCAATTGCAGTGCTTGGAAGTGGAACCTAAGACTGAGATGGTCCAGTGGGTGAGAGAGCTTGCAGCTTCAGCCTGATGGCCTGAGTTCAATCCCTGGAACCCAGAGTGGAAAGATGTGACTCAAGAAAGCTGTCCTCTGCCCTCCACACATCTGCTGTGGCACATGTGTGCCCACACTCACATGGACTTACCACACTCATGTTACTGTAAGTAAAATTAAATGTTTTAAAGAAGTAGAAACTGGACTTTTTTACTGGGCTGGACCTCAGAGAAACACTTGCCTGAAATGTACAAGGCCCTAGGTTTTATCCCAAGTACAACTCACACAAGAAGGACAGCGTGCTAGCTAGTCTTATGTCAATTCCATACAAGCTAGAATCATCATGGAAGAGGGGACTGCAACTGAGAAAATGCCCCAACTTTATTGGCCTATGGTGCATTTTCTTGATTGATACGTGGGGAGGGCCCAACTCATTGTGGGCAGTCCTGCCCCTAGACTGGTGGTCCTGGGTGCTATAGGAAAGCAGAGTGAGCAAGCCATTAGGAGCAAGCCAGTAAGCAGCTCTCCTCCTCTGCATCAGCTCCTGCCCTGACTTACTTCAATGATGGATTGTGCTATAGAGGTGTAAGCGAAATAAACCCTTTCTTCCCCGAGTTGCTTTGGTCATGGTTTTGTCAAGATAGAAACCCTAAGACAGGTCAGATCTTATCCCTGCAGGCAACACTGCAGCAAATGTCTTAGATATAAACCCTTAAGGACCAGTGCTTTCATTTCTGTGGGGTAGAGACTGAATCTAGGAGCCTCCGTACAAAATGCTAAGCACAACCCTAAGCTGCATTTGTGGCGTGGGTGTCTTGAAATATGCAAGCTCACCCAGATCAGGGAGAAAGACATGGCTTATATAGCCAAGCAGATAAGAAACAAAGATAACAAAACTTGAGGGGGCTTGAGCAGGGATAGGAAAACAGATAGGGTCCTGTGTCTGTCCACACCTCAGTCATTTCCAAGGTTTCCATGGACTGTGCAATAGTGTCAGCAGCCAAGCTGTCCCCAGTGCTGGAGTCTATCCTCCATCTCTGTGTTTGCTCCTAAAAGAGAACAGAGAGATGGAACAAACCCCTCAGGCCCCTCACCTTCCGCTTGCCCGGCCCAGTGTCTGTATCCGAGTTCTGCTGCTGCGGCTGAGCACCACAGCCTAGGTTGACTGTGAAGAACATGGGTTGATTTGGTTGCTGTTCTGGAGGCTGACACCAGCACCTGGGGTAGACCTCCTCACAGTTTCTTCACATGACACGGGACATTACAGAGTGAGACACCAAGGATGCCAGCCAAAGCTTAGTTTTATCTCAGAGCCACTTGCCCAGTAACCAATAGATCCATTCGTTCATAACTGGACTATGCAGGAATCTACTCCAGAAAATCCTGCCTCTTAGACACTGCCTTGAGGACTCTGTTTCCAGTGTGTTAGGGACATATTCAAACCACTAGGGAGCTTGCTTGCTGTGTACTGGGGAAACACAGTAGACTTTATATCAGATCCTTCATTTTAAATTGTTAAGGGGAGTGGAAAAATATAAGAAATAAATAAGTAGGAGAAAAATGACAGAGACAGACAAGAGAAAGATTAGATGTTTGGTCTGCTTTGTGAAAGAGAAAACATTTAAACACATATTTACAATAGTTTGAATATACATGAAAATGTCAAGCAACAAAAGCAAGTACATAAACAAAAAGCTGATGATCTTCTGGCTAAGGGTTTATTTGTTTATTTATTTGTATAACAAGAAGAGCAATAGGAAATTGTTGGTTCACCTGCTCAGCCAGGTCAAGTCCAATGCCTTGGGGAGTTTCTGGGTCAAAGGAAAGACGCATTAATAATCATGCTAGGTGCCCCATAGTTCCTTGCATTCCATCTGAAATACAGTTTATATTCTAGACTAAATGTGAATACTCCTAGGGGATGCAGAGCTTCTGAAAGTTAAGAAGAAAGCTGCCAGCCACCCCAAATGGGCAGATCATATGAAAAGTCCATGAGGGGAATTCGAATGACCATTACATTATCTGGTAAGAGGCTTGCTTTTCGCAGACTATGAACTGTAGGTGGAAGCTCAGCCGAGCAATCTTCCTTCCCTGTCAGATTGGTGGATACCCAAAGCCTTCTAGTCAGCTGTGCTGATAAGACTGAAGACTCACCCCATCACAAGGTGCTGGGAGAGATGCAGAAAGATGCCAGCCTAACAGAGATTTGGAGCGTCGAGCAAAATCTCAAGTTCATCTAACCTCCAGCACTGCAATTCCCTATCTATGAATCTTTTCAACAAAAATCCAGCAAAAAGAACATGGCAGTAATTGTAGTATGTCAGTGGTATAAGAAGAGGAAGGGGAGGAAGAGGAAGAGGAGGAGAAAGAAGAGGAACCAGTGTGGACAACTCCATAAAATGGCACCTTAACAGGAAGTCGTTCATAGGATATATATCCTAAGGATTTAGAAGAACATGAAGAAGTCTTAAACCATATTCAATGTCATGTGGATCAGGACAGGCCGGGTGAGATGCTATGCTATAGTGACAAATGATTGTGCCTTCCTCAGCCCCAGGCTGCCTCTTTAGTATATGTGGGCTCCAGCCCCACCCCATACCATCTTCCTGCTGTTACCCAAGCTTTGGTAACAGCATGTCCGGGATATTTTAAAGTCATTCACTGAGGCAAGGAGAAGAGAGACTTGGGCTGTTAAGCTTTCTTCCTGGAAATGACCAGCATCACTCTTCCTGTGACTGCCCAAGTTCCAAAGGACAGGTGTGGAAACCACAGTGCTCAGCACCAGCGTGCGTGAGCAATGGCACAGCCTAATGCAAAGCGGACACTACTGCCACCGTCCTCTTAGAACTGTCCTGTGACGCAGCGGGGTGTGCAAAGGAGTCTTGTTAATGGAGTGAACCTAGAATTTCAGAACAGAAGAGAGGAGCTGGGGGAGATAGCTGCCATCAGGAAAGGGTTTGCAAGCACGAGGACCCTAGTTAAGTCTCCCAGAACCCACACAAAAATATCAAGCCTAGAGTCACATTAGCGACGTCAGCACTGGAGAACAGAGATGAGTGGACTCCCAGGGCTCTCTAATCAGCCAATCTAACCCATCTAGTGAGCTCTAAGCCAGCGAGAAAGCCTGAGGTCGTCCTTTAGCCTCCATGTACACACAGGCATTTACCAGTGCATGTACACATACATGGGCATCAGCACACACATGAACACACACAGAAAAAATGTAAAGGAATTGAAACAAGATGAGAGATAGGCAAAACCCACACAAGTTGAGACTGTACATTTCAGTTGTAAACATCCATATGAATTCCTGAGCTATCTTCTCCAGAACAAACCTGTTTCCTTTTGCTGGTGTAAATGTACAATGGGAGAGATGTCCAGGGGCCCACCCTTTGTTTATTCCTCTGAATCCCAGTTAATATTCTCATTAGAGTTCATGGCTTGGATGAATACACGTAACAGAGTCCCCCTATCAGTTCCCTGGCTGATCTGAAGGGCTGTGGGGAGACTTGCCCTCTGTCCCCGCCAAACTGCTAAGTCCAAGCAAAGCTTTGTTCTAAGAGGTGTTCCAGGCAGTAGCGCCACTTTCACCCAGGTAAAAGGATGCAGGAGCAGCCGCTCCCATCACGGCCCTGCCCAGGGCTCTTTTCAAGCTTTGGTGGATGGCAGTGGATTACTCCAAGCCGAGTCAGGTGGCAACCGGTCGCAGCCCAGCTGCTAGTCCAGTCACAGTACCTCTGACACCAGCCATGGGACTCAGATCAAAAGCACTTCTCCTTCCACGGAGAGGAGGCAGCGGCCTCCTCTATTGTTCTTTTGTTGAAAGGCTGCGGTGCAAAGGAGGAGCCATGGGAGTCAGCACCACCTGTTCACGTCATTCATTAGCGCCGTCTGTAGTTAGCCAGACTGAATCCCAAATGTACCATTTTTCATTATATACTGAGTCACTGCTTTTCTACTATAATCCATGAGACCAATACAAATGCCAATGAACATCTGTGGTACTGCATCCTGCAGTCTGATAAGAACACATTAGAGAGGGCTGGAGAGATGGCTCAGGGGTTAAGAGCACTGGCTGCTCTTCCATAGGACCCGGGTTCAATTCCCAGCAACCACATGACAGCATATCTATAACTCCAGTTTCAGGGAATCTGGCACCCTTGTATAGACATACATGCAGGCAAAACATTAATGCACGTAATGGCCTTATCATAGAATTCTATGGCTCTCTTACTCTTGTCTCTTTGTCTCACTCCCTATGTATGTGTCTATATATCTGTGTGCACGTTTGTATATATGTATGTTTGTAAAACGTTGAGCTTCTTGTCCTCCTACTTCTACTTCCCGAGTGGCGGCACGACAGAGGTGCACTACCACACGTAGCATGAAGTGCTGGGGATTGAGCCTCATGCACGCCACGTAAGCATTTTACCAATGGATTACATTCCCAGCCCTCTGCTGCATCTCTTTCACTGCATTCATATCCCCCACTATGAATATCTCTAGTGCCATGAGACCAGCTGGGTCCCAATCCTGAGTATAGACAAACTGGAGAGCCCTCTGACCCCCACCTCAAGTGGAAGTATCTGTGAATTCACTCAGGAAAGCAAGGCTCTGGCTGTAGGAATTGCACGGGGTAGGGTGGGGAGGAGGAGCTTCCTGGTGAGCAGAGCTGCTACACAACAGTGGATAATTGTGTGGAAATACTGAGTCTTTAGCAATGATAAATGCTTTGGCTCATTAGCCAGGGACCTAGATGAAAGATCTCAGTCCATATACTACTTCCAGTGTCCTGATGCTACAATGCCCTCCAGAAGGCCTTTCAGCTAAGGCCATGTCATCAAGTCAGCCATCCACTTCTTATCTTGCTGGCTGTCTCTGGGTAGCAGGACAATCTTGTGGCTTTGTGCCTGCAGCCTCACACCTGCTTGGTAGAACCATGTGTTCTTTTGTTTTGTTTGGTTTTGGTTTTGGTTTTTGGTTTTTTTGAGACAGGGTTTCTCTGTAGCTTTGGAGCCTGTCCTGGAAGTAGCTCTAGTAGACCAGGCTGGCCTTGAACTCACAGAGTTATGCCTGCCTCTGTCTCCTGAGTGCTGGGATTAAAGGCATGCACCACCACCACCCAGTCAAACGATGTGTTCTTTCATTGGAGGGATATGCAACAGGATTCCCTTATGTTAAGTCAGCCATTTTCTTGGTCTTTAAATGTTAGCAGATGGTAACTGCTATGGTTTGAATGTGTTTCTCAGAATTCACGTGTGGGACATGGAGAACAATAGAGGAGAACAGTCTCTGACCGCTGGTTCACACACATTTAATCCGCAGTGCATTAGTGCTGACAGACCAGACCTTTCAGGGGTGACTAGGTCATGTGAGCACCATCCTCATGAATGGATCAAGGCTGTTATCACGGGAAAGTGTTACGAAGAATGGGGGAGTTTGGCATTCCCTCATACACACACATGAAATAACTGCTTATCTCATCCCTTGCCCTTTCTTCTATGGATGACCCACACCAAATGCCAGTGCTATGCTCGTAGACTTCCCAATTTCCAGAACCACTAGCCAAATAAACTTCCATTAGTTATAAATTATTCAAACTTAGGTCTTCTGTTACAGCAACACAGAATGTATTAGAACAATGGTAGACACACTGAATAAGATCCGGATCCAGGAGCATGTGATTGGATACAAAGCATCCATCTGCTATTAGCCAGGCTCTTTCCTTGGCCTCTATGGTCCCTGAAGAGTAGGCCTGGGACCAAAGTATCCATAGGACAGGAATGGTCCCAACACATGGGTTAGTGTTCATTGAACTGCTCTAGCTGTGATGTTAAATGCCTACATAAAAGCAGTGGGAACTAACTTTCAGCCCTAGCCACCACGTCTGGGGGTAACCTGATATTCTCATTCAGGCACATCGATGATGTCAAGCTTTCTAATTTGGCACGAAAAAGCAATTCTTCTTCATCAGACTCTACTCAAGAAATAGGCTTGTTTCTTCTTCCCCCAGTACCACCATCTGAGGGTTGGCAGAATGCTGATGTTCTCCTGAGATCTACTGCATTGTGACAGAACAAAGAGCAACCCTACCCACCCACCAAACCTTACAGAGGGGCTCAGAACCACAAGACAGAGTTGTCCGTGTATCTCATTCCCCAGATGCCATCATCTGAATTGAAATGGTGGGATGACTTGGTGAAGCCACAGCTAGAGCCAGACCAAGGTCATTTTGCAGGATCACTACCCTGAATGTAGCGCAAATGCTGAACAAACCTGGTTCATGCTGCAAGATGCCTGGTGCAGAGATCAAGTGTGAAAATGTAACTGGCCTTACTAGCATCCCCAGCAGAGTCACAAGGGAGATTTGCTTCCTCTTCTTGTCAAAGCAGATTCTGTTGAATGCAAGGTTTTGGAGTCTAGGTGGAAATGTTTTCACAGGGGGATGGTTCGGGTTCTATTGAACCAGATGTTGAGGGCTGAGGTGATGAATATGGATTTTGACCATTGGACATAGCTTTACTTACTAATTGCTGTTAAGTCTTTTGAGATTGCAAAAGGCCATTAATTACCTCAGACAACTGGATTTGCCCTCCCCTCTAAGAAAAGAAGTGCAGAAAATTTGCTTCTTATTAAATCTAAACATTGTGAGAGGATTTCACATGTGAGTCTTGGTAGCAGAAAGGCGGAGACAAAAGCAATGGATACCCTAGTCCTATGTGGTCTACTTACGTAAGTGGCCTTAGTTTTATTGCCATGTTCCTGATCTACACCGTACTAAGAATGACACACTGTATTTACAAGTTTATTTATCAAGGATTATCCATCTTGCTAATGGCCTATTATTTATTTCACTTTTTGTTTGTCTTTTATTACAGTGCTAAGGGAACCTGCGTATCTATTTTGGAACTCTTTGAACAGTCTAAAATAGACTAAAATTGGAATATTTTATAGTTAATTTACAAACCAAGGTGTTTCTCCCTAAGATATTGTCTTGATTTATCATGAGTCCAAAACTAAAACAATCTAGTTTTAAAAAAATGGAGAATATTTTATTGCCATTATATATAGGATATTTTAAAAAGTTGAATCAGGATACAGACATATGCTGGGGTTGGACTAGATTTCCCTGTTTTAATTTTTTAAATGTGCTTAATTTTATGGTGTAACTAAAGATTTTTCTTTGTGTAATGCATGATTAAGACATTAAAGTATTTTTTCTAGTCTTCCAAAAACGTTTTCTGGTCAGTTAGTGAGTTTTGATGAGTTTTGTAGGGTTTTTGTTTTACAGACTATGTAACAGCAAATTTTAAAGATTGTACCACAAAGCAAACATACAGCTGTTGAGAAATAATGTATATAGATGCATATAATCAAAATAGAATTGTGTACCTAAAAAAAAAAAGAATGACACTGTTCTAGCAGCTGCAAAATCCTTGATCACTGTTAGCAGCACACACTAAGGACACACTAGGGACACCCCACAACAGCCCCGAGTGTCTGGAGTGACCGTCCCAACTGCACATTGGCTAGACTGGCCAAGTGGATACTCTGACTTCCCCTCATGCTGTGCTGAGAGGCCAGTTGAGAGCCACAGCTCAGGGACACAGGAGGAAATGGCAGGCACCTACCGTTGTTCTAGGGTGTGGTTATTGAGAAGAGGAGGCAACCTGGGCCCATCACTCCTTGGAAACATCTCTCTCTTTGCCTTGTCTTTGATTTTATTTGGTTTTTGCCTCTCTTACTTCTCCTAAACTCTTCCCAGTAAAGTCTGAATACATAACTTTGCTTCAGCTTCTGTTTTCTAGAGAAACTGGCCAAAGCATTGGGCCTTATTACTGGAGAAAGATGAGTTTGGGCACTTTACTGTGTCAGAGAGCCAGGACATTACCAAATGCTAAGGGTGTTGAGTCAAAAGGACACAAGAACTGATTTGAAAAAAATCACCCTTTGGCTGAAAATGGAACAATTTGGCATCAAATAAATATTGACATCAATGAATTTAAAATAATAAAATCTATTTTTTAAACTCTTACTTGTATGTTTGTGTATCAGTATGTATGTGTGCATATGCATGTGTGTGCGCGTGTGTGTGTGTGTGTGTGTGTGCGCGTGTGTGTGCGTGTGCACAGAAGTCAAACTTGGCTGTTGTCCTTCAGGAGCTGTTCACCTTATTATCTGAGACAGAATCTCTCACTGGGACCTAGGGCTCACGATTTTAGCTCAGAAGTCCACGGAGCTCCAGAGGTCCAGTTGCCGCCGCCTCCCCAGCACTGGAGGACAAGTGGCCACACTTGCCTGCTTACTTGAGTGTCAGTGGCTGATTGTGTCCTCATATCCACTCAGCAAGCTCTTTACACGCTGAGCTGTCTCCAAACTCTGAGTTCTTAATAATAATCAAGAAAAAAGCCATTGATATCTATCCTACCAACTCAGCATTATGAAAGCAATAAAGAACATACCTTTTGCCTTTTTATTAAGATGATATTTGGGGGTCACTAGGTGATGAGGGGAAGTTCTTCCTTATAGAATAATTCTGTCAATAAATATAGAGGGAAGGAAGGAGAGGAGGGAAGGTGAGTGAGAAAAACTGTATAGCTCAATTAGAAACAGTAAAGTATAAAAAAAAAGAAAAGTCAACATTGTATGAGCAGATTGAAATAATGGCTGTATGAAATAGCATTGGGCAATGGCCATCAGGACACACTATCCTATTAGATAAACACTTAACAAAGTTTGGTAACAGAAAGATCAGCTCACACCACCAAATCCACTGTCCTCATTATTACAGAAAGTTGGAGAAGCAGAAACTCCATTCCTGTAAAATGGTGCGATTGAAGGCACCACCCTTGAATTTAACAAGACTTTAAATATACCTGGCACTTTACAGGAAATTCTGGGGACAGAGGAACAAACCCACACGGCTGTGATAAGCAAGACATTTTAAAGAGGAAAAATAAAGATTTCTCAATGAATAACTATGACTCATGGCCTTCAAACCTGGTGAGAAAGAACTAGCTGTTACACACCTGTGAGGCAATACATAACTTTGAGTAAGGATAGGACGAAAGATAAGTAATTTTTGTTAATTTCCTTGGGTGTGAAAATGGCATGTGGTCATGTTTCTTTTAAGTTTTTATTAGAGATACCTACAGAACACTTCTTGGGTGGTGACATTTTACTATGTCTGTGGTTTTCCTTGCCCTCCCCCTGCCCCCCCAAAATGGCGGAGACAGATGGGCACAAGAGTAAGAGCCAGTAGAGACCATGAGTGCTGTCGTGTGATGGAGAACCATTGCGGCCGCCATTCCCCCTCTTCCTATGTTCACACTGGCCTCTCTACTTTCTGCTCCTGCATGTATTCTTCATAGTTTGGGCCTGTTCTGTGCCCTGGGAGGTGAGCCTTTAGGTGAGTTTCTGGCTGGGCTTAGCCTCTGGTGTCTCCACAGCTGTTCAGCCCACCCCAGCCCTTTCTGCCTCCAGATAGTCCACTGCCACAGATTCCGTCATTGTCCAGGGCTACCGTGACAAACACGGAGGGCCTTAACAACATGCATTTTTTTCTTCTCGCAGTTCTGAGGTTAAACCTTTGTGACTGAGCTGTCAACAAGATTTGGTTTCTTCTGAGGTGTTTCTCCTCAATTTATAGGTGGCCATCTTTTCCCCAGCTCCCCAAGACTTTCCCTATGAATACATAGGTGTCCTCACTTCTTATCATAAAAGCAACGGTCAGATTAGACTAGGGCCACTCCAATGACCTTACCTCAGCCAGGTAATATGGTACTCAGAAGATGGGAGCAGGAGGATTGGGGTTCAAGGCCAGTCTCCATTACATGGGATGTTTCAGGCTGGCCTGGGATACATGAAAATCTTCCTACAAAAACGAAAGCAAGCAAGCAAAAATTATCTCATCTCTAAACACAGTTGCTTTCTGAAGAACTGAGGAGTTTGGAATTCAGTAAATGAATGGCATACGCCATACTTTAGCACGTAAAATCCGCGATCAGCAAACCTTACCTACATAGGACCAAACAGTAGATAATATAAATACTGTAGGCAATACAGTTCCTGTCACTATTGCCCCTCAGCTGAATCATAAAATGGCTGCAGATAGTGTGATGTGTAAGTAAATAAGTTCGGCTACATTCTAATAAAACTTTATTTACAAACCAGTGGCAGGCCTTGGGTTTGTACCTACTGTTTGATTTGCCTTGCTACTTTCCCATGTATTCGCTTTACAGTGTCTCCCTAAGGACAAAGGGTGGTCACAGCTCTCTACTATTGCCGTCCTGGTGTCATTGTTCCCTTAGTTCTGTTAATTCTCTGTCCCATAATACTTTCTTAGCTATTGTCACTCAAATTTCTTTAGTTAAATTCCTCTTGAGTGTATGCTTACATATAATTACAAATAGTGTTTTTGATATTTCTCATAAAGTGCCATAAAGAAAGAAAAGTATAGACTTGGAAAGTAGCATTGGTATGGTTGATTCTTGACTTTTCATGGAATCTCCACCAAGGCAAAGGTGAAAGACATGGCAGGTGTCTACCAGTGAGAACCAAGATGGAGCTGAGCAGGCAGGCAGAAGCATGCCTAGGACCTGACAAGAGAGGGACCAGAGAGTGCAGTTCACTAGCCATAGTGTTCAGTGGCCACTATGTGAAGACCAGACTTGGACCTGTCCCACCCAAGCAGTGCCGAGTGTAGACAGAGTTTTCTTGTCCTGATTGCCTGCTCCCAAATAACCAGAAGGCACCTCCCAAATAACTGACTTGGAGACTTAATATGAATTATAAATGCTCAGGCATGTGACTAACTAATTCTTGCAACTTAACCCATTTCTATTAATCTATGTACTGCCCCAAGGCTCATGCTTGCCTCTATCCCATATTGTATGTCCAACTCCTCCCTCTGACGGATGACTCCTCTCGCTCTGCCCTTCCTCATCCCATCATTCTGTTTGGCTTTCCCGCCTAACTTTATCCGGTTAGCTATTGGCCAGTCAGCTTGTTTATTAAACCAATCATAGCGATATATATTCACACAGTGTACAGAAGGATTATTCCACAGCTCCAGGGCAAGAAGTAGCCCAGACCAGCCTCTCTTCCTCAGTTGCCAAGAAGGACGCAGAGATAGGTCATGTGCTTTCTCTGCTGCCACAACATGTGGCACCACACATCGAGACACACACTGAGACACCAGAAAAGAACTATGAGAGACAGAAGCTAACCATGACGTCTAAAGACTTGCATCAAACTGTGCTTATGGGACTGGACTGAAACATAATGCCACCCCTTGCTGTCTTCTAAGACTGTTCCAGGATTTCGCTTGGATATCATTATAAAATCCCTTACATAAAATGGCACAGAATTTGCTTAGCATCCTGCATACATTACATCATCTCTAGACTACTTACAGTCCTTGCTACTAAGTAACTGCTCCACACATAATTTTTCTGATGTGTAGGATTGACAAGGAAAGAACCCTAATGCATTCAGCACTCAAGCAGGTTTTTAATTTAATATTTTATTGCATTATGGATTATATATGTGTTCATGTGTGCAGAGATCAGAGGACAACTTTCAGAAGTTGTTTCTCTCCTTTCCTCATGTGGAGACTTGAGTGCAAACTCAGGTTATCAAGTTTACGGGCAGGTACCTTTTGTTTGTTTTTTGAGACAGGGTTTCTCTGTGTAGCTCTGGCTGTCCTGGAACTTGCTCTGTAGACCAGAACTCTCTGGCCTCGAACTCCCTTGCCTCTGCCTCCTGAGTGCTGGGATTAAAGGCACACACCAAGACGCCTGACTGTAAGTAGGCTCCTTTAGCTGCTGAGCGACCTCAGCAGATCCAGATGTAAATTTTGAAAAATAGTGTTGGCTCAGCAGTCTGAACTAGAAGGCAGAAGAACTGCCATGAGTTCCAGGCCAAATCTACATAGCAAAACTGTGTCCCAAAAACAATTTTTTTTAAAAACCCACAATTAATTGAATATGCAGATTCAAACTCACGGATGTGAGGCTGGGTTGCTTTTTATCCGGTAGCTGGGAACTGCTGTGGAAAATGAGAGCCGTGATAGACAAAGAAAGAAACCACATTTCTCCACGTGCTCCAGAAAGCTCGGGAACTCTGATGCTTTCTTCGCCTGTCAGGTTAAACACTTAGCTAGATAAGGGAGCCTGAGTTTGAAGGGCTGAAACCAGCTCACAAATCTCCAACACCAAGTGCTGTTAAGACAGCCATGAGGGTCCCGGAGTCCTGCACCGGTTTCACCCGGGGCCATGCCACCCTGGAGCCAGGCTATGCGCTGACCCATCACCCTCCTAGTGGAAGTCCCCCTCCCGGACCCCATGGTTCTCTGCAGACTGCTGAGGTCCCCAGGAAATGAGGTTAGCAGGCTCCAGCCGGCCAACGCTCTGCGCTTTCCTCTTCTTTATGAACCCTGCTCTCCTAGTACTCTGCTCAGGAAATTGCACGTATTTCCACCCCCACCCCCCACCCCCGTCCACCCCTATCCCCCACCCCCACCCCTGCTTTGTTGCTTTGCCGGCAGCACAGCTGTTGCCGGTTCACCTGCCAGCTGAGGCCTCCGCAGGGAGGAAGTGAAGAAGAAAAGTTCACAGGAAGGGAAGGAATCCAGGTGAGACTGGGCCAGAGAATGCCCTTTCTTCCCGGGGCCATGACCTCTCTGCTCCTGAGGGTTCCCACTTAAGTACCTGCTGCTACACGCGCATCCAAACTGCCTCAACTCACCCAGAACAGTGAGGTTGCTGGGACCACTGTCCTGGCTCAGCACTCGGGAAACAGGGATGTGCCGAATAAATTTTTAGAAGTAGCAGACCCAGGTTTCCTCCTTCTCTCACACAGCATTTATTAATTTACTAAAGGACTATCCTGAGCAAGTGGGTTTTTACTGCAGTGATGATAAGACAACAGAGCAGGAACAAGAGACGAGGCCTCTTCTTTGTGTGGATACACATCTGTGTACACACATCTGGCTGTGGAATCAGTGACCCATGCACTGAAAAGAGAAGGGAAGTCGTGCTTAGTGAGCATGTGCAGACTTTCTCCTCGTGCTTTCCCTGAATTAGACAGCCAGCCCCTACCACCTCCCTGTTTGCCCTGTGCTAGCTGTCCTGAGACACCTAGACAGGACTTGATGGAGTCACCCAGATTATACGCAAATACTACACCGTCCTGTCTGAGAGACTTGAGCATCCATGCATTCATCCGTGCTCTTCAGGCTCCTAGATTCAGTCCCCTGAAGATAACACAGAAAAACTGAATCTATGTCTACATGCAAAACACTTAACTGTGAGTATCCACTCCATACTTAGCGTGAAGTGGACAGGAGGCGTAGGAAGAGAAAAGAAGCTGGGATGAGAAGCTGGAAGGTTAAGAGGCTAGAGGGGCAACGTGTGGGAGACCATCCGATCCACAAAGGCCAGTCACTTTTCTATGCCCCTCCAATACTGCTCAAGCCCCACTCAGTAGTGCCTCTCTGGTTTGACGGCAGCCTGCTTAGAAGGCTGTGGGCACCAGCTGCTTTGTCAAGACTGGGAGCTGATACCTAGGAAGGTGAGGAACCCAGGAGTTCACACAGCTGGTACGTCGTCAGGATTTGAATCTTTCTGAGCTCCCTGACACATAAATGCTATGGAGTTTTGTGTCTTCCAGAAATTTCCGTCTCAACAGAAACCACCAAAGAAGCAACGCGAGAAGGCAGTGACAGAGTCTGGAGTCCGGCCTCAGCTCCGCAGCGGCAATGCAACGAAAAGTGGAGAAAGAGAAGAAGCAAGAGCAGGGGACAGGTAGAGGAGGAAGAGGAAGTAGTGGTGGTGGTGATGGTGGAAGGGGGTGTGGGGTGCCCGGGGCTCTTCCCACCTTACAGCATTACACTCTGTCAGCAGCTCTGTACAGCGGCGCTCTGCACACTCTTGAGGCGGTAGTTAGCCTTAGGGTCTCTTTTGCTTCAACCCTGTCCTGACTTTCCGCTTATTAGGACCCAAGAGACATGATTTCAGTCTCCCCTGGTGCCACTATTTCCTCCGTTCCTAAATGGGAACACAGAGTCCTGGCTTCAGAGGCTTGCTGGCAGCGTCATAGGAAGTAACATCTGCAAAGTCCCTGGCCCACACTGACAGGATGGTGGCCACTGCTGTCCGGCTTTCCTCTCCCCAGGCACTGCAGGTGTGTCAGGGTGGGGGTGGGTTCTGGCTGGCCACTGACTTTAGCCTGGCTGCAAAGCCCTCCCTCTGCCTTCCCGGCATTGGTGTTGGAGAGACCGGACCAGTTTCTCAGAGAAGAAAACAGACGCTGCCTGGATGTTAGCTTCATCTTTCGTGTTTCTTCTTCATGGCAACCCTGCTTGCTTGCCAGACATGAGGAGTGGTGGTGGCATGGGTGCCTTTAATACGGACACACAGGCAGGTGGATCTCTGAGAGTTCTAGGCCAGCCTGGTTTACAGAGCAAGTTCCAGGACAGACTCCGAAGAAACTCTGTCTCGAAAAACAAAACAAAAACAAAAAAAGAGTGAGGGTCATGAGTGAGAAGCCTGCCTGGTACACTCTCTATTTTGACTGACACTAGGCCTGTGTATAGGGTGGCTTCATAAGCAAGCAGGAAGTGAACTGGTCTAGAGGTGGAGAGAAAACACACTCTGTTCCTGCAATCCTCCCTCTCCCCGCGTAGCTTCAAACTGTCCCTGGGTGCAGCTGCCATTCAGATTTTGGCTCCTCAGTATTGCTCCCTCTGTCCATGGCGCCTCCATCTTGCTTCTCGGTATTACTCCCTCTGTCCATGGCACCTCCATCCTGCTTCTCAGTGTTGCTCCCTCTGTCCATGGCACCTCCATCCTGCTTCTCAGTGTTGCTCCCTCTGTCCATGGCGCCTCCATCTTGCTTCTCGGTGTTACTCCCTCTGTCCATGGCATCTCCATCGTGCTTCTCAGTGTTACTCCCTCTGTCCATGGCACCTCCATCGTGCTTCTCAGTGTTACTCCCTCTGTCCATGGCACCTCCATCGTGCTTCTCAGTGTTGCTCCCTCTGTCCATGGCACCTCCATCCTGCTTCTCAGTGTTACTCCCTCTGTCCATGGCACCTCCATCGTGCTTCTCAGTGTTACTCCCTCTGTCCATGGCGCCTCCATCTTGCTTCTTGATATCGCTCCCTCTGTCCACTCCCTCTGGGTTCTCCATCTCAAATATATTCACACAGGACTGACTCAAACTGGCTGGAAGGAAGCACTCCAGGATATAGTTACTTTCTCATAGGCAAGTGTTCCACTTGCTTGGGGGAGGGGCTGTAAAGCTTTCTCCCACTTCACCAATGAGAGAACAGAGTTTCAAAGTGTACACACCTGATGACCCTCCAGTCTGGACCACGCTGGATTACGACCATGGACCTCCAAACTAATGCTGCTGCGGCTTATGTCAAGAATCTATCACGGCATGCGTTAGTTATCTGCCACATCCACCCTCCCACCCATTCGCGTCAAGCCGGAGGGGATACTAATGACTGGACCACTGAAGGAAAGAGCAATTGCTCCAGCTGAATACGGAGAAGGAGAAGGTAAAGCAAGTTATTTGTACAGAGATTACACATTTGCCAGATTGCAATTCAAAATTTGCCAAACCTAACCCATTTTCCATAAATTCATTTACTGACGTCTAGAAACCCCACTGAGAAATCTATTTCAGATCTCCTTTTGAAGAGTTATTTAATTCCCAGGGAGCGTGGCCCAGTGGCAAGATATTTCCAAGAAGAGGGAGGGGAATCTAATTCTCTATTTGGTTTAATTTTCTTCTGGAACACTTGTGAAGGCTCAAATCCAAGGGGAGAAAAAAAATACACTCTTACTTCAGACAGCACAGCAAAGAAACAGGGAAAAACAGAACTTTCCCCAGCAAGAGAGGCGGCGGGCACAGACTGTGCACGTAAGCACCACCTTATAAATTCGTAATCTGCTTGAACTTGTTCAGAATTAAGATTTCCAGTGACTAGGGGCAGAGATGGAGCAAAATAAATGCCCCCATCATTTGAGAGAGAGTGGATCTTAGCTGTGAAAGATACGTGGGTGTGTGACTGGGTGGCTGGGTAGGTGAGCAGATGGATGTAGGGGTGAGCATATAGGTCAGTCGGCAGCTTCACAGTCAGGTACGTGAATGAGTGGCATGAGGATAGGCAGTCTGATGGATGCTGCGTGCATGTGTATGCAGGCGGATGAGAAACAGATAGAAAGATGTGTAGCGTGGCTAGATGGGGAAGTAGAGAAGCCAGGTGGCTAAATTCTGCTCGTGACTGAGATTTGTTTGGCCATGTGATTCTGAGGAAACTTTTGTATTCGTTTCTCTTCCTTTACTACACAGGAAAAAAAAATTACTTAAAAACCAGATCTCTCTCCTCTAACAGCCAGATAAATTTTCAAAACTAGGACTACATTTCTTTTTGATATCAACTGAGTAGGGCCCAGAAACAGCAGCTTCAGGGCAGGGCCCTCACCGTCCCACATTAGCTGCGGCACCTGCCAAGTCCACTCTCATACACTGTCTCCTGCAAGGAGGCGTTGCTAACACAATCAAGGGTTTAGTACAGAAGGCTGTCTTGTTCTATTCTGCTATTAAAACAATACCTTTGCCTGGGTAGCATCGTGAGTAGTAGAAGCTTATGTCTCAGAGTTCTGGGGTCTTGGGAAGGCAACTGTCAAGGCACCAGCAGGTTCTGAGTCTGGATTGCTCTCTGCTTTATTGAGATCTGACTTAGCCACCTGGCTTTCTCTACTTCCCCATCTAGCCACGCTACACATGCTGTGAAAAGACACCATGACCTTGACAACTTTTATAAAGATAACATTTAATTGGGTTTAACTTAAAGTTTCTGAGATTCAATTCATTATCATCATGATGGGGGACATGGTGGCATGCAGGCAGACATGGTGCTGGTTACATCTTGCCCAGGAGGCAGCAGGAAACCGACAGTCACACTGAGGGAAGCTTGAGCAAAAGAAACCTCAAAGCCCGCCCCCACAGTGACACACTTCCTCTAACAAAGCCACACCTCCTAATAGTGCCACTCCTTTGGGGGGCCATTTTCTTTCAAACGGTCACAATAATACTCCTGGCTGTGTCTTCACGGAGCTCCTTTTAGCCTCTCTTATGGGGTCACTAAGCCCATTTAGGAGGACTCTGTGCCATACCTTGTATGAGGCCAAGTGCCAATGCCAGGAAAAAAAAGAGGGTCTCAGGCAGCTAGGAAGTTGAAGAGAATTCAAGGACTCACAGGTAATAAGACATATTTTATTCACTCCATAAAAGGGCCCCCAGGCAGACAGCTATTGGCCAGCACTTACCAGCCTACTATTTTCAACACCCCAGCACACCAAAGACTCTGCTTCTGACTATGATCACATGGGCAGGAACAGGCCAAAGCAGGCGCTCAGTTGGACACTATCACTGGCTATGCCCTTGGGTCCCAAAATGGGGAGCTTCATGTTCCTCTGGGTTATCTGCCCTGTCACAGACCAAGAGTTAGACGCTAGAGAGGGAGGTTTCTCTGGGCATCATGCACTCAGGACTGTGCATCCCTGCCTGTCTCTTCAGCTTGACGTATTAACCTCTTCATAAGATCTTTAAAGCATTCCAGGACCCAAGTTCCCATATAGCTATTCAGCTGTAACCAGACCGCATCCCCTGCAAACGAGATGGGAGCTGGCTTTCCTAGAGGCAGGGCATGGCACAGGCCAGTGCTTCCATGGGTCTGTCTAGAGAATATCTCATCCTTTAAGCCTTGACTCAGCCCCACATTCTTCTCAAAACCTCCTCCACATTCCACCCTGCAGGCAGAGGAACGTTCCTTCTCCTCTTTGCCCACCACATGACAATGAACCAAAGAGCTTATGTGACTGTCTCTCCCAGGAATACACTGTCCCACTCCAACAAGCAGTTTCCAACCAGAGTGATTATGACCTTATTGAGCTTGACCCTAAGCCCCTCTCCTCTCCTCCATCCTCTCCTCTTCCTCTTCCTTTTCCCCCTCCTCCTTTTCCTCTACTTCCCCTCCTATCCTTACATGAAGTCACACGTTGGGAGAAAAGAGCTTTGGGGCAGGAAGAGAACAAAATTCCAAGGAGGATTGTGTGGTTGGTGTCTTCTCTTCCTCCTCTGTGTATCTGCACATTCGTGTAAATGTGTACCAGGAGACACCCTTTCTTAGACAGGGCACTCATTGGTTAGAACACCGGGAATCGGCCTGGCTTTCATCTCCACAGTGCTGGGACTACAAGCATGCACACTATAATGCCTGGCTGTTTGTCTGTGGGTTCTGGGGTTGAACATGTGCCCTCACACCTTACCAACTGAGCTGTCTCCTCAATCTCTTTCAGCCTCTTGTCATACTTTAGCTGCTGTCTCTCTCCTCTCTCTCTCTGGGCCTTCATCCTGAGCTCCTGCCACCAAGCCAAGCCTTCCTTTCAAGGTCAAATTCTTCATATGAAGAAATTTGCATGGTCAAATAGTCCCCTTTGTCCCTCTGGTCCCAAATGATGCGCAAAGGCACCTCAGAGACTGTTGATCGTCATGGGAACAACTGTCATTTGGAAGAGACCAGCGCCGTTTTAGGAGAGGAAACCCAAGAAGGCAGCTGAGACATAGCTAGCTTTCTGAAACCGTGTCACCCAGGCCCACCAGACACCCACAATTGGATTCTTTAATATTTAATATTTATTGATTAACAGGTGGAAAATATCAAGCTGATTGTCTATAACTAACTTATATACAGTCCCGAGAATTGAATAAAAAGGCGCTAGACAGGAGAGGCAAAGAGCAATTTCCTCCAAAAACTCAATTTGTTTTGGTCTCTGCATCAGATTCCCTTTGGATTCAGCCTGATTCCTAAGACCTCCAAAACTCCTGACCTGGATTGTCTCTGGAACAAAGGCTACATGGGAGCCATCTCTCCAGCTCAGACCTGGGTTCACCAGAGAGGTCTACGGAGGACCCATTCACCTGTCTGATGTGAAAGATGGGCAGCTGTTAGGTTAACTCCTCACGAAACAGTGCTTCGGGAGGAGCCGGTTCCTCCAATACACAACTTTCAGGGTTAGGCGGCTTCTCTCTTGGTTCCAGCAAGGAGAGAAGAGAACCATGAGCCTAGTGGCACAAAGGACGTCAGGGTTACATGTTCTGATGCAAGGTGGAGGGTCCCACTCACCAGTCATACACTTGAACCTCACAGGCTCCTTCGGCTTGGGTAGACAGGTTCCCTCACTCACCCCTACAAACAAAACCCAGCCTCTACTCTCTGCAGGCTCTGGAGAGATGCCAGTGTGGGTGTGAGCCTCCTCTGGTGGAGGGGACCTCCGCGGGTGTGCCTGGCGTTGATAATGCACAGTGTTCATTTCACGGCCAAAGGAATATGGCATTCTCTCCTCACATGGCTTCTGCTCCTGAGTTTAAATACACCGGACATCCCCGCCACACCTTAGAACCTTTGCATGGCTGTTTCTCCTCCTAGAACGCTTTCTGCCTGGATCACAGTGTGGCCTGCTTGCTCTCTTCCTTGGGGTCTTCATACAAAGCCCCTGTGAGGTTCTCTCTGGCTACTCTGTCAGTCTGCCCTCTGTTCTATGATGAAACACACAAAACTGAAAACTAATAAACCAAAGAGGTTCATTTGCTAAAGATTCGGTGGCAAATTGTCCCAGCTCTGAATGGACCCCTGCAGTTGCATTATATCACAACAGAAGGCATAATGGCAGCAGTGATCACAGAGTCAAGGGTCGCTGCAGCACTGGAAGCCAGGAAAGGTCTGCTCATCTATAGCATCGTTTCAACAATTAGCTCAGTGACTCGGGAGAAAGACCATATTCAGTCTGAAGTATGAACCAATGTGTCCTCACTCAAGGACCTCCTGAAAGAATGTACATCTTAGATATTAATGCACCTCTTAGTAAGAATCTACCTCCTCCCATATCACCATGCTCCAAATTCTAGCACTCCCAAAACCCAGCACTGCCTCAAACCCAGCACCACCCAATCTTAGTACAGTAGAGACCCCAGCACCTCTCAGCACCGTTGAGATCCCAGCACCACTCAAATCCCAGCCTCACCCATACCAAAGCATCACCCAGAACCAAGCATTCTCCAGAACCCAGAACCATCCCAAACCCAACTTCACCTAAACCCCAATACCTCACATATCTAAGTACAATCCAGACCCCAACATTACTGAAACCCCAGAACCACTCAAATCCCAGCATCACCCTGATCCCAGCACAGCCAAGATCCCAGCACCATCAATACTCCAGCATCACCCACTGCCATCACAGTACCACATAGACCCCAGTACTGTATAATCCCCATACTGAATCCCCAATGCCACTCTGATTCTAGAACTACCCAAATTTCCATACCACCCAGACTTCAGCATCACCTACGTTCCAGCACCACCCAGGCCTCAGTATCACCCACGTCCCAGCTCCACCCACATCCCAGCATCACTCACATCCCAGCACCAACCGAAGCTCTGGAAGCATCCTAAGCTTCAGCACTCCAGACTGTTGCTCTTCCCACCCCTCTTCTGTTCCCTTCTTAGCTCTGAATATTATTTATGTCTGATACACTCTGCTATTTAACTTGCACACTCTATTTCCCATGGTGGAATGTAAGTTCCATGAAGCCTGGTGCTCTTGTCTGTTTAATATGATTTCCCAGCAGTCACGAGGGTGCCCAGCAGTAGCTTCCCAATAAACATTTGTTCCATTGACCACACTGCAAAAAGCCATGTTTGGAATCAGACCTGGGTTCAGATGTGTGCTCTGCAGTTTATAAATGATAAGATGCTGGTACCTTACTTCCCCTCTCATGGCCACTGTTTTCTTACCTGGAAATGATGTATAATATCTATTCCGCAGGGATCCAGGAAACATTAACAAGATGACAAAGGACTGAGCCCAGTGTCTGTCTAGGAAACAAGTGGGTATTTTACTATAAATCACAGGAAGTGGGGGCTGAGGAGATGGCTTGGCATCAGTAGAACCTGAGTTTGGTTCCCAGCACCTAGGTCAGGTGATTCATAACTCCAAGGACATTGCACTCACATGCTCCCCTAACGCATATACATACCTTCATTAAAAAAAATTTTAATTGCAAGAATTACAAGAGATTGTCATAAAAATAATTAAAAAGATGGAGGAAAACCCCTGAAAATCTGTCTGGGTTGAAGATAGAGGTCAGAGGAGCCTCACATTCAAAAAGAACTAAGAGTCCAAACCTGTGAGAGTAGGTATGTGGATGTGTACTCCTTCATGCAAAATCAGGCTTTGTGGCTTTCCACCCATTATATCCACTCCGAACAGTATTGTGAACAACACAGACACGCGTGTGCACGCGTGCGCGCACACACACAGGGGGAAACATCCATATATGCACACATGTGTACACATATGATGTGATCACATAAACATGCACAATAGCACTCATGCACACATGCACGAGCATGCACATGAGCACGTGAATACATACCCGCTCCTGCATGTCCATACTAGAGCCTGCGCACTAAAGCTCTCAAGCTTTTTCTCATCCCAAGGGGAAACCCCTGAGGCTTGACTGCTATTTCATTATTCTTTGCCTATTAGACTGGGTAAGAAACTTTGCCCGCTAAGCATGGTTGCACTGGTGTGCTTCAGCAGGCACATCCCCTGGTCTTCACACAGCTCCATGTCTCTCTTGCCCACCCTCCTGACCCTCAGACTGCCCCTTCTCATCTCAAATGGGCTTGTCCCTTAAGGTCCTCTGTGTCCTGGCTACAAAGGCAGTAAGTTAAGGATACTCGATAAACCCATGCTACTTCCAGTCATGGAGAGTAATGAAGCAGAGATGTGAACTGTATCAGTGCTCAGGAGAAGCCCCCTACAAAGAAATTCTCCAAGTCCGTCATCCCCAAACTTCAGATCACCAGAAACAAAGATCATAAACACTGTCAGGGAGAAACAGAGGTCAGAATGTCACCAAACTAGAAGACAACAAAATCGTGTGTTAATATGCAGAAGGAAAGAGCTTCTAAGTTTTAATTCTATATTATGCCAAAACATCAGTTGAAAATGAGTATTAAATAGAAACATTTCCAGAAAAAAAAGGTCTTAAAATGTTTACCTCTGAGTACTTTCAAAGGAAGGTATTGAGGGATATGCTCCATTAAAATAACAGAGAAAAGCAAGGGAGAGAAATGGGCTCACCTGCAATCTAGCACAGGAGAGAAGAGACAGAATTTTCAGGTGATGGGAAAAGACCAAAAAAATGGCTGTCTGATGTGTCAGTCAGACGAGCATTTTTAGGGATTAAAATTGAAAATGCTAGCTGTTTGAAGTGTTTGACTATGTCATTCTGTAAGTTTCCAAGAGATTCACTAGAAATATGAAGAACATCAAACATTTTGGTTTGGTTTGGTTTTCTGGATAAAAAAACAAAAACAATGGAGACGCTGGGCTAAGACTCAAATCAGTGCTACTGTCAGCTCTCATCAGAGAAGCTTTTTCCTGAGGTAGATGGGAGTGAACACAGAGACCCACAACAGGACAATATGAAGGAAGTGAGACACTTTGGAGCCCTCGGACCGAAACAAGATGTCTGCATCAAATGTCTCTCCAGAGCTCAGGGATCTACGCAGATAATGGGGAAGACAGGTTGTAAGAGCCTGAGGTGACAGATGGCACCAAGGCGAGGAGATATTCTCTTCCATGGCAGTATGTACAAGACCTGCACAGGTTCACACCAGGTGGGATTTCTGGCACTGAGAGGGGAAGTGGACACCAGGTGCCACTTCTAACCAAAATGCTATCTACAACTGTTACCCACTGGCAAAGGAAAAATCGTTTTCTCCAATGGAGTCTCACTGGGTATATGAACCGTACTTCAGGGCAGGCCCCATGCCCAAGTGTAGTGGGCCAACAGAAGCAAACTTCATGGTGTTTTTGTAGAGGGTTTTTTTTTGTATCATTTTGCTTTATTTGGGGTTTTTTGTCTTACTGTGTGTGATTTTCATTTTTTTGTTTGTTTATTTGAGATGAGAGAGAAAACAAAGTTAGATGGGTAAGGGTATGGGAGGATCTGGAAGGAATTGGGGGAGGAGAAAAATGTTATCAAAATACACTGTATGGAAAATTTTTAAAATAAAGTTTTTGAATAAAACAATGGGATCTGGACATGATGGAAAGTTCTGTAGGCCCACAATTTGGGAAGCTAAGGTAGCAGGATTGAAAGTTTGAGGCCAGCCTGGGCAACCTACTGAATTACAGGTTAACATAGGCTACACAGTAAGACACTGCCTCAAAAGAAGAGAGGAAAAGCAATTATGGGGGAAAAAACTCTATGTAATTACTTAGATTGTTCAAATGTTCTATTCACATTATCTGCCTTAAAATTATGCCACATTCCAGATAACATTTCTATCCTTCAATTTATTGTGGAGATAAAGTTTTACTCAGAAGCACATGCAACATCCATCCTATAAGAAGGGTCATTTGACATCATAGTTTCACACAATAGCACAGCACATAATCTAGACTGGTTTACGTTTCCAGACAGTGACTAGCACATTGGACACATTAGTCACTCCCTGTGTTAGGAAGAGCTTTCTTAGGTAAGGACTCTAAGCAAGAAAGACCATTTCAGAGAGGCTCAGGTGTGTGCTGTCTCCACTGGCTTGGCCACAAAAGGCAAGGATCAGACCACAGTGTTGCTGAAAAGAACAATGTGGTAAGAAGATGGCTTTCAAGTACAGCTCCCTTCAACCGTCACATCCTGGATTCTGTTTTGTCAGCTTTGGTGACTAAGCTAAGCCTTCTTTATATGGGATTAAATGTAAACTAGTTACTTTCCGCTTATCCTGAATTGCGTATTTAAACATACATTGCTGATATTCATATCTTATATATTTTTCTGTCTGAGAAAGTCATTTGAGTATTTTGGGGTTGACATCGGACACCTCAATATGTTCACCCACTTAATAGAACCTTTTCTTCACACTTAACAGTTCTTCACTCAGTGGCAGATTTTCTGGGGTCAAAACAAAATCCTTAAGAAGCGTGAATATTTAGGGAAAGAGACATACAGCAGATGGCTCAGCGGTGGTTGATAGTCTTATGTGCTCAACCAAAAAAACAACAAATATCAGTTGATTGGAAGATGCAGTTTGTTTAGCTCAGGCAAGCACGTGTGTTGGAAGAATGGAAACAGGGGTTGGTCTACCCATGGTGCGCCTCTGTCCTCTTTCTGAGAAAGTTTACCATAGGACTTTTCTCTCAGTACAAACATTCCCTCCAGGAAGAAGGGAGGCGGTTCATGACACTCTTGGAAGTCAACTTCACATATCTAGGAAGCTGAAACTTACACAGTTCATAAGGACTCCTTCCCAAGGTTATAGAAGCAGTAGACTCCGGCTGGGGGAGGAGACTTTGACCAGCACAGTTGTGGACGGAGTCAGTTGGATCTGATGGTAAAGTATGCTGAGAGCTACAGGGTTGCAGCTTTCAGGAATCTTCACCCGTGTTGGGGTAGGCTCTTGAGTGATGCAGCTGCATTCGGGTCCTCCCTATTTCTGTACCTCCTCACACAAACCACCGTAAGTTAGTCCATTAAATTCATTGGTTTAATGGTCCAAACCGGACGGATGTAGGAGGGTTCTTCTGTATTTTGTGTTGCTTTCATTGGTTAATAAAGATAGCTGCCTAGGCCTTTTGATAGGGCAGGACTTAGATAGGTGGGGAAAAGAGAACAGAATGCTGGGAAGAAGACTGAGTCAGGGAGAGAGCCGCCATGAAGCTGCCAGGGTCAGACATGCTGAATCTTCCCGGTAAGCCCACTACCTTGTGGTGACTTACAGACTATTAAAAATGGGTTGAAATAAGATGTAAGACTTAGCCAATAGAGGCTAGAACTAATGGTCAGGCAGAGTATTTAAATGAATACAGTTTTTGTGTGGTTATTTCGAATGTAAGCTAGCCGTGTGGCCGCGGCTGGAAGCGCGGGCTGTGCTCCTCTCAGGAATGGCAGCAAGACACAGCCCGCTGCTCCCTCTTACAACACTGGACCTCAGCAGAATCGTTACTCTTGGTCTGTCTTCAGTTCCCTATCAGCAATGAGTAGATGCATGTGTACCATGCCTCTCCAGGAAAATCTCAACACAGCAGAAAGCCAATATGTACTACATAAACTCCTAAACAGCATCGATATCAACATAAACATGTAATCTCATTAAATTGGGATAAATTCTAGAAAAGCAGCTAAAAGCATTAGGCATTTTTGTCTCTGGAAATGAACATTGGATTTCATGGGAGTGTCTGGCTTTTCAGTTAGTAATAACTATTTTTATGAATTTTTAAGTTAGCATACACAATAAGAGATTTTATTATGACATTCTCATACATGTGTATCACTGTGCCTTGCTCATGTTCAGGTAATAAATATTCATTAAAGAAAGCTTAGGAAATTTAAATATGGAACCTAAGTAAAGTAGAACAATGTATAATATATAAGGCCAGAGCAGCTAGCCTTGAAGCGATGGTACAATGGTTTTGTCTTTCTGTTGTGTACACAGGCAAGCACATTTGAAAAATAAAGATGAGCTCATGCTGCAAACGTCGCTTTTCAGTCTGCATTGAAAGTATTGTGCTAAGTGTATTCTGTATCAATATTCATCTGGCTTCAGTGTCTGTGGACTCCCCGTTGTATAGATATACTATAATTTATTGAATTCAACCCAACACTTACCACTAATTATTCTGTTGGCCTAATTCCTCCAGCACACTGCCACTTGAGGTTCTTTTGAAAAGCAGCAGAGGGGAGTTTTCTCTCCCCTGGGCTCGATTGTGGTAGTCGGTGGTTTCTATTGTGCTTTCTCTGGCATCTTCCCTGAAGACTTACTATCTTTATAAAGGGTCTACTGCCGTTTAAGACTAGAATGTGGTGTGTGTGGCAGGTGACTGTTCTCACTTGATGAGAGCTTCCCTCATCTTTGAGAAAGCCCCCAGCCTTTCCTTGCTGGAATCCCTTCCCCCTCTCCAGCAATGCTCTACCACAAGGCTTAGGTAAACTGGCCTGGCCTTCTAGCTGGCCACTCTGCCTATAGCATCTTCGTGGCTTCAGTGAATGGCACACTGCAGAATGGATCCAAGGAAACTCAACCCCATGATTCTCACTGAAAACTCTGGAAATGCGATTTCTCTCCTTTGTCCTGTGACCACTGAGCTGAGAGAAGCAAGTCTGAAGTGACTGGTGGCCATTTGCACTTCAGAAGGAAAGCCTAGTGCTAAATTAAATCCCTGGTTAATGGGGCTCCACCATTGCTGATCTAATAAACCAATCAAACTGAATTAACAAATCCAGGTCTAGTTATGAGCAAAGCATTCCTAGGTGACCCCAAGGGAAGTTGAGAAGACCAGAGGGGAACCCATAAGGTGGGGGGTTTTAATGCTCTCCGGGGATGGAGTCACTGATGGCAGGCTTTTTTAGGGGCAGAGTCTGGACTGAGGCAACTCCAGGGGAGGGAGCTTGGAGTGGAGCTTCCACGGGATCATTCCAGACTCTTTGGGTACACGGATGCCAGGGGCTGGGATGAAGCTTCCGCCAGAACATCCCAGACACTTCGGGTATATGGACACCAGTTCTTATCTGGCTATATCCTGCGGCCATGGGGTAATGTGGGGAGGGGAAAGTTGGGAGTCGGTGGACTCACAGTTAGCAGGAGGTATGGGTGGAGAAGCATTCAGTTAACTGCCATCCTGGAGACTTCGGGCATCTGTTTCTTGATGGGAGCTGAGAAGGCAGGTTGCTAGGGGAAAAAGTAGATTGTTAACACCTGTCCTAATTCTACTGACAAAGAGGAAAACACCAGGAAGAAGAGCAGATAGGTCCTTCATTGTAACATCTTGGAAAACCAGAGAGCAGAGAGTCCCAGCTGCTGGAGAGATCAAGTATCTTGAATAGGTGTCCTCCTGGGCCTGGAGAGCTGGTACCAATTGTGAAGTCCCAGGAACTGATGCCAGTTCTGGCGTTATCAGGAGGGCATTCTGTAGGTTGACTTTGGCACGAGTCTGGCAGGAGGGGTGGACCTGTGCAGGAGCCTGCAGGTGTCTGTAAAACAGCTGTAACAGATTTATATCTTGGTCTCATAGCAAAAGGCTCTGTCTTTAGGTTAAAAGGCACGGACATTTCAGAAGACAATTAGAGGACATTTAAAACTCTGGACCTCCGAAGTTACATCGGAAACCTGTTCATCCTGGACTATGAAGCCTGTGAAAGGGGCACACCTGTCTGTACTTTCAGCAGGAAACTTAACTAATAAACTAGTGAGCTACTAGTACCCTAGCCACTGGATACCATCAGACAGATCTGAGAGGGATAAATAAATGAACAGAAGCAAGACAGCTTTTCCAGCTACCTAGGCAATCCCAAGTCTCTCCATG